>OY978007.1:5420187-5897052 GCA_963854515.1 Pandemis heparana
TTTCATCTGTATTTGATAGCAAAGTCAAAATACCTTTATGCAAATCAATTAAAGCTTGATATTTTATAAGGAAATCTTGACCTATGATGCCATCAAATTGACATGGTAAGTCGTCAAATACATAAAACTTGTGGTCAAATGCATAACCTTGGTAGTTTAATCGTAGGTAAACAAATCCGATTGCGCATTTCTTTCCACCGATTCCGTTAATAACTAATTCTTTTTTGCATATAGGAATATCTAATTTCAAAGCGCTGCGCAACTTTAACGCGCAAATTGTCGCCCCGGTGTCAACTAACCATGAATATGTGATATTGTTTTTAATACTTAAATTTACATAGCAAGTATTATTACTAGCAAATATATAATCATTATTCTCGAAAAAACTGCATTGGAAAAGTCTTGGATTCGTCTTCGAATTGATTTGCTACATGTATCTCTTCATTACATTGTGCATCATTGTCACCCGTTTCGCTTAAAACATTTAATTTATCTTGTTCATATCCATTACTTCTTAGTGAAGTATATAACCTACCTTGAGTTCCTCGATAGTTGGGGCGGTAGCTGCCTCTACTGGTGCTTGCAGTCTCCGGCGCGGGTGCTCGCCCTGCTGGGCCCGGGCCCGGCCACTGGCCGGCCGGTGGTCTCGCGCCACCACCGCGGTATCCGCGATAGTACTGGGGACGACCTCGACCCCGTACAAAGACCCTTTTATAATTATTATAATAATTTTGATTCTGACTGAGTGTTAACATATCACCCGAATTAGACGACGATGCTGTTTCTTCATCTTTTACGCCTTGCATGGCGTCCTTGAGCGACTTGTAATCGCGAGCTGCAATTATCGTGCTAATCCTTCGATTGCGCAATCCGTCAGCAAATTTTTTGATTGCCTGTTTTTCATTGACAACTTTTAAAACATTAAACGCACTCGAATTTCCCTCGGATTGCGCTATCGTTAGGTTAACAAACATTTCGGCTAACTGTTTGCCAAATTCATCGATCGAACTATCTCCTTGTCTTAATGCCTGCATTTGGTTTTGTATGGCAAATGCAGATTTTTTTGTTAATAATTGTTTTTTCATATCTGTAACCATACTTTGTACCGAAGTGTAAGTTTCACACAATTTTAGCTTCGCTATTTTTGTTATGCGATTTTTCAGAACAAAGGCAATTAAGTTTTGTTTGGCCTCTGGTTTTAGGATAGAGTCATAGTATTCTATAGAATTAATGAGCTGCTCTATAACAGATTCATCATCCGTCATGGCTGGTATCAGCGAAAGAGCGATTTTTAAGTCAAATTCTGCCATTGTGTAGTTTTGTGTGTCTGTATCTAATTTTGAACCGCTTGCGTTTGAACTTGAGTGTGGTGTGCTACAAAAATTCTCAATCCACTTGTACAATTCTTGGATTTGATCACAATGTGATTGGATATCGACTAAACAATGTCCTTCTAATTTATTACTTTCTATTTGACTGTGTATCTCTCTTACAATAGTATGGAATTTTGCATAAATTACCTGAGCTTCTGCTAATTTACTGTTCAATATTTCAAGTTTTCTTCTCTCGTAATTAAGTTTGGACAAACTTTCCTT
Source organism: Pandemis heparana (assembly GCA_963854515.1). Taxonomy (NCBI): domain Eukaryota; kingdom Metazoa; phylum Arthropoda; class Insecta; order Lepidoptera; family Tortricidae; genus Pandemis; species Pandemis heparana. Next base: position 5,421,783 of record OY978007.1, read on the forward strand.
AATACGTTTTAAATCTGAATAGACACTTGTCAACTTACTGCTCATTTCAATTTAAACTAGAAAATAATTCAAACAGTTACCCATTTAATTTTATACTTAATTTTATTTTATTAATAGGTAATTAGTTCTAATACATTTTTTTTTTATTTGTTTTAATTTATAACTATATATGTATTATAGTCTATAATTGTTGTTTCAAAATTCTGAACTGATGAAATTAAAAAGAAAAAGTCGCACGGTACCTGCTATATTAGGATCACAACACGATATACTTAACACTTTCCACTTCACATAATATTCATTTAGCTGCTGCTTAGTTAATCCTTGGCGGCTCCGGTACGATCAATTGAGCACCTGTGGCAACGGGATTCTTCAAAGTCACGTTCTCTCCTAAGGGACCTGCGTAAATTATACTGTACGATCCAGCCTGCTGACCATGTTTCGTGGCATTTCTTGTATAATCTGTAGCACAAATATAATCCTCCAATGAACATGAATGTGCACATAACGATCATCATCACACTTATGATGGACAAGTGGTTCTTCATTTCCATCGTAGTTGCATCATTGCTACTTTTCCCAGCAGCATTCTGGGCGATAAATACTTCGTCTTTTTCGATTTTGGAGTTGCACATAGTTAAATGATGGATAGTTATTTTAATTAATTGTTCCGGCCCGTACACAAAAGCAATGTAAATGAATCTAGGTCACACAAACTGTAGCGATCGCACTTCCGATTCCCGCGAATCCGACACCTCACGTGGCAGGGTCGCCATGTGGGACGGGGGAATACGAATACAAGTAAACAACTTGAATGTTGAGTAAAGACTAACTTTAATGAATTAAAACCTAAGTTATTGTTACATCAGCATTTCTTAAGCTAGGTACTCTCCTCACAATGCAACAGTTGTATAAGAGAGGTCAAAAACGGCGAGTGGTGTGGGGTAAAGAAAGACACCACGAGCATTTTTTGACTTATTTATACAACGTTGCATACAATAATTTTTTTACGACTTCATTAAAATTATCATCATCATCGTCATCACATCATTAGCATTTGAAAGGTGATCAGCGTTGGACCTAGTCGTATGTTCTGTTAAATAAATCATAAATAATGCCAAACTCGGGCTCAGAGCGACCAAATTACCCGAAAATGATACCCAATCACCATTTTTGTGTCAAGTATCAAAATGACATCCGCCATCTTGGATCCTAAATATTATGCCAAATTCGCAATCAGAGCCACCAAATTGCCCGAAAACGACACCCATGAACATTTTTCTGTCAAAAGTGTCAAAATGTCATCCGCCATCTTGGATCCAAAAAATTATGCAAAATTCGTGCTCAGAGCCACCAAATTACTCGAAAACGACACCCATGAAGAACATTTTTGTGTCAAAATGTCATCCGCCATCTTGGATCCAAAAAATTATGCAAAATTCATGATCAGAGTCACCAAATTACCCGAAAACGACACCCATGAACATTTTTGTGTCAAAAGTGTCAAAATGTCATCCGCCATCTTGGATCCAAAAAATTATGCAAAATTCATGCTCAGAGCCACCAAATTACTCGAAAACGACACCCATGAACATTTTTGTGTCATAAGTGTCAAAATGTCATCCGCCATCTTGGATCCAAAAAATTATGTAAAATTCGTGCTCAGAGCCACCAAATTACTCGAAAACGACACCCATGAACATTTTTGTTTCACAAGTGTCAAAATGTCATCCGCCATCTTGGATCCAAAAAATTATGTAAAATTCGTGCTCAGAGCCACCAAATTACTCGAAAACGACACCCATGAACATTTTTGTGGCAAAAGTGTCAAAGTGTCATTCGCCATCTTGGATCCAAAAAATTATACAAAATTCGTGCTCAGAGCCACCAAATTACTCGAAAACGACACCCATGAACATTTTTGTGTCATAAGTGTCAAAATGTCATCCGCCATCTTGGATCCAAAAATTTTGACAATTTCGTGATAAGATCCACCAAAGTACCCGAAAACGACAGCCATCAACATTTAAATAGTAAAATTGAAGCCAGTAAAATTGAAATATTGTACACACTTTTTTATTTTGTTTGCTTTCTAAATTGCTAACACCGTATTTTGTCCTAAACCGCTGAATGGTTTCTGGCCTTAGTCCGGACAGACAAAATTAAAAAAAAAAACAACTCTACTATAAAGTTAGAAAGCTACTGTAGTCCGGACGGACAAAATTAAAAAAAAAAAACAACTCTACTATAAAGTTAGAAAGCTACTGTAATGTGAATATTATAGTAGAGTTGCGGGCCATAGAGCATAGACTTGTCTCCAGTATATTATGAGTATCATATTGGTGTTGGTGACCCTTTAACTGTCAAATAAAAGTACTGGAGTAGGAAGAAATATAAAGACCGATATTAAAGACCGTGGACGGACTCGATACATAATTGAACGAAATCGGCTCGATAGAAAATAATTACAAAGATTGGTCTTAAAATCATCATTAAACGGTTCTATGTCTTTATTTTTCGACGTATGTTTCCGCAATTAAAATCGTTAAGCCAACGCGCTACGGTGCCGGAATAGTTTCTTCTCTTTCACGAACAGGCACGCGAACTGTCTTACTTCGTGCTTACAATCTGTTTCAATAAGGAAGGTATGGCTGACACGTTCGCTTTGACAAATCTAAGTGATACACAGTCGTGCAGGATGAGGGTGTCGGCGCACCTTGATGAGGTTCCGCGGCTTCTTCTTGGCGGGCGGCGCGCGGCGGCGCTCGTGCGGGCGCGGGCGCAGCAGCGCGGGCGGCCAGCGGCGGCGCATCTCCTCCAGCATGTGCTCGGCCGCGCGACGCTTCGACACCTTCTTGCCGTTGCCCTCGCCCTCCGTCTCCATCTCGCCCACGGTGCACAGCGTTATGAATACCTGATCCGAGGACAAAACTTTAGTACGAACCAGTGGAATAACTATAGGACTGACTTTTACAGTGGAAAAATACTCGTAGGAGTTATGTGGGACTCCCCTCACCGGCCCCAATCCAGAGTGGAAAATAGCGGGAGAGGCCTACATAAGTCTTAAATAAGTCCTCGCCCGCGCGGCACGGGGGCGCGGGGTAGAACGATAAAGGGGGAACTCTCTCGGTGCGGGCGGGTAGCGCCTGGCGCCCGCACCTCTCGGCCCCTTTGTCGTCCCCCCAACCCCGCGTCCCGCAACCGCAAGGGCGAGGCCTCATTTAAGCGGTCGGTCTATAGAGTCATGGGAGTCGTCGCTAGCAGGGGATAGGACTGGCGTCTCTAGCTGTAGAGCCAGGGACTCTGAACCGGCTCGGCTTTCGCGCACAGAAGAGATAATGGTGCACTCGTTTGTAGCGATAGGAGTGCCTACTAAACTAATACATTCCGTACCTATTATGCATTCCTGTAGGCGCACCGTATCGCCAGTTGTCTCTTCCGATCTTACTGTATACTCGTGTGCTTTACTGAGTTATTAAACGAGGATTATTTGCACAAAGGATTATGGATTTACACCCCCTTAGTTAGATCCACTAAAGTTTAGATTCTACACGTTTATATGGAGGCAGCTCACCCGCATGTGCGGCGGGCCGCGCTCGGACTTGACCGTGAACAGCACGGTGAGGTTCCGTTTGAGCGCCAGCTCGTGCACCAGCGACACCGGCGACTTCACCTCTGAGCTCAGGATGTCAGAGCCCGCGTCACCTACAAAGAGAACATAATTTAATCTAAAGTATAAAGTAATTTAGCTTTCCAAACAAAAAATGTGCGGCATTTTCGAAATTAATTTTCGATTTAACTAAAGTAAGTATAGTAACGGCAGCGTGGGTTTTGAGGATAGCGTTTCTAATAGTACTAACGCGCGCGCGCGTGCGGTGTGTCAGTGATGGTAGTAGTAACAGTGGTAGCGTTGTCAGGTGTGAGGTAGTTTAATGCGAGTAGTATTACTAGTGTGATTGCCATCACCCAGGGACACCTACAAGACTTGGGGAGTCACAGGTGCGTTGCCGGCCCTTGCAAGAACAGGAAGGCTCGTTTTTTAAAAAGTTTCCATTGGTAAAGGTCAATATAACAAAGTCCATATCACTTTTTTAAACAGCCTACTTATGTCCCCACTGCTGGGTAAAGCCTCCCTGTCCCTATTACCCCTTTCTGTCTTTGTCGTGGTAGCGTTAGATTAGTGTCATTAGAGAAACTGTTGTAATGGTAGCGTTGTCAGGTGAGAGGTAGTGTGTGCGAGTAGTGGTAGTGTTACTAGTGTGTTAGTTACCGTTGGGCGTGTTGGGCGTCGGCGGCGCGGGCGGCGGCGCGTCGGGCGGCGGGCGCAGCTCGTGCAGCGCGCGCGCCGCCGCGTCGTGCCGCGCCGCCCTCGCCCAGTAGTGGTAGTGTTACTAGTGTGTTAGTTACCGTTGGGCGTGTTGGGCGTCGGCGGCGCGGGCGGCGGCGCGTCGGGCGGCGGGCGCAGCTCGTGCAGCGCGCGCGCCGCCGCGTCGTGCCGCGCCGCCCTCGCCCAGTAGTGGTAGTGTTACTAGTGTGTTAGTTACCGTTGGGCGTGTTGGGCGTCGGCGGCGCGGGCGGCGGCGCGTCGGGCGGCGGGCGCAGCTCGTGCAGCGCGCGCGCCGCCGCGTCGTGCCGCGCCGCCCTCGCCCAGTAGTGGTAGTGTTACTAGTGTGTTAGTTACCGTTGGGCGTGTTGGGCGTCGGCGGCGCGGGCGGCGGCGCGTCGGGCGGCGGGCGCAGCTCGTGCAGCGCGCGCGCCGCCGCGTCGTGCCGCGCCGCCCTCGCCCAGTAGTGGTAGTGTTACTAGTGTGTTAGTTACCGTTGGGCGTGTTGGGCGTCGGCGGCGCGGGCGGCGGCGCGTCGGGCGGCGGGCGCAGCTCGTGCAGCGCGCGCGCCGCCGCGTCGTGCCGCGCCGCCCTCGCCCAGTAGTGGTAGTGTTACTAGTGTGTTAGTTACCGTTGGGCGTGTTGGGCGTCGGCGGCGCGGGCGGCGGCGCGTCGGGCGGCGGGCGCAGCTCGTGCAGCGCGCGCGCCGCCGCGTCGTGCCGCGCCGCCCTCGCCCAGTAGTGGTAGTGTTACTAGTGTGTTAGTTACCGTTGGGCGTGTTGGGCGTCGGCGGCGCGGGCGGCGGCGCGTCGGGCGGCGGGCGCAGCTCGTGCAGCGCGCGCGCCGCCGCGTCGTGCCGCGCCGCCCTCGCCCAGTAGTGGTAGTGTTACTAGTGTGTTAGTTACCGTTGGGCGTGTTGGGCGTCGGCGGCGCGGGCGGCGGCGCGTCGGGCGGCGGGCGCAGCTCGTGCAGCGCGCGCGCCGCCGCGTCGTGCCGCGCCGCCCTCGCCCAGTAGTGGTAGTGTTACTAGTGTGTTAGTTACCGTTGGGCGTGTTGGGCGTCGGCGGCGCGGGCGGCGGCGCGTCGGGCGGCGGGCGCAGCTCGTGCAGCGCGCGCGCCGCCGCGTCGTGCCGCGCCGCCCTCGCCCAGTAGTGGTAGTGTTACTAGTGTGTTAGTTACCGTTGGGCGTGTTGGGCGTCGGCGGCGCGGGCGGCGGCGCGTCGGGCGGCGGGCGCAGCTCGTGCAGCGCGCGCGCCGCCGCGTCGTGCCGCGCCGCCCTCGCCCAGTAGTGGTAGTGTTACTAGTGTGTTAGTTACCGTTGGGCGTGTTGGGCGTCGGCGGCGCGGGCGGCGGCGCGTCGGGCGGCGGGCGCAGCTCGTGCAGCGCGCGCGCCGCCGCGTCGTGCCGCGCCGCCCTCGCCCAGTAGTGGTAGTGTTACTAGTGTGTTAGTTACCGTTGGGCGTGTTGGGCGTCGGCGGCGCGGGCGGCGGCGCGTCGGGCGGCGGGCGCAGCTCGTGCAGCGCGCGCGCCGCCGCGTCGTGCCGCGCCGCCCTCGCCCAGTAGTGGTAGTGTTACTAGTGTGTTAGTTACCGTTGGGCGTGTTGGGCGTCGGCGGCGCGGGCGGCGGCGCGTCGGGCGGCGGGCGCAGCTCGTGCAGCGCGCGCGCCGCCGCGTCGTGCCGCGCCGCCCTCGCCCAGTAGTGGTAGTGTTACTAGTGTGTTAGTTACCGTTGGGCGTGTTGGGCGTCGGCGGCGCGGGCGGCGGCGCGTCGGGCGGCGGGCGCAGCTCGTGCAGCGCGCGCGCCGCCGCGTCGTGCCGCGCCGCCCTCGCCCAGTAGTGGTAGTGTTACTAGTGTGTTAGTTACCGTTGGGCGTGTTGGGCGTCGGCGGCGCGGGCGGCGGCGCGTCGGGCGGCGGGCGCAGCTCGTGCAGCGCGCGCGCCGCCGCGTCGTGCCGCGCCGCCCTCGCCCAGTAGTGGTAGTGTTACTAGTGTGTTAGTTACCGTTGGGCGTGTTGGGCGTCGGCGGCGCGGGCGGCGGCGCGTCGGGCGGCGGGCGCAGCTCGTGCAGCGCGCGCGCCGCCGCGTCGTGCCGCGCCGCCCTCGCCCAGTAGTGGTAGTGTTACTAGTGTGTTAGTTACCGTTGGGCGTGTTGGGCGTCGGCGGCGCGGGCGGCGGCGCGTCGGGCGGCGGGCGCAGCTCGTGCAGCGCGCGCGCCGCCGCGTCGTGCCGCGCCGCCCTCGCCCAGTAGTGGTAGTGTTACTAGTGTGTTAGTTACCGTTGGGCGTGTTGGGCGTCGGCGGCGCGGGCGGCGGCGCGTCGGGCGGCGGGCGCAGCTCGTGCAGCGCGCGCGCCGCCGCGTCGTGCCGCGCCGCCCTCGCCCAGTAGTGGTAGTGTTACTAGTGTGTTAGTTACCGTTGGGCGTGTTGGGCGTCGGCGGCGCGGGCGGCGGCGCGTCGGGCGGCGGGCGCAGCTCGTGCAGCGCGCGCGCCGCCGCGTCGTGCCGCGCCGCCCTCGCCCAGTAGTGGTAGTGTTACTAGTGTGTTAGTTACCGTTGGGCGTGTTGGGCGTCGGCGGCGCGGGCGGCGGCGCGTCGGGCGGCGGGCGCAGCTCGTGCAGCGCGCGCGCCGCCCTCGCCCAGTAGTGGTAGTGTTACTAGTGTGTTAGTTACCGTTGGGCGTGTTGGGCGTCGGCGGCGCGGGCGGCGGCGCGTCGGGCGGCGGGCGCAGCTCGTGCAGCGCGCGCGCCGCCGCGTCGTGCCGCGCCGCCTGCGGGGTGCCGCCCTCGCCCAGCCATGCCCTGCCCACACAAACAACAACATAATTTACATAAACATCATATTATCACCATCTGACTAAACATTTCATTTAGCCACGTGGGGCGACAGTGTACACTGTGTGCACTGTTAGGAAGTAAACGGGTCTGTGAACTGGCTGGTTTGTCGGTCCGATTGAAATCCATCATTGAACTCTCGTTCGATGATTTTGTATCTTCTGTTTGGGATTTCCAGAGTACGGTCAAGTCTCTTAGGACCGGGCTCGCCGATGCATCCCGACTGATTGTAATATTTTTTGATGACAGATGATGAATTAGGACGTCATGGTAAGGCCCCAGCTGTAGAGTACCGACCTGTCTCCCACGCAGACGCGCACGCGGTAGAGCAGGGCGGGCGCGAGCACGCGCTGGTAGGGCGCGGGCAGCACGGGCGGGGCGCGGTAGGGCGGCGGGCGGCGCGCGGGCGGGCGGGGCGGCGCGGCCACGGGTGGGATGGACGTGTAGATGGCCGGCTGGCACAGCTTCATGGCCAGCGCGTTCAGCTCCACCGTCGGCATCACGGCACCTGCCCAAATTAATCAACAAAAACATTTTATGACCAAATGAATGCTATGAGGAACTCTTTGACCTCATTTCAGCTGCGGAGTTCCGTTACAGATCCACCCATCGTAAGCGTTCACTTCATCGACATCATGTTGATGACTGGCGGTTTTCGACGGTGCGTTTTAAGCGGTCTTTTTGCCACGAACTTGCAAAATCTGGAACGAGCTTGTTGCTGGGGTCTTCCCATCGAGTTACGACCTGGGTGCCTTCAAGAGACGAGTGTACAATTTTCTGCAGGGCCGACAACGCACTGGGCATCGCGTAAAGCGCTGCGGGTGTCTATGGACAGTGGTCGCTGTCTCGCTCACTCTTATATGTTTTATACTGGAATCGGACGATGACACCCGAAACCCGAATAGCACTCTAAGAGGTCACGGAGTGTAGGTAGCGTTTGAGAGGCGTCGCTTTGTGGCACGGTACCCTATTGTCGTGAGAGTCACCTGAGTGTCGCTGGTGCGCGTGCGCGGGCGCGTGCGCGGGCGGCGCGCGCGGCGGCGGCGGCGGGAAGCGCGTGGCCGACAGCGCCGCGCTCGCCGCGGAGTGCTGCGCGCGCTTTATAGACGAACCCTGCACAAACGGCACTGTCAAACCACTGTTGAGGACGGGGCCGTTCGAGAGACAACCTGGGCTAAATTTAAATCATTTTTGCCCAATCGGCAAACAGTCAAAGGCGTGACTCTATATGTCGTGGTCTACGAGAAAAAAGTTTGGGAGCCTTTAGTCTAGGCCTTCCCCTCCCGATGCACCCATTCACACTCGCCATATAAATTTCAGTTACTAAATTAAAACAGAAAAAAGTAAGCATTCATGTTCATGTAACTGGTAGCAATAATTTTCATCAAATCTGGAAATAAACTACTTCACACCTCTCATTCAGAAAAGTAAGCTTTGCTCCCTGTCGAGAGGGATCAGAGTGCAACTTTTCTGTTCAAGGCTTTTCTAAGCGTTTTTTTGCAAATGCAATTTTTTGAAGTTGATAATCGTAAAAACACGCCATTTTCTATGGTGGTAGGCTCTTCAATTATATTTAGAATTCTTTTTCAAGTTTTTTAATGTTCGGTGTAAAAAGTTGTATGAGCCACTCGGGAGCAAAATTATTTTCATCTTGTGCGTTAACACTTAAACCCCACATTAACATTACGCTCTGAATTCTACTTCAGAATCCCTCGCTACGCTCAGGATTGTAGAGCTCTTCGCTACATTCTGGATTCAATGTAGCGCCCTCGCCATAAATACATCATTTTACTCCCTTGTGACACAAATAACTAATTAAATAAATGTACATATTTTATTATGTTTTATTTTTATTACCTCAGCTGTGTATTCTTCAGTATCACCCAGGCGGAGTGTGACTGTGAATACTTTTTTGTGAGCTGGTCCTGTCTCGGATGTGAGGCGGTATTGGTGCTTAATCTAAAACAACACATTACTATTTCATATTATAATTCAAGACAAATTAAATTATTACATTTTTTTTTATCATCTAAACATAAAACATACCAATCTTACCCCTTATTCATAAACGCTCTATACTATATAGAGTCTATAGGCTTCTACTAACTTAGTAATCATTTGTCCGTATCTGTGAAAGGTAAATGTCAATGTGAGAGATAAGGACAAACGATTGCGTTAGCAATAGCCTATAGAACGTTTAGGAATAAGGGGGTTAATCCATAACAAAAGTTCTGACTGCCTAATTATCTTGCAACCCTAAGACTACAACACTGAAATTTCCTATTGTAGACAAAGATTACACAAACGGATAACTCACGTATAAAAGTTGAGAAAGCGCTCGCCCCGGCGGCAATGAAACGAACAGCTAGCGCTCCAAGAGGCAGGACTACGTACTAGTCCGAAACATGTCGAGCATCACTCAACTTTTATACGTGAGTTATCCGTTTGTGTAATTATGATTGAGGGTCACGGTAGTTTCATATTGAAAGTAACAAAGACTGGCCCTATACTCCGAAATCCGATTTTCGAAGTTCGTTTCGTGCTGTTCCGCTCTCACTAATAGTTATTAATTTGAGAGTGAGAGGGACGGTGTGATACGAACTTCGAAAATCGGATTTCGGAGTTGCCCCCCTGCTTTTGAAGTGAAAACTTCTTTAGCGGCGTTGAGCACTTTTTGGGATGGGTAAAAAATGGTAAACTCGCGTCAGGCGTAAGACGGAGGGAGAGTTTAAGTACCAGGATATCAGATCCTTTAAGAGCTTATTTTGAAATATGAATGATCGCGTTCGATTTTTGAAGTGTTTTTTGTTCAGTCGTGGAGCAAAACTACTAGGGCATCAGCACCATTGTTAGAGGTCTGTCAATATACATAATACATACGTTTTTTTTTTGTAAGCGGCCAGTACGGTACGCCTTGAGCGTCATGGAGCTCACAATATTAAAATCTAATCTAAGCTGTTTTCACTTCTGCCGGCACTCCCGGAGTGCCACCTATCGGTTTTTTTTACAAAACTCCCACATGCTATCGAGTTCTTTAATGTGGAGCACAAACTAATTCGCAAACAACTTGTCACAATCCTGAAATAAACTTACGCCACGAACTAGAGCTACAGCCCGGCTAGCAAGCACGCAAGAGTCACGTCGCGCCCATCCCCATCTCTTTCTAGAACGAACAGTAAGAACAAGACGGGCAATCTCTCGCGCGCGACGCGACTCTTGTGCGCTGTCGTGCTAGAAGTAGCGATGTGCCGAATACGGCTTGACTCGAGTCAGACTCGATTCCTGCTTAGGACTCGTCTACTCGGAGTATCAAAATTATATTGATTCGAGTACGCCAGACTCGGTTCGGTACTCGAGTCAGAGAGAATCGGTTTCGTACTCACCGACTCGATACTAAATATTATGCGAGTACAACTGACTCGAGTCTAGTATTCGAGTCAGATTGACTCGCTTGAATTCAATCTCTGTTTACTAAGCCATGAAGTGACGAGACGACCGACGCGTCATACGTAATAATACAAGTTAGAACCTGCAAATTTTTGTTTTGCGTCAGTAAACTATTACTGTGAGTGAATTTAATTGGAATTGTTCATTTTTTTGTTAGTTTACAATAGTGGAGTGATTTTTTTGTGATCAGCTTTATTTTATCACAAAATGGCGCCGAAAAAATCGTCAGGCCTATAGAAGTTTTTTTAAAAAGTGGACGATAAAATAAAGTGCAAAAATTGTGAGTCCGAATTTAAAGACTAAAAATACAACAAATTTGTTAAAGCACCTAAAAAAAGTCATCCTATCATTTACTCAACTCATATTGATAATATAGACTCGAGTAGGTATTCACTGGACTCGAACCGCGGAATCGAGTCAGGATTCGAATACCATATTAACTGACTCGAGTCGCGGAATCGAGTCAGGATTCGAATACCACATAAAATGACTCGAGTCGACTCGATCCGCCAAAATAGCGACTCAGCACGTCACTAGCTAGAAGTGCTGAGGTGAAATAAATACGTAATGACCGGTCTGAAGTTAGCCGATTACCTTATTGTACCTGGCCAGTTCGTTGACCAGGCACATAGGGGTCTTCTCTTTACTGTTGGCCTGAGCGGCGGGCGGCGGGCGCGCCTCGCTGTCGCCCGCCGCCCGCGTGTCCGCTTCCGCTGCCGCTGGCGCTTCCGCCGCCGCTGCCGCCGGCTCCGCCGCCGGGGCTGGGGCTACTGCTAAATAAACGTTACATTCTAACGACACTCCTACAGCATCTAAATAGTCGGAAACCGTCGGTAAACTCACACTTTGGCGACATCGGTTCTATTAGGGCCACTTGCATGGACCAGGGTTGACGACTTAACCCCGTCTTAAATGCTTACCCGGGGCTAAGTAGTGTCAAAATATATGGAACTGTCAAACCTAACCCCGAGTAAGTGATTTATTTTTTTTAACTCTGGACTGCGCAAGTGAGCCTTAGTGTGTTCTATGGGTAGATCAACTATTTGTCGTTGTTATTCTGTTCCATCAGCGTAGGGGGTTTCTACTAGACATGTCGTACCTTATAAAGTCTGTTTCAATAAGGAAGGTGACATTCACTATGACAAATCTAGAGGTGTAGCTTCTTTGTGACACCCGGCAACGGCATATTCAACGATCGATTATATTTTATCGGTTCCATAAAAATATACATAGATATACATACATAAATCACGTCTTTATCCCTTAAGGGGTAGACAGAGTCTAAGGTAACAAGAAGGCCACATTTTGCACGATTGTGGGCGTATAGGTGGAAAGCGTTTGGAAAGGGTGGGACATTCAATGTTTTTTTTTGCTCTCAGACCAGTATGAAGTATGCATTCACGAACATAAATGAAGCATGGACATAAATTTGCTCGTGTTTAACATGAATGCCGCACGCTCCGCCCCGCTGCGCGCTCCATTCAGATTGTACACTTATCTATGGCATAGTTGGCATTAGCATGGTGTGTGTGTGTGTGTGTGTGTGTGTGTGTGTGTGTGTACCGGGTTGCGGGTGCGGCGCGGGCGGCGGCTGCAGCGGCGCGTGCGCGTAGCCCGGCACGACGCCCGGCCCGTAGCCCACGCCGTAGCCGCGCCGCATCTGCTTCATTTGTTGCTGCAACAACACGCTACGTCACCCACACATCACAACAGCCGGGTACAGGCGCGACCTCCGAGTACCAGGAATGAACGAGACAATAGAACCTGAATAGAAGTGCTCACGAACTGTACACGTCTCCGAGCTGTAACAGTAACAGGGGCCTTACCATGACGTCTTAATGCGTTTCAGTTTAGGTTCGCTCGCTGTGAGATTCATACTAAAAGGGACAGCTAAAACTTGCACTGAGTCGGAATTAAGACGTAATGGTAAGGCCCCTGTTGCCATGTTACAGTAACCAAAAAACATAGTGGCAAAACTGGCTACGTTTACAGCTCGCAGAGTATCCGGCTTTATACTTTAGTCTGAAGGTGGGTTCACGCACGACGGCGCTAAAAACAGCTCTCAAAGCAACCTTGATGTTTTCTTTGGTTATCAAACACAGAGGAACTGGAAAAATAGGTTAGCTTTCGTGTTCCCAATGTCCCATTGTTATGCACCACTGTTATAAAAATCCTCGCTAGAGATAATAAAATTAGGTTAGGTTCGTTAGGCATCTTCAAATGCCCGGTCGACCATATAGTTAAGTGTAATTCGACTTTTTTATAACAGTGGGACATAACAGGGGGACCATGGGAACTAAACCGAAAAAATTGCGAAAGCACGATTTGTACCAGACCTGTCGTCGCTGCTCGTTGACACGCCACTATGTCTGGCGCTAGCAATGTGCTTTGCTACGCTTTGTGATTGCTACGATTATATTATACGATATGATGAACCGAGTGAAGTTGGTAGGTAGGTCACATCAACTAACAGCGGATCTTGCGAAAGGGAAGGATTAAGAAGGCCAAAGACGCGCTAGTTTTATAAGGCTTTTATACTTTTATACTTTTCTTCATGCAAGACGGCCTAGGCGAAAAAAATCGCGCTAGAGTTTTTATAACCTCCGGGCCACATTAGCGGGCGAAGGTTCGTGTCGCGTTGTCGCGATAAAAAGTTCGAGTTCGTGTAACCACGAACTACGTGGCCACACTTAGACCAAATTATCGTGATAAAAACTTCGGGCGAACTATGTCGCGCAACTCTGAATTTGACGGGAAAATGAACCAACAGCGCAAAGAAACAAAAAGATCGAGGAAGCGTTTGCTGTGTATTGCATGTCTGTAAATAATTATTGAAATGTCACTTATCAAAATTGATGTACATTTCAGAAATTTCAAAGTACAAAGTGTAGACATTTGCACGAACACGAACACGAACTCTGTCGCGATAAAATCGTTTGATCTGCGCTAGATACAGACAGGAGCCCGAACACAGTACGAGTTCGCCCGAATGATTCGCGATAAAGAGAACTGTCTGTCCACAAATGCCGCGATAGGGCGAACCTTCGCCGAATCCCGCTAATGTGGTCGTAGCATTATGAATTCTAATCGGCTACGGCTATATTCCACCACCGCCGCCTAAAACAGGTTCACGTCTCCTATTATGAAAAAAGAAGCGTAGATATTTTTCTCGGCGGCCAGTGAAGTCGTCAAGGTGGCGCGTACTCACCGGCGGCATAGAATGGTGTTGTTGCGGATGATGCATTGGCCGGATGGGATGCGGGGCGCGCGCCGCGGGCGCGTGGTGCGGCGGCGGCACCGCCATGGCGCCCATGCCGAGCTGCGCGTGCGCGCCCATGCCGCCGCCCTGCGCCGGACCCAGAGGCACCCTAGCACAAACACTTACATAACCATCTGAAGACAGCAGAATCCGCGTTCCACAGTAATAGCGATGGGAAATACGAGCGCACTGAGCTCCCGGCCTGCACGGCGACAGACTGTTATTTCAACTGACGATGTTATTTCAATGGACGTGATATATTACTCCGCTTAAGAATGAGAACTCGCATTCGGTCTCCGCGAATCAATACAGCGGCCGTCATATGTTCCATTGTGGGCCCATTCACGACCAGTTCGATACAAAGGAGCCGCAAGTGACCCTCGACGCATCAACAAATTACACAAAATTTGCATCTCAATGCAGTCTCCACTCTATTTAGTTAAACTTATATTGTAGCTGGCAAAAAGTGTCAATGTTGAGTTACCATTCAATCCGGTATTTAAGCGAGAATGTCTATATGTTGATATGGAACTTTGTCTGAGCAAAAGACATGGCTGATCCGTAAAAACTGGTCTAGTGATTGAGCAATTATTGACAGCCGATGGCAGTTTTTATAATCCGCCGTGACGCGAAAGGGGCCTCCAATCACGGTATAATAGGAAAGCTAGTATTTTAGACATGACATGTGACCCCCTTTTCACTTTTCACTAAGACCCCAAATTTGTTGTAAGGAATTGGCAATGTAAATTTTTACTAATTTGATTCCATTTTCATCCATAAGCCTTCAATCGTGCTAAACGTAAGCCTGGTCTGTGGGGATCTATCTAGATATGGATGCATCTAGATTCTAGATGAATCGCTCAGGTATAAAATATCACAGTCCAGTTATACTTTGTATTTCTTCTTGCATACAAGTTACACGAGTCAAATCCCGAAAGCGAATGTCCTGGCGCGTCCCGCAACCCGGGAGCGCACCTTTGCAACGTCAGCTCAAATTCAAGTATGATTACACTGCGATATGAGCTGACGCGGCTAAACTGTAACTACAGGTCTTGTTACCTTAAAGTTCTGTCTACCCCACAGATAAGAGATAAAGACGTGATTTTTGTATGTAATTTTTCTAAAAAAAAACCCTTGGATGATATAATAAAAAATGACCAAATGCCAGTGTGAAATTCTGTCCATTAAATCTTAATTACCGTGTTCATTTGTTATTAAGTGCATGTTAGTGCTAACTAAGATCTAAGCTTGGAGTGTCTTTGAGAGATCGAATCAGAGATCCATAGAACCAAAGTAACTGACATAGCTCAACGAATTGCATACATTAAGTGTCAGTGGCCGAGGCTCATTGCTCGTAGATAGTGGCGTAACTACGTCAGGGGACCGCGGCAAATTCATTAGATCGGGCCCTTCCTCACTATAAAGATGTGAATCATCTTCCCTTCTGTGCTCAAGCCCAAGCCAGTTCAGCGCCCCGTGGAGCTGAGGGCCCATAGCATTTTGCCAGCCCTGCCAATGGCCGTTGGGGCGGTAAGTTTGTAAAGTGGCAACCACATACCAGAAGGCGGAATGCCTCCAAAAGGTGGACGTACAATCTGGTCATAATCGCGGGAAGCGATTAGTTGCGTGTAGCACAAAACTGATCAACGTTTTGTTCCTTGGGGAAGGCCTATGACCAGCAGTAGACATCTCCCGGCTGATATGAAGATGATAATGAGAAAGTCAATTGGTCGGTTACAAAGGTTTACTGGATAAAAAATGCTGATTTACATGAAATGTTGCGTAAAATAATTTAAATAGCGAGGAGGCGTGCGCGTGCGCCGAGAGCTTCTTGAGAATATGATGGTGAGTGCTAATAAAATATGAATAGGCCTAACGTTATTTGACCTGTTAAGTATTTAAACTTGAATTGTTCTCAGTATTTCGTCATCGGCGATCGAGCGCAATGCGAAATTTCCCATTTGACATCAGCACATCAGTGCGCAAGGATAAACATCATTGAACAATTCAAGTATTTCACTAAGTAAGACTGCATTAATCAATTTCCTCATCTATTGAATAGGCTGTTCACCACTCTACATTTGATGTACACTCTAAACTTGAAATGTTTTTATGTTGTGGTCAAATCTTGCAAGCAAATTTGGATCCACTTCCAGTGGTCACATCGAGACTTGACATAATTACAATTAAAACTGGTGATAATAGGTACAATCTTTATGAGAAAGCCTATTGGGTCTTCAATGTTGGTATAATTAGCTTGAAATTTGGAACAGTTAGTATGCGGTTCCATCTTTACCATATGATCAATAGGCCCATGGCCAATAGGGACCCCAAAAGTCTAAAAAACGAGCCCTGGCTCATAAAAAGATGGCCCTGGGTGTATGACAATGCAAGTGCAGTAAACAAAAGGCTTGTATTTAAAATGAAATTTATAGGTTAGGTTATCAATAATACTCCTACCATATCCAGTTTTCAGAGACTTATGTAAAGTAACGCTTTCCTGTTGCCCGGGCATTGTTTTAGCACATGACTTGCGGTCTAAATTATTTTAAAAAATCTGGTTTTAAATAGTGGTATAAATAGTCAAAAGAAATAGGACAACATTTAGGAATTGATAAACTACAAGGCAACAGATGAAACAAATAATTTCATATCTGAATTCGATTACAATAAATTCACTAGATTCTGAATTATAAATGTATGTATGAATATAATAAGATAGTCAGTAGTCCAGACATGCCCTCATTTCTTGGGACATAATTTAAATATTTTCTTTTATCACCGGGCATAACCTAATGTAAATAAAAATATTCTTGAGATGTGTATCCTATTCTAGTGCCAACATCAAATTTATTTTTACATCAACATCAGTGTTGATGTGAAGAAGCTACAAGTGTCAAATTCAAAACTACCTTACACCTAAATTAAATGATACGTCCTAATAAGTGACAATGGTCAGTAATAGATATTTAATCTGTAATTAACACTATGATATGCAAATAGACAGCGAATAAGTGAAATGATAAGTAATTACCTAGTCAACGTTACGTGCCTGTTCTCTCGATGCATTTGGTGCGGCGGCATCTGGTGGTGCGCGGGCATGCCCTGGTGCCCGCCCATGTGCTGCGGCGGGTGCCCCGACATCGGCTGATGATGCATGTTCGGGTGATGCATCATCTTTACCAATCACTACAAACAAACATTCAACAACTTAACACCCGATACAACAACATCTTACAATCTCATCACCAAACCCGGTCCCAACCACCCAACACTTACCGGTAATTTGTCACGTGTACAAATCTATTCCCCCGTTATTCGATCAACATAAATCCGCTCACAATCTACGCCAGTATTATATATTTTTGGCAAACAGTAAAGAAAATCGTTTCGTTCAACATGCGGCCATGTTAAAATGTTGCCATGTTAGTAATTATTATTACCACAAATCACAATCACGAAATGAATTTCTGGTCGGTCCAAAATCAGCTACTGAAATTAAGAAGTGGGAGCATTAATTATTATTTATATTAGCTCAGGTTTAATACTTAATTTTGGTACATTTTTTTTACAAGTTGAATATTGCTTTATGGCTAAAAAGCTAATTTTGCCTTGAAAATTTTTGTTTTGTTTTGTTTGCACTTAGTTTGCATCAAGTTACATTTACATTGCATTATCCGTTTTAATATTTAGGCTAGTCTTCTAAATGTACATTTGACTAATTTTATAAGATCTGAATACATTTATGTTTTACCTTTACTGGTTTCCTACTCAAATCATTCTTCGTCTAAGAATATTTCTAGTTATAGAAAATCTTTGGCTCAATTTGGAACGCCAGTATTACTAGCAAAGAAACTATTCGAATTTGGTAGAAAAATTTAGCAATCGGTCGGATTTTTGATTTTCTTATTTTAACCTTTTTTTCAGTTTGTCGAAAGAGGACCACAAAAAGACCATAGGACCACTACAGACGGACTGCTTTCCGACTGCAACGTAACTGCAACTGCTATCTGCCCATATATTTAGAATCGCAGTTAGCGTGCAGTTGTAGCGACTGCAATGGAACTACAATAGAAAATGTACGGGCAGTCGGCAGTTAAACGGTTACCTAGCAGTCGAAATCCAGTCCGTCTGTTCTGATTAAATGAGACAAGGGAGATACATTTAAAAATTAAATAATAAAAATACGGTATCCTTAGGTGCGCATATCCCCTCCACGTGACTCGTCATCGCTAGACTTACGTGACGGTATATATAAGAAAAACGTGGAGGGGATAAGCGCAGTATGAAAATGATGTTGTTTTTCATACTGCGCATATCCCCTCCACGTTTTACTTATTTGCCGCCTACTATACGTATACGCAGAGTGTAACTATTAATTCAATTTATTGATATTCCCGCCACGGGATGGTAATGAAGGTATTATATACTTAAGTGCCGACTACTGTACCGACACTTTACGTACATAAAACCGTGAATAATGGCTATCATTATTAGTTTTTTAATTTATTTTTTATACGACAAGGAAAGAAAACGAGCAAGTGTGTCACCTGATGGTAAGCAAGCACCACGAGCCAGACACCCGCAACACTAGAGGATTGCAGATTCGTTGCCAGCCTAGAGGGCTAGGATAGAATACCTCTTGTGCCAGCAATTTCAGCGGCTGTCTTACTCTCCACGCTGTAACACAGCATTTCAAGCACTGCTGTTTGGCGGAAGGATTAGCGAGTAAAACGGTGGTAGCGATCCGGACGGACCTGACACGAGCTCCTACCCGCAAAAATGGATGAGGTGAAAATAAAATAAATCTGTTTGTCAAAAAAATATTTACTATTATTTACTTAATCGCTACCAAAAAATAAAATAAAACTCCCAAATCTCACAAAATTCATTCACAAATTACAGTTCATTCTGGCAAACATAAAGAAAAACAACCGACATGAAATGAAAATAGTCCTCATCGTTGTTGATTTGGACATCCGTCAGATTGGAATACGCCGGTTCGATCGGTTCCAGCGAATAGTCCAAGTTCTCGTCGCTGGCGCTGGTGTTTTCAGCCCAAGAGACTCGTTTGGAGCTTCGCGCGGCCTCCTTTTTCTTGTCCGGCGCGGGCGTCGAGTGGGATACAGGGGAGGGTTCTTTAGTGGGGGTCTGAGCGCATTTGTCCAAGTAGTATTTGCGGAGGATATACTCGCGCATTGAGTCGTGTGACACACGTTTGGGGGGCGGCGGCGGAGGGAGGGAAGAGTCATCTTCTTCAATAGCGGGGTCTCTCTCGCGACGCGCTTCCTGTATGCGCTTGAGTTCCTGTTCGTTGGGGCGCAGCGGCCAGACGCCGAGCTGGTTCCGCGCGAGATGCGACCCAGCGTGGACGCCGCACAAGATGCGCTTGCGCACGAAGTCATGGAACAGGGCGAGCTCTGATGCTAGCTCGCGCCGCACCAGTTGCTTGTGGCGGGATGGTACGTGCGGATCGCGCACTGCCAGAAGCGCCTAGAACAAACATACGGAGAGTTAACACCAACTATGCTAGAGTTTGGAATTGCGGGTGTCGGGAGCAGGATAATGAAACTCAAGAAATCACCCTGGGCAACAACGGTTAGTAGATTTATTTAGGCTGGATTCGCCCAAAGTTTTTATTCCAGGTATAATACTTACTCTCGGATATTAATGTCAAAACGCCATACTATTTTGACATTAGTATCAGAGTGTTATACCTACCTGGAATAAAAACTTTGGTCAAATCCAGCTCTAAGGCCGATTTATTAATCCTCAGAATCTGATCTGATAAGCACTTAACTGACAGATACCCATAGAGATGTTCGTCGAATAGGGCCTATCTGACGATTGAAAAATCGACTCTTAGTAAGTTAGTTCTCGGAGTTTCTCTAAAAGATCGAATTCGTATCAAGTGATCCGACAGAGAACCAAAGTTATCGACATAGCCCATCGTATTAGCACGCTGAAGTGGCAATGGGCCGGTCATCTAACCCGAAGAACCGATAACCGCTGGGGTAGACGAGTTCTTGAGTGGAGACCACGGATCGGCAAACGTAGCGTAGGACGTCCTCAGACTCGGTGGAGCGAGGATCTTCGCAAGGCGGCTGGCAAGAGCTGGTTGAGAGTGGCCGGGGATCGTGCTCAGTGGCGTGCCATGGGAGAGGCCTATGTCCAGCAGTGGACGAATATAGGCTGATGATGATGATGATGAGTAAGTTAGTTAACTGTAGGCTAATATCCGATTTTGGGGAGGGGTGGTAAGGTGAAAAAAAAGGCTCCCTCTGCCCCGTAAGATATTAACCTCCTTATTCATAAACGCTCTATAGGCTTCTGCTAACTTAGTAATCGTTTGTCCTTATGTCACTTTGACCTTTCACAGATAAGGACAAACGATTGTTAATTTAGCAGAAGGCTATAGAGCGTTTATAGGGTTAGTCGTGTTTTATACCTGCGAGGCGGCGAGCGTGGCGGTGGCCTCGAGCGCGGCCGCCACGAGCCTGTCGCTGAGCAGCGGGCCCGCGCTGGCGGCCGACGACACGCTGGCGAGCGAGTCGCCGCGGGTGCCGCGCCGCGCCTCGCCCGGGCTGCACGAGCACTGGCGGCGCCGGCCCCGCGGGGAACGGGCACCACTCGACTCTTCGGCGTGGTAAGCCTGAAAAACGGTTAACATCGTTTGCTAAACATCTGACAATCTTTTTCTTTTCTACTACCTACTTAATTTTTTTTTAATTTATTTATTAACACTATTAATAGGAACACAAACAGTCATACATGGGTCATAAACAGATCACAAAAAGTTTATATGATTGATAAAACAATGTTCACATTAAAAATAGCAAATTTAAGTAATTCAGCCTCCTAGCTGATTGTGACAGACGCGTAAGGACGCGAAACAAATATCAATAATACTTAAATTGAATAAAAATAAAAATAAATGGACTTTTTGGAATACTTATAAAACAAACCTAACTTAATGTGAGCAACGCCTAAAGGTTTTTAGATTTTTAAAAAAGTTTACGGTTTATCAGATATTAAAGGGTTGTCAAATGATGAGCAAAATAGGGGCCAAGAGCGTTCAAACGAACTAACCAGACCAACTGCCGACACATTCTAGAAAAATATTAATACACTTAGGGCCACTTGCACGGACCAGGGTTAACGACTTAACCCCGTTTTAGATGCTAACCCGGGGCTAAGTAGTGTCAAAATGTCAACTGTCAAACCTAACCCCGAGTTAGCGATTTGGGCCTTAGCGTCCCTTACGTGGTTGAGCGAGCGCGTCAACATGCATATGGCGGCCAACAGCGTCCCGAACGTGAGCTGCGGACAGGGCTCCCGCGTGAGCTTGGGCGCTCCGAACCCGAGCTCCACCAGCGGCTGCCAGCGCTCCGCGTCCAGGGCCGGCGCCCCCAGCAGCGCCAGCAGCGGCGGGCTGAACGAGTGCAGGCACAACGTCGCCATGTGGAGGATCTCTAGGATCCTGTGGAATAAAAGTAGCTCACATTGGATGATATTCTACGTGCACATCGCCTCTCTCTCTCTCTCTCTCTCTCTCTCTCTCTCTCTCTCTCTCTCTCTCTCTCTCTCTCCAGCCTATATACGTCCCGCTGCTGGGCACAAGCCTCCTCTCAGAATGAGAGGGCTTGGGCTATAGTTATAGTTCCCACGCGGGCCGTTTTTTAACACACACATACAGCGCGTCGCCTAAATAGCGTAAAACTAAATTTTCTAATTTTAAAATTGGCGTTGTCATTTGATTATGACAGCCGCTCAAAGAATAGCAAAGGGATCTAGCGACGCTTAAATAAAATTAGGAATTTTAGCGGCCGCTGTAGAATCGGCTAGCTTATTACGTAACTCGCTCGCAATCGCCCATACATGAACTGTCAAAATGAACACGATAGTGATCGCGAGCGAGTTACGTAATAAGCTTGCTGGTCTATTATCCTACTATAGACCGACAGCTTAACATAGGCCTCGCCTGCGCGGGTACAGGGGCGCGGGGTAGGTGACAAAGGGGCCTCTCTCTGTGCGGGCGGCAGGCGCACTACCCGCCCGCACCGCTCTCGGTTCCCTTTGTCGTCCTACCCTGCGCCTCCGCACCCGCGCGGGCGAGGACTCAGTTAAGCAGTCGGTCTATATCTATAGGATGGATGAATGTGACAATGTGAGTGAGTGTGTGTGTCTGATCCTTCTTCACGCTGAAACGACAGGACGGATTTTGATAAAATTTTGAACGGAGATAACTGATACCCTGGATTAACACATAGGTTACTTTTTATCCCAGAAAATCGCATCGTTTCCGCGGGATAGCGATAAACATATCAAAGGTCGTAGCTGCTTATTTCAGAATATACTATCAACATCAGTTCTTAAGTCTAATTCTATGCGGACGAAGTCGCAGGCAGAAGTTAGTCTAAGGGCCTGTCTCACCACTCTCTGTAAAGTTCCGGTTATCTTAAGTGTCAGTTATCTATGATTGCCTCTCTATTTCTTACTACGAAACAGACTGAGACGTCATTATAGATAATCGACACTTAAGATAACCGGAACGTTACAGAGGGTGAAGCAGGCCCTAAGATAAGGCCTTGGTTCCAATAATGTCACCTGTGTTGGACGGTGGGCGCTTGCAGCTGGTCGGTGAGCGGCGGCAGCGCGGGCTCGGACGAGCGCCGCGAGCGCAGCAGCAGCGTCACGCACTGGTACAGGCAGCCGCTGATGCTCCGCTGCTCAACAACGAATGATAGTGCCAAGGTCATCGTCATGGGCCAGAAGAGGTCCACCGCGGAATATATTTGGGGGTGGGGGCAAAGACCGGTCTGGCGTGGCGCTCATCCAGCGAACTCATACATCACATCATCACATCACAAGTTACGCATAAACAAAATCTTTTTAAAAAGACGAACATGCCAGCAAGGAACGGTGTCCTTCGTCTCGAAAAATCTTAGATGAGATTACAAAAAAAACACAGAAAACAACAAAACAAAGTGAACACTCACCATGATCTCCACCAACGAGTTCATATTCTCGATGCGCCACCGCGTCTCGAACTTGACAAGCTGGACGACCAAACTCAGCGCCGAGGCGCACAGGTTGAGCGCCTCCAAGCTGACCACCTGCCTCGGCAGCATTATCGCTTCCACCAAATACTCCAAATGCACCCCCACGAATGTCACAGCATCACCAGCGAAGAACTGGCCGTGTTTCATAACCATCATAGAAACAAAGTCCAAACTGTAACCATACACCCGCCACCATTCTTCAGGCACCCACGTGTTCCCATTCTGTTCAAACTTGGGAGGCAACAGCTGCATCCATAAGAACTCGTCCACGTCGCTCATTAGAAGATCGTTCGCGAACGGACCCCTAGCAAAAGCAGTCAAGCAACGCAACGCCGCGAGACTCGTGTGGTAGTGCCTCCGGTTATGCAAGCACGTCTGAAGGCAGCACAACAGTTTGTTGATGAACCTAGTCGATTGGAACCACTGAGGCAAACCCGCGAACATGTTATCGTATAGCTCTAAGCATTGCTCCAACATAGCGAGGGACAAAACGACTGGCGGTATCTCCTCGCTCGCGTTCTCTTTCGGTTTTGGTGTGCTTCCTTCTTTGATATCATCGAATAGCTTTTCTAGTTCCAAACTGTTTATGTTAGTTACGGATCTGATGACGCTCTGAGCTACGGCCCCATTGGCTTTTATTTCGTAATCCAAAGTGCTAATGCCGACTGTGCCTATGGATAGAATAGCGCGCACTGCTCTCGGATGCAAGCATTCGTACACGACGGCCGTGTTGGTGAGTAGATTATCGATTTGCTTAGCACTAGCTTTCCTGTTCTCGTAGCAATCTTCTTTCCAATTCGCTAGCATGATAACATACAACTCCGCTAAGATAACGACAAGCCTCCCGTCGTTGAGGTCGTCTAATTCATAGAGCATTGCTGTCATACACGGCGCCACCATCTTGGCTTTATGCGCGATGTTCAAACTTATAGGCAGGCACTTGCAGAATATCGTAGTGAAATCTTTCCATGACGTCAACAGGCCTAACCATACGGGCACTTTGTCAACGACTTCTTCGCATTCGCAGCGGCCTTTGAAGGAGAAAATATGGTCTACCCAAGTGTCGAGATGTTTTTTGTCAGTATCAAAGAATTTTTCCAGCATGTCTATGAAGCTTTGTTCGAGATTGCCCCTCGAGATGAACATCTCGATGCCGAGTACGTTGAATATTTGTGCGTAAGTGCTGAGGCCGGGTTGGATCTCGCTGAATAATGGACTAGTCATATGCTCCCAGAATTTAGGGTTCTCGCGTAGCTTCTTGACTAGTATTTGCATGTTGTTCTTCCAGAGAGCGTGGAACAACCCCATGATGCATGACAATAACGGGCTGTGAAGCAACTTCGGATCCTGGAAGAAAAACATACCCGTTTAAGAATTAAAAAAAATGGAAATCGTAACATTCCCGTAAGTGTCGTAAAAAGCAAGTAAGGGACTAGGGACGCAATTTTTGAAAACATAACACCCGAAAGTACCATTCACCAGTGGTGAAAAATTTTGCTCTATTTGAAGTACGAGTAAGTAGAGTAGAAGAAAATGACTGTCCTGATTAATCTTGTTATCAATTCGAAAATTTGATTTTTATCTGTAGTTTTGCAGTAATACACAGATTTTTATAATTTTCGAGCAACGTTCTTTGAAAATCAGGCGACTGGTGTGAATGAGTGCGTTTTCTATTGCCAACTACAAACTTTGCGGTGTCAAAGTGTGGAACCTTGCTGCGCCTTGCCGCTCTGCTAATAATAAACAAATTAGTTTTAAACAACTTACAGCTTTAACAGTGCCAAGATAATCAGCCATATACCCGAGTACCCCTTCAAAACTGTCATCGACATCTGCTTTCTTTTCCGGAACAAGTTTGTCATCAGATTTTGCCTTTTCATCGCCTACGTCCATCTTTTCGTGGCTGATGTTGAAGAAGGCTTCTGTTAAGCCGGGTTGGGAAGCGATGCAAGTGGTCACGAACTCCAGTATAGCGATCTTCAGCTCGATCGTTTCGTATTTGTCACGTAGCCTGTCCAAGAACATGACTCGAGCTTGGTACGCCGTCATTTCTAAAGATGCGAACAGTGACATTTGGAACCCCTGAAATGTAAGTATGTGATGCTTTATTGTACAATAATAAAGAAACAGATATAATTCACAAAAAAATATAAACTACATTAATATACGCAATGTTCAAACGAGGCTGGAATAAAGCTTGGTAAGGTAACATTAAAAAAAAATGGATGAGGCAATCAGTTGGCCAGTTATTCGAAGTTGCTAAACTGGCAACATTGGTCAAATCCCAACCAATGATTGGTTGATCGGGATAATGTTGCTAGTTTAGACTTATAAAATTGTAAATTGTAGCCTTGAGAAACGAGCCATTTGTCTACTTACAAAAAAAACTATTGCGACCGTGTTAAGCCTTTGCAATCCAGTCTGATTGCTAGCAAGCAATCCTTACATACGCCGAAAGTGTCCGAAGTATCTAAATGACCAGGGTCGCCAGGGTAAGCAGCGGGAAGGGACGCACCACAATTTATACAGCATTTATATCGCAATAAGGTAACATATCACTAGAGTTAAGGTACCTACTTAACTTGGGGACCTTATACATTCCTTTTATAAATGTATTATAAGTAAAGTAGAATTTAAGTATTGTTGTAAATTTATTTTATTCGGTAAAAAATACATTCTGCCAAGTTTCTTGCGGCGCATTCTTGGCAATGATGGTCTTTCCTAATGCGCTGGCAGTTTCAACAAAAGACATGTAAAAGAGCCCTTAGCGGCCTATTTTGACAAATTAACTTTTGAACTTCGAGTTTGAGTGAGGCTTGTCAATAGCGGCAGGGTTCTACGATGCTACGGTCCAAGAATACCTTTCCCTCGCCGTACGTGTTACCTACCCTGCTTTTTCACTATACTCACATCAGCAAACTTCTTCAACAGCCGACAGCAAAGCACCGGTAAATTCTTGTTGAACGCATGATTGATGTAACTGGCCACTCGGGGCACAACTTTCAGTGCTCCTTTATTGCTGTTCTGTGAGAACACGAGGTGTTCTAAGGGCGTGACTTCACCGGCGGCCACGACCGTGGTCTTGAGCCGCAGCGCGAACATTACTATGGCTACGCAGCGCTGGATGGTCGTCACGTGCTGTGTGCACTCGCCCGAAGTCCAGTTGGTCTCGCCATGCATAGTGCGCTCTAGTTGATTGTTGCCTGCAATAAAGTATGTCAGTTTAGTTTTAACGAATTAATTCAGTAAAAATAGCTCAAAACGTGGCAAAATATATGGAGAACATTTATCTATTGGGATGGATACCTTATGGGGTGAAGTCAAAATTTATCAACTCTCCCCCCTCCTCCGGGGTGCGCGTCCCCCCCCCCTGGCCCCCCGAAATGTCCCGAAACGCGGTTTTTTGAACTTTTTGAGAAAACTGTTCGCGATACAGAAAAAGTGTGTAGGAATGAAATAATGTACAATAAATTTACTATAAATCTACCATACACATGAAAGCGGTATCTCTTATGGTTTTGACGCAAGAAGACGCTGAAAATCATATTTTTTTGTTTTTTTACAATAAATTTTATTAAAACTTCAGTTTTCTCAGAAAATACTCATTTTACAACTACAAAATGTATGACTTAAATAAACAATGGAATATTCCCTTTAAAAAGAGGTATAATTTATTTATAAATTAGTTAAATTGACCATTTTATGATAATTTAAATATTTAATTTGTCATCAACAATTTTTTTTACTTGAAGATTAGGTATGTTTAAAATGTTTTTTATATAGTTTAGAGTTCATTATAAACCATGCTAGTGTAATTTTGTTTATTTTTTTTCAGTTATCCGCAAATAATTAGTATATTCATTCATTTCCAAAAAGGTACTAAGATGTTTATTCAATATAATCAACTATTTATTTAAGTATACACTTTTATTTAAGTAACTTACATTGAATTTGAAGAGAGACATTGAAATAAACAATTGTTAACACTCTTATTATCTGGGGGCACGGTAGTGCCCCAGCTAAGATAGCCAAGTGAAGCGCAAGAAGGGCACTAGTTATCTTTTCTCGAACCGCTTTGTCGTTATTTTGTACCCTCATAACTTGGTTTTGGATTGTACGAGATAACTAAAGTTCTCGGGATATGATGTGAATAGTGGACTTATTACAAGTGTAAAGTTTCAATTGCATAGCTCTTATATTTAAAATTTTATTGATATCTAAAAAACTAGTAGTCGTCACTAGTGATCATCATATTAAATTCCTAGAATGCTCTAATTTGGTTTGTAATCTAGATTAGTATACAATCAACAGCAAAAATCTAAAATTGGAACTTTAACTCTTCCTTCAATCGGTCAAACAAACTAGCGAATGGATATTTTGTACGAAACTTCGCAAATTTTGATGCCAGCGGTCTGAAAACTGATAAAGGGTGTTGTTAAAAATAATAAACTTTATATTTCAGAATTTTCAGTAAATTAAACTGAATTAGTGGATGAAATTAAACGCGTGCAAATGTGGTGTTTTCTGAAGGCACTTGTCATAAGCAACAACTTACAAACTTTTTACGTTCTAACTCTACAAGTGTTTAAGAGTTTGTGAAGTCTACAATTTAGTAAAAATAATGTCGTTGGCCGTTTTGCTACCGTCATATAGGCGTAAGGTAAAAAAATCACTTTTCATTACTTTCCTGTTAATTACAATAGTTTTTTAAACATGAAATTACCGTGAGACTCAATCAATAATATGTGACAACAAATAATAATAATAAAATAATAATAATAATAATAATACTTTATTTACTTTATTTGTAATATGTGATCGTTTCGCTGCCGCCGGGGCAAGCGGTCCAGGAATAAGGACTACGAACTAGTCTGGAATATGTCGAGCATCACTCGACTTTTATACGTGAGTTATTCGTTTGTGTGATTATAATTATCATTACAATAGTTCTTATAGTTACGAATTTCAACTTTCTAGGACGTAAATTTGTTGACCACCAGTGAGTGAGTCAGTAACGAAATCAGAGTTTTTTAGATATCTATAAAATTTAAAATATAAGAGCTTGTAATAAATCCACTATTAGCCACGTATTCACTGGGCGAGCCGCCTCGCGCGGCAACTTCGTGAGGCAAATCCTCGACCTGTCAGGACGTGCCTCGCCCGAGGCAAACGCACGTCTTGCCTCGGGCGAGCGTGCCTCGACCTGAGCCGCGCGGTGTCGGTTTTTGTCCATGCTCAAAGGCGCCTCAGCACGTTTGCCGCGCTCACTCAGGACGGTTGTGTTTTGCCTCGCTTGTTCGTCGCGTGTTAGCGTCATGGATAAAGAGCAGTGTCTTAAATTAATACAACTATATGGTGAATATAGACGATTATGGGATGCGCAATGTCCCGATTATACAAATAGAGGACTAAGAGAAAATGCGTGGATAAATATTAGCGCGCAATGCTGCCTCAGCCTCACCGCGGCTCGGCTTTGCCGCGCGAGGCAGCCTCGATCAGTACGATTTCTTGCATGAGGCTGCCTCGCGCGGCGGCTCGCTCAGTGAATACGCGGCTATTCACATCATATCCCGAGAATTTTAGTTATCTGGTACAGTCCAAAACCAAGTTATGAGAGTACAAAATAACGACAAAGCGGTTCGAGGAAAGGTAACAAGTGCACTTCTTGCGCTTCACTTGGCTATCTTAGCTGGGGCACTACCGTGCCCCCAGATAATAAGAGTGTTAACATTGTTTATTTTAATTTAAGTACTTAAATAAAAGGGTATACATAAATAAATAGTTGATTATATTAAATAAACATCTTAGTACCTTTTTGGAAATGAATGAATTTATTCACACTAATTATTTGCGGATAACTGAGAATAAATAAACAAAATTACACTAGCATGGTTTATAATTAACTCTAAACTATATAAAAAACATTTTAAACATACCTAATCTTCAAGTAAAAAAAATTGTTCATGACAAATTAAATATTTAAACTATTTTAAAATGGTCAACTTAACTAATATATAGATAAGTGATACCTCTTTTTAAAGGGAATATTCCATTGTTTATTTAAGTTATACATTTTTTAGGTGTAAAATGAGTATTTTCTGAGAAAACTGAAGTTTTAATTAAAATTTATTGTAAAAAAACAAAAAATTATGATTTTCTGCGTCTTCTTGCGTCAAAACCATAAGAGATACCGCTTTTATGTGTATGGTAGATTTATAGTAAATTTATTGTATATTATTTCATTCCTACACACTTTTTCTGTATCGCGAACAGTTTTCTCAAAAACTTCAAAAAACCGTGTTTCGGGACACTTTGGGGGGCGTGGTGGGGGGACGCGCCCCCCGGAGGAGGGGGGAGAGTTGATAAATTTTGACTTCACCCCATAAGGTATCCATCCCAATAGATAAATGTTCTCCATATATTTTGCCAGATTTCCCATACAATGGATTCTAATTTGCTTGAGCTAAATAGTGTATAAGGATTCAAGTATTATAGATATACATTATACGCTAAAAGGGTGCATTCCTACTGAGCTGGCAACGTCGCATTTTTGGTGATTTTTTACGATTATTTCACAGAAACTTAATGAAAGTTTCAAATGTGCGTCTGTAGTGCACTTTGTTTTTAGTGTATTAATTAATGTGTCCAATGCAATGATTAATCGTGATGGATTTTTATTTTCGTATTAAAGGGATGAAATAATAAATATCGTTTTTAATAAGAAAATAAAAGTCCATCTCGATCAATTATTGCATTAGACACATTAATGCACTAAAAACGAAGTGCACTACAGACGCACATTTGAAACTTTCATTCAATTTCCGTGAAATAATCGTAAAAAAACACCAAAAAATGCGACGTTGCCAGCTCAGTAGGGATAAACGCTTTTAAGGTGGTTTGTTCTTCTATAAGACCGCATTCTTATAGTATTATGAGAGTTGTGTAACTTTTTAAAGAACATCGACTAAATGACACTAGTTGACTAATAAAATTAGAGCTGTAATTTACTTCTAATCTATTTGTATATACATAAAATTATGCTCAGTGTTTCACCACCATTTTTCGAATGGTATTTTCGGAGAATTTTACTGGCTAATAAAAAAATGCAGTGTTTTATTAATGTCGACATTTACAACACGCATATCATATATTTTTCATATTAAATCGTCAGTTACAGTGAAGGTTCACAAAGTGGTCCAGTTGGAAGACCAGACGGGGTCCAAGTTGGCGCGAAAAAAAAGGTTTTGGGAATATAGTACAAATATAGAAGCAGCAACCACTCACCAACTGAAATAATCTTGAGCAGTTCCACAGCGTTCTCAGTGTACAGCAGGCTAAAGACGCACGTCTGTTTAGCAACGCCGTCCTTGGTCTGTTGCAGCAACAGGTTGAGGAAGCGCGAGCACGCGTGCAACAGCGAGCGCCGCTCGCGCGCGTTGCTGTAACGCCACTCGGACACGCACGGGAACACCTCGCGGAGCACGAACACCAGACCCGGGAGGATTATGTCGGAGGTTACACGCTCGTCGTCCGATACCTGCCAGGTTATATGAAAGTTTATAAGTCTAGCGTAGACCTTGAATGCGCAGAACAATCCTACTACTATTATAAAGGCGAAAGTTTGTAAGTATGGATGTATGGATGTATGGATGTTTGTTACTCTTTCACGCCAGTACGGCTTAACGGATCTGGATAAAATTTGGAACAGACATAGTTTATGATTTGGAATAACACATAAGCTACTTTTTATCCCGGAAAATTGCGTAGTTCCCGCGGGATAGCGATAAACGAATTCTTTGCAGACGAAGTCGCGGGCAACAGCTAGTGATATTATAAACCCTAGATGCACCACCACGTATAAAATCACTGCCAAAACTTGTCTTAAAAGTACATTCCAAAGATATGCCAGCCGCAAATGCCAAATGATATTTCACAACATTTTAAAATATTCGAAATACGACTGTATAACACAAACATGACAGTTTTATTTCAAATGCACGTGTCCGGAATATACGACATTATTAAAATTTAATCTGACAGCACGTCGTAAATCATACTGACCGCTCCATAGGGCCAGAGAGTGCTTGACAGATTCTAAGCACTCTCTGCTCGGGACGAGTATTGAGCGCTCGTAGTGAATCTAGGGTTTATAATATCATTGGCGCAGAAGTATAAAATAAGGTATCGTTGGGGAGAAAGCGGCGCGCGGGGCGGGTGCGTAAGCGCCGATTGGCTCCCGAGCCGCTCCCTGCTTCCCGCACCGATACGACGCCCCGCGAACCTCTTAGGTACAGTCGAGTTCGTTAAGTTTGTTTACTTTTTATGACTGAATAATTAGTTTATTTTTTGTGGTTAAATATGCCTAGAAAAAATACTGTTTTGAAAAATGATTTCTTTAAAAAGGGAAAGTGTCGGTATGATTGAAGTTTTGTTTTTCTACATACAGGATACAATAGCCATTTATTTATTAGTAAGGCATTAGGTATGTAAGTCAAATATTGTAAGTTATAGTGAAATTGAACAG
This sequence comes from Pandemis heparana, assembly GCA_963854515.1. NCBI lineage: Eukaryota > Metazoa > Arthropoda > Insecta > Lepidoptera > Tortricidae > Pandemis > Pandemis heparana. The sequence continues at coordinate 5,453,228 of OY978007.1, forward strand.
TTATAGTCTTATAGTTGTCAGAGCACTAAATCAGCGGACGAATTGCCTACCTCAATTGAAATCATGATCACTTTATCATACCATTCTGTCAAAGGATAATTAGAATGATAGTAGACACTTACGACCTTATTCATAAACGCTCTATATAGGCTTCTGCTAACTTAGGAATCGTTTGTCCTTATCTGTGAAAGATAAATGTCAGTGACAGATAAGGACAAACGATTGCTAAGTTAGCAGAAGCCTACAGAGCGTTTATGACACTGCACACTTGGTTTACCTCATGGAAAGTGCACAGCATGTCAATGTAAGCTCTCAGAAAGTCGTAAGTGCCGCTCGGCTGCTCGAGCGAGATGAGGTAGGCTCCGACGGCCGCCGAGTCCAGGGATTCCCCGCTCGCGTACTGCACGTGAGTCAGCTGACGATTGATAATGCGAGGCAGCAGCCCGGTGCTTGACAATCTAGAAAAAGGTGACCAGATAAATGACTTGTCTTTGTATAGCAGTCTGCAGACCGACCGCTTAAGAGGGTGCATTCCTACTGAGCTGGCAACGTTACATTTTTGGTGATTTTTTTACGATTATTTCACAGAAATCGAATGAAAGTTTCAAATGTGCGTCTGTAGTGCACTTCGTTTTTAGTGTATTAATGTGTCCAATGCAATGATTAATCGTGATGGACTTTTATTTTCGTAATAAAGAGATAAAATAATATATCTCGTTTAATACGAAGATAAAAGTCCTTCACGATCAATTATTGCATTAGACACATGTAAATTAGGGTGCCCAAAATGAGAGAGTGTTTTTATATATACAATGTGTAATTCCGAAGTTGATTGCGACCGAACAGAAAGTGAACTTAAAAACTATTTTTCTTATATATAAAAACTGCAATACTAGCGCCCTACATGTTGTGTCACAATTTGGAACTAAGTTGTTTTAATGATTTGTATCGAATGACAAGCCATCTAGTTCGGCAAGTCCGATCTAGGTGGCGCTGTATGTAACAACACATTAATACACTAAAAACGAAGTGCACTACAGACGCACATTTGAAGCTTTCATTCAATTTCCGTGAAATAATCGTAAAAAAAAACGCCAAAAATGCGACGTTGCCAGGTCAGTAGGGATAAACGCTCTTCTTGAGTCCTACCCCGCGCCCCTGTGCCGCGCGGGCGAGGACTCAGCTAAGCGGTCGGTCTATAATGTTGAAACCTGGGACACTGTATAACCTGATCGTAATAAGCGGTCAGCTTATTTGACATGTCGGGCCGACGTTGATTGTGAAAAGGTTCTGCAGTGGCCCTAGGGTTCCGTTTGTCTGTACATGTCATGGGACACGAGCATACAGGTGATATTAGTACGCGAAATACGTATACATTTGACTGTACTATTTTATTTTTATTTATAAGCCTTTTTATTCCGAATTCGCTACAATTGACAACATTTCATTTTTATAACACCTGAAAATGTATATATGGTTCGAAAGCATTTTGCCTCCTGATCACTGCAATATGTTTACATAATTTTAATATCGCTTATTATAAAAAATAAAAAATAATTAAAAATATGTCCTAATTTTACCAAAACTACCACAGGATAGGTGAAACGCCTTTGTTTTTTTCACGAGAAAAAATAAGCGATCATAATTTTGTATTTTTGACAACTTCAAAGTACAAGGGGGGCAACTCTGAAATTCTATTTTCGAAGTTCGTTGCATACCTTCTCTCTCACTCTCAAGATAATAACTATTTGTATGAGCGGAACAGCACGAATCGAACCTCGAAAATCGAATATTGGAGAATAGGGCCTGACATTGTCTAGTTTTTTTTTCTATAGAGAAAAGACAAAGGGATAAGTGTGTATTCTGTGATAGTATCGGAGTTACGCCCGTTTAGAATAAGCACAAATTAATAAATTTATTATAAATTAAATACAAGCCCCAGCGAAAAAATTTAACTGTCAGCATGTTCATCTTTTCAAACAAAATACAAAGAACCATTAAAATTATAGGCTCAGAAATATGAAATGTTGTCAATTTCAGTAAGTACATGTTGTTGTTGTTGTTATTGTCGTTTATTTATTAAATTGTCGCGCAATTCGGCGTGCCTCATGGCATAGGCCTCCTCCGTGTATTGGAGGGTTTGGGCTATAGTTCCCACGCGCGCCCAGTGCGGATTGGGAACTTAACACACACCATTGAATTTCTTCGCAGATGTGTGCAGGTTTCCTCACGATGTTTTCCTTCACCGAAAAGCTCATGGCAAATTACAAATGTAATTTTCGCACATAAATTCCGAAAAACTCAGAGGTGCGAGCCCGGGATTTGAACCCACGACGCTCTGCTTGAGAGGCCACAGGTCAAACCACTAGGCTACCACGGCTTTTTTTTTTACTGTACTATTTAATTAGTGACTAATGATGAGTAATGATCACAGAAAATTACTAAGCACTAATTTTGACTGTAGTGTAATTTAGTTTTCTCATTAATGTGTATTATGTATGGATCTTTAGTTATCTGAAATAAATGATTATTTATTTATTTATTTATTTATAATAATCTCATAATTAACACTAACAGTCTAGCCATGCATGTTAACTATACAAAAAGAGAGATAGAACAGGTTAACAGACTAAACATTTATTGAGCTCGGCATCACTATTGATTCCAAATACCGGCTAGCCGATGCAAGAAATTATTATTATTATTACTAATGAATATTTCACCAGACAATTGATAATAAATTAGGACCTGCTTCACCAATCTTTTTTAAGCTTCAGTCACCTTAACTGTTAGTTATATATGATGACGTCTCTGTCTGTTTCATAGTAATAAATAGAGACGGAATCATAGATAACTGGAACTTAACATAGAGTGGTGAACAGGCCCTTAATGTTATAAAAGGTTCTTTAATGAGTAGCCTTCGGGGTGAGTCTTCCTTAATTGGGGGAAGAGTTGCGTTAGGGTCGGTGCACCTTGGGCAACAGCGGTTAGTATATTTATTTACAAATATAGATAAGTCAGCCATTAACTGATAATTAATGCACTGCTGTGTTCCGGTGTGGAGAGTAAGACAGCCGGGGAAATTACGGGCACAAGAGGCATTTCATCTTAGCCCTCTAGGTTGGCAACGCATCTGCAATCCCTCCGGGGTTGCGGGTGTCTATGGGCAGTGGTGATCGCTTACCATCAGGTGACCCACTTGCTCGTTTTCCTTCCTATTCGCATAAAACAAAAGAACGCTCACCTCGTATTGATCTCCTTGGGGAACAAAGGTATTAAAGCTGTACACATTTCCAAACACTCCACGAGCAGCGGCAGCGGCGGCGTCTCAGCTCTCATAAACCTCACTAAAACATCGAACACACCCTCACTGGGCTCAACCAGCGCTTTGGGCACCTCTTTCTGCTCAACTAAAGCCTTCAACACCCTTTTCAGGACCTTAGTCCCTTCGTAAACCCTTTCAAGTGTCACATTTAAATCATGTTGATGGTGTCCCTTTCTATCCAACGCTTGTTCTATATTCTTATTCAACACCGTCCAGTAACTATATGGTGTTCTGTAGTGAATCATTGTGCCTTCCCTTCTTTCCATAATGGTAGCTTTAGAGCCGGCTGCTATGAAGTAACTCGTTCCGCCCAAAGGGTAATGGTCGCGGCCTATTAGAGCCTCTTCGGAGTTTAATACCATCACAGGGACGGCAGCTGGGTTGTAGATTTCAGTGTAAACTGGTAGATTCTTGAGTTCCGCTGTGAGCTGTAAATGGGATACGGTTTATGATTCTTAAAACAACCGTTAATATTGTTGGGATTACTTTGTGTGGTCATATTTGAGATAAAGTATTTTTTACAAGCTTTTATTTAACTTTCAATGTATATGTGACAATATAATACAATAGTAATTTATCAAATGAGCCGTGGTAGCCTAGTGATTTGATCTGTGGCCTCTCAAGCAGAGGGTCCCGGGTTCCAATCCCGAGCTCACACCTCTGAGTTTTCCGGAATTTATGTGCGAAATTACATTTGAAAACCATGAGCTTTTCGGTGAAACAAAACATCATGAGGAAACCGGACCAATCCCAATAAGGCTAAGTTACCCTTCTGGATTGGAAGGTCAGATGGCAGTCGCTTCTGTAAAACTAGTGCCTACGCCAAATCTTGGGATTAGCTTGTCAAAGCGGACCCCAGGCTCACTGAACCGTGGCAAATCTCGGAAAAACGCTAGGAAAATGATGTTGATACTCACATTTCTTACACTAGACATTCCTCCCTTGGCCAAACCAGCAGCCAATACGCTCAGCGCACTAAAATTATACGGGAAATACTCCAACGCAGTGTTCCAAAGAGACACTATCCCGAACCCTTCCTCCTTCTGCAAGAGGCACCAGAACTCCGAGGCTATATCCTCGGTCTGCAGCAGTAAGGAGGCCAGCTGCATGACACCAGGCTGGTTGCTGATGGTGCCGTCACCGTCGAAACGGTCACAAAGCTCGTTGAGGAAGCGGAATGTGTGGTGCTTGGCTAACGTGGCGCAGGGTGACGCGTCCTTAGAAATGCAAAAATAGATATTTATATATTTACCTACTTTTTGACATGAAATCATTATTTACATATGAATGAAAATAGCTAATTGTGACATTCTATCCTAGTCATTTTATTTTATTTTGAATTTTACTTATTTATTTTTATTAAAATTATTTTAATGTTCCTATGAATTTTGATTTCATTGTTTTAAAAACTAAATTACCTATTATGTATAAATGTGTAGATTAAAAATATATTGTTGTGTAGAAAAATGCATCTATGTACCAATGATTACGTAAGCGTGGGAGGGGGAGAGGGGAGGGGGGGGAGTGAAGAGGTTTGCTAAAGGTAAATAATTGTAAAAAATCTGCTTACGTAATAATGAATGGCCCCACACTGATTTTTGGCTCTTGTATGGTTTTTTTTCCCCGACTGCGCACGGAAGAGGTTTATGTTCTTCGAGTGTATGTGTGTATGTATGTACATAAGTATATTTCTTTGGCACGCTCTATAGCCTAAATGGCTTGTCGGATTTGAAATTGAGAGGTATAATTAGATTCGTCTTAGCCGTGAGAGTGACACTGGGTACATCAAAATTATAGAAAAATGAAATGTATTGGCGCAGTGGGGTTTTGTTTTTTTTAATAATTAATTAAAGCTTGTTGAGTGTGTGCTTTCAAAAATCGGACCCTATCAACCCTCATAAAAATTTAGAATACTTACCGAAAATACAGGACTGCTCAGCATTGCTAGCAGAAAGTCAAACAGTCGCATCTTGAGAGCAGTAGCACCAAAGTGATGATACTGACTCTCAAATAGCTTGGCATGTTGATTACTCTGAAATTTAAATTTTAATAAAAATAATTGAATCTAGAACTTAAGAGAGATTTCAGACCAATCGCTAGGGATGGTATTGATTAGCATGTCTTGTCAGATTGCCTTGAAATTTGGTACACATATGTGCGAAAATTACATTTGTAATTTGCCATGAGGTTGAGGATTTAATACATTTTTTGATGGAATGTGAAGTCACATGGGTTAATAGAGAGAGGTACTTGACTGATGTGAGCCTGTTTAATGGAGCAATTAACATAACATTGAGTTTTCCAACATCAGAAAATGCAGAATGAGTGTACAGGTTCGTGAAACACTCCTTTGCTGCCAGAGAATCTGGAAGTGGGCGGGGGAGTGTTTGATGAATCTGAACCAAGAGACATCCAATGAGGCCGGCATAGTCACACAGGTGCACTTAAGCCTGGTAAAAAATTTAGATTAAAAAAAAAAAAAAAAAGTTCGAGTTTTCGGTGAAGGAAAAGCATCGTGAGGAAACCTGCACACATCTGCGAAGAAAATTCAATGATTTGTGTTAAGTTCCCAATCCGCACTGGGCGCGCGTGGGAACTATATATACCCCAAACCCTCCACTACACGGAGTAGGTCTATGCCATGAGGCACGCAGAATTACGCAACAATTTAAAAAAAAAAACGAAAATAACAAAAACAACAACATGTACTTACTGAAATTGTAGCGAATTCGGAATAAAAAGGCTTCTAAATAAAAATGTAGAACAGATGTCAATGCAAGTGCAATCAGAAAAAAATTCTAAGAATGATTTTTTCAACAAAAACTCGTTTTGGATTCTCATCACAATATAGAACATTTTGTTTTTAATAAAAGCTTGCAATGATGTCCAAGCTATGTTTCAACCAAGTTTAGAGTCAATCAATAGGCTTATTGTCTAACTCGCTCGCAATCGCCATCGTCTTCATTTTGACAGTTCATGTATGGGCTGACAATTGGCATCGGAAGTAGCTAGTTGTCACATTCATACAAGAACTGTCAAAATGAACGCGATGGCGATTCCGAGCTAGTTAGACAATAAGCCTACTGACCACTGGCAGTGGATTACAACTTGCTTCAATTTCAATTGGAATTTTAGGGCCAATTTAAATTGTTTTACTCATTAATGTTGCAAGTAAAATAAAATAAAATGTAGTTGGTAATTTTTTTTCTGAAGAGTTGAACTTAATTTAAAAGTCCTCGCCCGCGCGGGTACAGGGGCGCAGGGTAGGACGACAAAGACGACCGAGAGCGGTGCGGGCGGGTAGTGCGCCTGCCGCCCGCACCTCTCTAGGCCCCCTTTGTCGCCTACCCCGCGCCCCAGTGCCGCGCGGGCGAGAACTCAGTTAAGCGGTCGGTCTATAGTATACCTGCAGCATCAGAAGCATCCAGGACATCAGCATAGGGCTGTGTTCAGGGTTCAGCTGGAGCTGGGTCAGCTCTGATTCCACAACATCTTTAGTTTTGTCTATCCAAGACGACAGGTTAGCTTGGCTAAAACGGGATGACAATCGATACAATAATTTGATTCAAGAAAAAATTTTTACATAAAAATGATAAAAATACAATTAAAATTTTACACATACATACATACATACAGGCAGTCACGTCTCTTTCCCAAAGGGGTAAGCAGAGACTACAAAATTACAAAAAAAAATTACACACAGTACTTTTAAAATTTTACAGTTGGTTAATAAAAATAAATTAACTCATAACATACATGTTATAGCAAAAGACAATAGTTTTTTTGATAATGTTGCATAATACTAGATGGCAGCACAGCTATTGAAGGAAAGTTCTTCTTGCTAGAACATAACGAATTCCCAAAAATGTCACAACTATTTCACTCACCATTTGTCCACTTTAGCAACAATCACCATGAAAATACATGTTTCTAAATACATAATCCTCGAACACAACTCCTTATGCTCCTCCTCCAGTAACTCATTATAGCCCAGATTCTTTCCAAAATTATGCTTCTTAAACAACGGATACAATCTCACAAAGTCAGCATCAGAGAAAGTCTTCTCATTGGCTAAGAGCAAGATATTTTGTAGTATGGCGACTTGCTCACGCAGTTTGAATTCCGCCCATTCTTGTCGGACCGTCTCAGATGAGAACTCGTTATGTATTCTTCTGGGAGGAGGCGCCGTAAAAAGAACCTTCTCAAACTGTGATATCAACGATTCTCTTAACTTGTCCAATCCAATATCATTAATAATTTTGTGAAACTGTTCCTGATACTTATGGTCTTTGTCATCTTTGTGCTGTAGGATATACTGCAGCAGTTTAAGGAGAAATAGCCTTTCGGCATAATAGAAGTTCCATATGTTTGGTAGAAGGAACGAGGGTCTGGTGTCTACAAATGCAATGTTCTTGAGAGCATTGGATAAAGTACCGTAGGAGATATCACAGAGGTAGTGCTTAAGTATATCCCATATTTGAAAGCAATCTATATCCTGGAAATAAAGGTACAGTTCATACAAATATTCAAAACTAACCAGTCATTAAAGGCAGAATGTGAAGCATACTTTTTACCTTTTGAATCTTTACTAATATTAGATAAGTGAGTTTCTAAGAACAGTTCGATAATTCTACTTTCTCACTCAAAAATTGTGAACAAGTAATAAACTATTAGGCAAATAAGTATACATACACAGACAACTACATAAAATTTTAATCATTGGTAGTGTCCGACCGAAGTTTCGGTTTCGGTTTCGGCCAATTTCGGCAAAAAGGTGATTTCGGCCGAAGTTTCGGTTTCGGCCAGAATCCGGCCGAAACCTTACCGAAATTACCGGACCGAAATTACTACGCGGCCTCTCGCATCGGGAGCGCTCGGCTTAATTCGGGCACGCTCGGCCGGGTAGGTATTGGTAATGCACAGGCGGCCAGCCCAGCTGGGACCAGCAACATTTTTTTTTATTTTGTTTAACAAAAAAAAAAACTGTTCTCATATAAGAAATCCTTGCAATAACCTTTTCCTTATGATTTGTACAGTAATTTTGAATATTTTGTTTGATATGATACGTCTTCAAAAATTTCGGTTTCGGTTTCGGCCGAAATCAGAAAAAATACGAATATTCGGTTTCGGTTTCGGCTAAAAATCGTGTTTCGGTCGGACACTAATCATTGGCCCTAACCCACATGGACACCATGATGACGCCAGGCATGCATCCTAAACAAGTTAACGGTGCCAGACTGTATCCAAACTGGCGCCAAATGTGCTAACTGAACAGCTTTAGATGTCGACACAAATGGTGGAATAAGGCCGCTGGCGATTTCCCAGCTGGTTAGGGCCCTAACTTTTACTGTGGTAGGAGCTTACCATATAGTTTTGCAGCGTATGGACAACATTAAGCAGTGAAGTCTGGTCGGGATGCTTTGCCTGGAGTTGAGCATATCCCTCTTTCTTTCCTGGCTTGTAACTTGCTAGGCCTTCCCGTATCGCGTCCGTTACCTCTTTTGTAACCAAGACGGTCTCTAGTTCTTTATTAGATAAGGTATTTGACGTTGTCCATCTCCACAGTTGCTTCCAATAACTAAAAATAAATAGAATACATTCGTAACTCAAGAACTCCTTATACAGAATTAAATCGTACTCTAAACGATATTTATATTTACCAAACTGTAGCGGCCGTCATGATGTAACTTCAAGTAATATCTAGTAGCACCTTTGAGCAATTAAAAATCCAAAACAACAGCCAATATTAGGCAAATTATAATAAAATTCCCTTTATTTACCGCCACATTTTGAGGTTACAAACAACATATACTGACAAGCCGCTGACAAGCAGACAACTCAGTCTAACATACTCTATGGATAGACCGCACTAGACGTCAAAATCAAACTGTAGCAACCGTTTGGTTTTAGTCGTTCCCAAATCATGCCCAAACAGCCAAACAGGGCCGTCTTTAAACTATTTGAGGCCCTGGGCACATTAGGATCATGGGGCCCCTATGACCTAAATATCGGTTATCATTTGGTAATCTGGCAAGAACTAGGGGGCCCCATTCGATCGCGGGGCCCTGGGCACGTGCCCATAGTGCCCAGTGGAGAAGAGGGGCCTGTGCCCAAATCCAAAATTCGGTTTCATTTCGTATTTCTTTTAACTCTGATTTTTCACATTTTTTTTTCCTAAATGACATGATACGACCTTCAAGTTTAAAATATGGTAGTGGGGTAGAATCGAATTCAAAATAAGTATTTAAAACACAGATTTGGCTGTATGAGTTTAGCTCCATTGGCCCTCTCCTATGCGGAAAATGAAAAATGTCAAAAATGACACTTGGATTTTTTGACGTTTACGGTTATGACGTTTGTTTGACGTTTATCGACCGACGTCACCACATGTCGGCATCGTCCGCACTCCTTGCCTTGTATAATACTATACTTATCTCTCGCCAATTAATAACGACTTTCTTAGGTAGGTGATAAATTTTAAATTAAGTAGTGGAGAGAGCAGTGCACGGGACGGTTTTGTCGGTGCATGTCGCTCGCCCGTAGTATTAGTCGTATTCATTAACAATATTTCAAGTTGTGTCTCTTTCTCTTCAGTGCATAATACTTCGACGTTATGGCACCAGCAGCTACAGCAGTAAAACCTAGGCCTGAGTATGATTCTACTGGCATCAGGGCGGTGCTTTTGGGACCCCCTGGGTCAGGCAAGGGCACACAGGTAAATGTGGCAACATAGTTAAGTCAATGTGCTGTTTGACCTTCCTTGATCTCATTATAAAGTTCAACAAGTTAATAAATATATACGTTAATAAGGTTGCTATTGTTATTATGTAACAATGAGATAACAAGCTTTGTTTATTGACTTGGCAATTTTTTTTGTTAGGCTCCAAAATTAAAAGAGAGATACTGCGTGTGCCATTTGTCTACCGGCGACATGCTGCGGGCCGAAGTGTCTTCGGGGTCAGACCTCGGACGCCGCCTCAAGCAGGTCATGGACGAGGGCAAGCTGGTGTCAGATGAGATGGTGGTGGACATGATTGACAAGAACTTGGACCAGCCGGACTGCAAAAATGGTTTCCTGTTAGATGGTTTCCCCAGAACTGTGCCGCAAGCTGAGAAGGTATACTTTGGAGAGCATTCTAGAAAAAACTTATCTATTAATCAACAGTAATCAGTTAAACAGTGTCAACCTGTCTTATCACTCTTTATATGATTAGCCACTGAAAATATTACTATTGACATACTCTTTTCATTTTAGTTGGATGACTTGTTGGCCAAAAGGAAGACAGCGCTTGATGCAGTCATCGAATTTGGAATCGAGGACAGCTTGCTGGTCCGTAGAATCACTGGGAGACTGATTCATCCACCCAGTGGCCGCAGCTACCATGAAGAATTCCACCCACCCAAGAAGCCTATGACTGACGATGAGACCGGAGAGCCTTTGATCAAAAGGTCTGATGACAATGTTGCAGCGCTTCAAAAGCGACTCGCAACGTATCACAACCAGACTGTACCTCTAGTGGACTATTACATGAGGAAAGGCCTTCACTATAGGGTAGATGCCTCTAAAGCTGCGGACACTGTCTTCAGTAGGATAGACAACATCTTCAAAAGCAGAATCTTCAGCAGGCAACAGGCCTCTTAAGCAAACTGTGACATCATTTAATTAAGTAAAAATGTATTGTGCAAATCTCGTTTTTTTTTACTTGGATTGATGGGTTGGATTTGTTCTTTTTGAAAAACTTTATTATTGGTCTACTTTAGAGACTTTCTTGAGGAAATACAGAGTATATTAAATTGAAGTGTTGTATTTTAAACCTTGCTTCTCCCTGATAGCTAATCCAAACAAATGAGCGACATGAGTTTAACACTTGTAACAGTAGTGAGAAGTGATGCCAGTAATGAGCATGTTGAATAAAAGTCAGTTTAATATTCACAGTTTATTATCGATAACATAATCAGTGTTTTGCCAGGGATACATACAGACTGGTAGGTATTTTATTTCGTATAAGCTCGATTAAAGGCGTAAACACCGACACCAAATAACCTGTCATGTTATTTTATAAACAAACTGATTATATATTTATATTCTCCTAAATTTTGGCTCTGCTAACATGCAAGTCCTCTTTTTGAAAGTGGATGAATGCTTTGAGCACTGCAACAGTGAAGGGCTTGTATATTAGTTTAAATCTGTATATGGTAGAGTTATGTATAAAATTCCTATTTCCACAATTTGCTACTCTAAGCTAATAAGAAATCCTACTTGATGCTATGGAAGTGCTCTAAATACTAGTGAATACTGTGAGGGTAAGAGTCTGTCAACTAAACAGTTTGAGGTAATTTACACAACCTACATTGCGTGGGTCAGAACAATTGAATGAATCAATGTGTAGTGTATGTTGTGCTACGAAGTAAACTTTGGACTCTGTACTGTTGCAATAACATGCAATTTCACAACCACAACATGCTTGTTGTTTATTTTTTAACGCCGTAATTTTCCACTTAGGAGCAGGCATTTAATTTGGTTTGCGAGTAATACAGCAAATCAGAGCTTGGCAACGCGATGCGATTTCCGGATTTAGGTTCCTTATTGGGCTGGGCTGAGAGGCATAAGCTATTTTTTGACACTAAATTTCGTGCTAGCCAACCCATGTGTCTTTTTAGTCAATTAATTACTTTTTATTGATAAAATGCATGTATGACAGTATGATATTAATATGGTAGCTTATAACTTGCTTATAAAGATATTGACAAGGCGTGGATTATCATATTATAGGCAGATTTACTTAGGTATAGAAAGAGGAATATTAATAGATATGCCTAAAATTATTTTATAGGTATATGTATATTAGGATGTTAAAAAAGGTTGCTAAGGTATATAAACACCATATTTAAAAATCACTAGGAAATTCACAGCCGTTATACAATATTTGCACTTTGAATGAGTTAGGTATTATTCTCAGAGCATAAATCAGAGTCGAAACCTATCTTTGTAAGTATGTTCAGTGAAACTTTATAAGATTCAAAAAACTTTCAATTAGTTATGTGCGCTAGCGCTCTCAGTTCGTTTGTCTTGCTGTCTCAGTCTCACACACTCGGCTGATTCAAGTATTAAATCTGTCAGAGTGAGACGGCAAGACTAACATGAATGGGCATTCCAAGAACTCTATCACGGATTGGCCTTATACTCCGAAATTCGATTTTCGAAGTTCGCTTCGTGCCATTCCGCTCTCACTAATAGTTATTAATTTGAGAGTGAGAGGGACGGTCTGATACGAACTTCGAAAATCGAATTTCGGAGTAGCCCCCTGTACTATCATAGGCTCTCGTTTGGTTGTCAATTTCTCTACTAAAGATACTTAGATATTATTGATGACTGTAATAAAATATGCTCTGAGGTATTATTAACGGCATTAGGGTAGTTACAAATACCCCTGCGAATATAAATTTTGGTAAAAAGTTGAAACTTACCTATTCTTATTTCTCTGCGTTCCTACCAAAGACTAGAATTTAGGGATGGTTGAACAGCAGTAGGGTAACATCAGGCTGACCTGCTCTAACATATGCTGGTAACAATGAGTTAGAAGCGGTAACGTATAGGTCGACGCTACAATTTTAATTGGCTGTGTAGTCAACGCCACCTAGCGACAAGGCCGAGAGTATTAGGTACGTAGAGAGAGCACTTCAAAAAGAGCTTTTTTTAATGTTCCTCGTCAAACTCCCTGTTTCGACTGTTGTCGAGTTGCGATGCGATCAGTTGCGCACTCATATCATAGAGAGGAATAATTAAGTACCTTTTTTCCTTTCTAAAATCTGAGCTTGCGCGTGTTGGCTAGTGACAGCATAATAGAAGAACATGGCCATATAATTTACCGATTTCCACTGTATGTTGCATTCGGATTAAAAAAAATGTAAACTTTTGGAAATCGATCATACCCAAGAGACATTAAAAAAAACGCACTCCTACCTTCCTATCCACGACATGAATGTGTAGCGGCCGACCCAGCGCCACTTAGTCATCGACTACCTATCTGCTACGATGCAAGAGTAGCTTGCGCCAGTAACGTCACGCATGATCTACATCGCACCATAAAGGTTTCGGATGCATAAACACAACTTCCAATATCTTTATTCGGACTTCGGTCCCCAGGCATAACGTCTCCCTGGAGATTCTCTATTGTGTCTGCCCCACAAATGTAACGCCAGCCAGACAGTTCAGATGAACATGGGTACATTTTACCATCCCTCTATTCTAGTTACTGTAACTCTTTGATTCATACCGAGACTGTATCCTTTCATACCAAAAAATAATATTACATTTCTACAGCACTTGCAGCAATTATGAAACGTGTAAAGAAAAGTTTGAATTGCCAGTATAAACGTATGTTGATATGATGGTGGCGCCACTGTCTTCCCACGTTCCCACAAAATTCTAACCTCAATGTACAAATTTTTGTAAAGAATAAGATGTATTATGTTATTAAATAAACCTGAGGGAATATTTTGTACAAAATTTTGCTGATATTTTATCTCCAGTTCCTTTATTTACGATGAAATGGTTAAAAAATCGCTGAAGATCGAGCCCAATGGCGTGCTATGGGAGAGGCCTATGTCCAGCAGTGGACTGACACGGGCTGATGATGATGATGATGGTTAAAAAATAAAAAAAATGAGACGTTTTGAGGTTAGATTTTTTTTTACCAAATAGGACAGGTAAGAATGAAAATACCATAGGTACTATCGATCAAGTACGGTTGCGGAACACGATGATTTTGACCTGTCACTATTTCTCTTGTCATTTCACACTCACATAGATCTGGAGACGGGAGGGAGACGGCAAATAATAGCGCGTGAGCGACAGAGATAAATTCACACGCGAATCTTGCCCCGCAACCGTACTTTAATTTTGATGTAAGCTGCAAATAAAACAGTAAGTAGGTGAGGCAAAAATAAATAAAACACAAAATAAATGGACAAATTATGTGTATTGTGGTCAGCTCGAAAATGAACTTAGTTTATTATAATACAAAACATTTTCATGAAAAGAAAATAATACCTACATCACATGTAAATGACAGGAGCAGGTACTGTGGCACAAAAAGGCAGAAAAAAGTAAACTATATGATACAGAACAATGTCGTTTGATCTAAAAAATAATGATTTTAAAGAATTCATGCGGACTAGCAAAAACACATAACTACAAAGTACTTAATCACTTTATATTCTGCACTTAGATGAAAATTAAGGTGTAAATTTAAGCACCTTTATATCATGGTCGACAAAGTATTAAAATATTATAAATAGGGAATCCAATTTAATATTCTTTACTTTCTCGTGTATGAATTAATTAAATATATTTAATGCTTCATACGTTTTATTTGATTTTAAGGAAAGCTCTGATATAGGTCTATATTTTGTTGATGTAACTAATGATATGAAAATGATCGTTGCCTATAAATTATGTCTTACCTTATAAGGTAAGAGTAAGAGCGAGCAGACTTGGAGTTGGGATAAATCACAATTTTATCATCCCTTCCATAGTCGCTCAGGCCTTTTACCACAGGGCAAAGAGACTAAATAGGTACATACACAGGTCCCTAACGGTACATCCATAATGTTAAACAATACCCACAGTATCTGTCATGGAATATCGAGGCGTGAGCACGAGTTAACACCAAAAGCCGAGCCAGCAAATAAATACCTACAATTAAATAATAAAAGTATGTACAGAACAATCACGAAACAGTCACGGCCCACTTAACTACGCCACTAACAGGCCTAAACAGACGTGAACGCATGTGCTATACCTACCCTAAGCCGCTCCTACAACTTCAAGTTTCAAGTGTCAAAAATTCAGCCCTGCCTACCTCACTTCGTTCCCTCCCCTCTCACTTCACAAACGTCATTTTTTGACACTAGAAACTTGATACTTGAAATAGTGTAGGAGCGACGCAAGCCTATCACCCACCGCCACGTATAAGAAAGAGACAGCACATGCGCTCGCGTCGCGCGCAACGCCTTAGCTTTGGATTACGCCAACGACAACTCAGCTACTACTAAAACTAGTTTACAATAAAGCTTCTTTAGAACAACATTTACAATAATTAACAAGTATTATTGTTCGACATTAACAACGAGGTGGGGTGACTTCGACAACTTAAGGTGCCTATGCAATCCTAGACCGAACTAACGTCGCGTTTGCAAAACATGTAGTCTTAACCTTAAATACTTAAATCGTGTCAGGCTCGCCAACCTTAATCTAAACAACGATCAGCGAACGCTTAATTTGATTATTTCCCCTCGGCTAGTCTTAAACCTTAAACGACAAATTTTCCTGTGTCGTTTGCCCTAATTATTAGATTAAAATCTTTTGCTGAATATTGCACGAATACGCAGCGTAACAATTATTAATAGTGAGCTCACTTCTCTTGGCACTACAGCCTACACTGGGTTGAGTCCCGAACGCGGAAGATCGGACGACCGGTGCAAATTAGCGTGGTGGTGTCGCGGTCTTACCACGCAACGCGCCGCGTAAGTAGTTGCCTTGTCTCGTCGGCAGAGTTACCTCACTAGTTATTATTATTACGTTATGCATGGTTAGGGCAAAAGATACACTAGAACTTTTGTTGCTAAGTCAAGTCGGGGGTCCAATAGACACCTTTGAGCCGGGAGCGCGAAGTCCCGCGTACCACTGGGTTCAGTGGTCGTGCAGGCGGTCGTGCGAGCGGCTGGAGGAGCGCGAGGTCTTGCGCTGGTCGAGGTATGCCGCTGGGGCCCAGCCCTCGCCATGCCCGCCTGGAAATAAGCAACAAATACAAACAAGGTGACTTTTCGCGCTCCCACACTGTATTTGAAGCGACACAAGTCACGTGTCACTTTGAGAACAAAGTGGTCTCGTACACGTGACGTTTGGATACTTCAAACAGATAGGATGGGAGCGTGGTAAAATTGACCATAGACGTTAAACTTAAAATTGCGTATATTCAAGGTCCATGAAACATGTGAAAAGTCATGAGGTATTTAAACAGAGGTAAATAGCGCGACCATTTGTTTGAGCTCACTCATTCGCTATACTGTAAAAAATACTGGCAACTACAAACTAAACTTTTTTTCTAACGTTCCGGTTGCTGTTAGTCGCTGATGGCTTTTACAGCTTAACGGAGCGGAGAGAAAACGAGCTGCCAGACAAATCGCTCAGCAAAGGTAGCTCAATATTTTAACTTGTACTTGTAGCAATTTTCAAAAATAGTAAAAATACTGTTCCGTCCTTACCTGCAAGCCGCACGTACCACCAGCCAGCGCAGCCGACCTTGAGCAGTTCGGCTTGCTGTCCCTCTCGCAGGGACACCTCGCTCGCTCCCACCGCCGTGTACTCCGACAACGCCACTAGCGCGCTCCCCACCGCCTGCGTACGCGCATAATGTCAACATACGTTACAACAATGCGACCGAAAGAAGACAGAAGTACCTAAAATATGTTACTGTAGCGTTATTAGTTAGTCCTATCCAGGCGAACTGCACCGAACGCAAGGCATCTGCCTTCTGAGGCGAGATTCTGTAATGGCGGTCCCACACTAAGTGTATCAAGTGTCAAAAAGTGTCAAAAAGTGACGTGTGGCAGCCGAGGGAGGAGGTGAGGTGAGGTAGGTGGGGTTGACATTTTGACACTTGATACAAACAGTGTGGGAGCAGTATAATATAAGGAAACTCGCTTGCGAAAGGGAGCGGATCAGAATTTATAAAGTTTTAAATGTATAATGGGTTAAAATGTATAATAGTTCTAAATATACATATAATGCAATTTTCTGTGAAACTATTAGGTATATGATTTTTTTTTTATAGCGTGATCTATAGATTGGTTTAGGTTAGGTTAGGTTTAGTTTATAGCAATTCTGTTAATTTGCAATTTTCTGAGAAAATCGCATTATATATTTTGAACCATTATGTATTTTAACCCATTATACATTTTAAACTTTATGGATTTTAATACGTACCCCTTGCGAAATGATCGCTGCGCTTAGTATGCAATCATTACTTGACCCATTCTCTGGCAGGCATTATAGGGAGTCAGGTATCTTATAATGTTGGTCAATGTGATGACCAGTAAACCAGACTTATGACTACGTATAATACTTACGAAAGAACGGGTCAAATTAGTAACGCATGATAAGCTCATAGATCACTTCGCGGGCGAGTTTCTTTTAGGGAATCGCACCCCTGAAGATGCAGTTTCAATACAAGTAACACGCCGTAGCATGCAGTTGTATCGACTGCACTGAAACTGCAATTGAATTGCAGCAAGCAGTAGCGTTGCAGTTCGTATGCAGTCCATCTGCATAGAAGTATATAATACGTCTGTTTAGCTACCAATGGGTATGAATGTCTCTGGCATTATGTTTGTTTAGAACTGTTTGAGTTGATGGTACTTATAGCCATCACTTTAGATCCGCTGATCCATCCAACAAAACATTAAGTGCAAGTAAAACATATTTGGTATCCCAAATTATAGCTACAACTAGACGTTTGTAGATTAGCTAAGTTCCCTTTGGCTCGAAGCACCGTAGGACTAAAATTACACCAATTGTTTAGGATGGACTAACGGATCGTCATTGGCGGATAAAAGATCTGTATAATTGTACATATGTGACTGGGATGCTGTTTTGGGCATTACGTATTGAAAATTCATGATAATTTTCTCTGAAAATTTTTTAGTTCACTCGCACATCAACCAAAGCATGCGTTTTCAGTTCACCAGAACTATTTTTCGATTGGTAGAAATGCAAAACGAATTTTGCACTTTTACCTTGTGTTAGTTTTCCCTATAAACATCTAAGTCATGCATTTTATATTTAAGCAAGTTTATACATCCACACACCTCATAAAGAGAAATATAAATAGGTATAATAATGTAAAATATAGTTATTTTATTGCACTTAATTACTAATACATATATTTTAATCAATTCGAAGACGCAGATGTAAAGAGTTATTATGTACCTATTGGGATAAACGATATATATTATATACGTACAGTAAATTCTTTTAAATTAAAAACCTATTTGTAGATCCAGTAGAAAATTAACACTCTGACATGAATGGTAGGAATAAAAATGAAAATACACTTGTATGGCAACTCGATATGGTAAGTTTGAAAATAAAACTATGGCCTTTGCGTTTTCGTGTTAAGATACAGGTAGTCAACAATGGGTATAATTAAAGAAATAAGTTAATAATTATTTGCCCATCTGTGGATCTTGTTATTGAGTATATATTATTGCCCCTATAATGTTGGACGCCCTTTGTAGCTAAGCGTGTTGTGTCATAAGTGTTACCAAAATCGGAGTGTATAGAAATAATACGAACAGTATTCATAAGCGAAGATCGCAAGTCAAAGCTGTGGTTAGAGTGATGCAAGCTAAGATGCTGAGATGCCGTGCCGAGCTGTGCTGAATCAGGCAAACACTCTCACAACCTTCCGTGTTACATTGGTCAATAGAATACGGTGTAAGATCAGGTTTATAATATAACATACAGTATCAAACGAGAGTACAGTTCGGTCATGAAGATACTATGATGTCCGTGTTCTACCATTCGTAAACAAAAATACATATATTATGTATCATAAACATTGATTAACGTATAACATTTAATCGAAGCAAGCGCATAGTTAACAGAACTAAAAAGCACACTGACAAATGAGTGACATAACAAACAAAACAATGACTTACACGACAGTTAATTTCGGCAAAAACAACTGATTATCCACGTTCGTTTACGTCGAACTCTTTGGTTATGTACTTTTAACTTTGGATAAGTCAGTCTTTTTCATTGTATTTACAAGGCCTAGGGGCTTAAAGCTCCGTAGGGGTTCTATCAGTACTGTGACACGTAAAACGTGGACGTGGCTTGTGCAGAGCCCGATACAGAAAAGAATTGTACCATTCTGTGTATGGTACCGTTGAGACCGACGGCCTCCGTCACCTGTTGAACAACACATCTTAGAGCATGGCGGCCATTTTGTTATCACATCCACAAGATGGCGCCGGCATTACGCAGCCACTTTTGAGCAAGGCCTGTCAAATAAAGTGATATTTCTTGCGTTAGATTTGGTGCCACGTGGACGTGCAAAACTAAATCCAACCAACCCTTGGGTGCCAGTGTCGCTAACGAAATTTTTGAATTTAAATAAACTAAAAGCGATGATGGGTGGTAGGCTAACTTAATTATGCAGTGGACGGCGTGAATTCTAACGGACGTTTTTTATTTTTTCATTAGAGAATTTGTAGCACCTGCGTCTACGCCTAGGTCTATGGAGTAAGCTACTGCAAATTCTCTGTCAAAGCTTGCAGAAGGAATCATCACCGCTCGAATTTTGCAAATTCCCGTATCCTGATTCTATTACATCCGAATGCTTTGATGCTATGTTCGGGAAGCATTGTGCGTTCGGGTTCTCAGCCTTCACATGCGCTACCCGTGAATCAGCCCGCATTCCTTTAATAAATATTCTTAAAACTTACATAGAGAGTGGTTTCACTTCACTCAACACTGCAAACCCAAAATTAGTCGCTATTAATTAGGATACCCATATTAAGAAAGCTGTCCGCGACATTAAGCACTATTCTACCCGATTATTGTTAGTTTTTAACAGTACCCCTTACAAATGAACGTTATTAAAACTGAAAAATACAGTTAAGTACATTTGAATAGTAAATCCAAGTGAGTCACCAACAAAAATTATCATTGCTATCATCTTAGTTACACTGTAGAAAATTATTATTTTACAATACAAAATTAACCTTCTTATTTTCTTTCGTCAACAATTTCCACACCAAAAAACACCGATCATGTCACAGATCCAAAGGGATCAGAGCTCGAGATTGACACCACACTTAAGTTAGAGTTTATTTACAGTGGGGGGAGTGACATCAATCTCGAGTAGTAGTTTTATGCTAGAAACCAGCTGCTGGAACACCAGTCAAATCGAAAACAAACATAAACTTCCACCTGGCTGACTTTCTGCAGAGCTTAGCGAGAAACAAATTGACCCACGACATCGCTTGGCTAAGCGCGAAGATGGAAGAAAGAAGCGATCTCATTTAGCAACTTTTTTTAAATATAGATAAGTACCTACAGTCAAGGGCAAAAATAAATGTATGCCACAAACAATTAGGTCGGTGACACATATTTTTTGTCATTATGGCTGTATAAATATTTCTGCCCTCGACAGTACAAACCGACCAAATTCAGCATATATAAGCCTGATGGGAAAGTCAGCCTAAATTGGACTTAAGCCGCCTCGACAAATTATAGCTCTTCTCAATGCATTTGATTTGATAAACGCGTCCAAAAATGGTACTAACTAATGAAGCCATATTTGCAAAATGTCACTTTTGACAGATACATTTAGTGTTGCCATCGCACAAAAGTCAACCAGCATTAGTCCATCACAAATACGCACAACATTAATGGTGTTACAAGATAAACTAAACTTGTTTTTTGTCGAGGCGAACCATTTCCGTTATTCTGGTAGCATTTTTTCCAGGGTATTAAGTGCTATTGTCATACCGGCGCCTGTTCGGGCTCCTCCTCTTCGTCTTCCGAGGGGTCTGTGGACCAGCAGGGCTCGTCGTGCGAGTCGCAGGAGGCCTGCCGCGGGTGCGGCGGCGCCGGCCCGCGGACCTGGCCCGGCGGGCCCAGGTCCCACGAGCTGGCTTGGATTAATGTCCTAGGGGGTAAATGTCGCCATTAAACACTTGTTTGGGCCATTAGAAACCTCTAATCTTACTCTCAAACCGCTATCGTACCTAAGTATAATCAATAGCGGGAGATAAATAAAACTGGCCACCTAGGAAATCGCGAACGGTACAGTTGGTCTGACAGTAGAGAAAGACAGAAACACCAAAATAGATATAGGTATAATTCATATGTACTTCTGGTCTTACATTGGCATATTGTATACCTTCGCTTCTCACGCTCTGTGGGGTCAATTGTTAGTCTACGGACTTCTTCATACCGAAATACAAAATCAAAATAACATGTAGGTACTTTTTTCGTAACTGTCAGATCTAAGCTTAAATATGGCAAAAATTTTTTTAAAAAAAAAACTTTTTTCTCAAGCATGCTCGGAAATGTTCGCGTTAATGTCGCGAAATGAAGCCAAGAAGTTTCACATTTACGGCCTAGGCCAAGAAGTAATGTGGTGCGGTCGGCGCGGTGCGGCGGCGCGTTGCGGGTGTGCGGTTAAACATGGCGCGAGCAATAGTTTGTTCAAATGGCATGTTTCAAAAATTAAAACTATGGCTAATTAAACAATTTTTACTTGATTTCCTCGCATTGCTTTAGAAAAGCACTATACAATCCTCGGCCGGAAACAGGGATTGCAGGACTCGCTTTATCCGGCCCCCCCAATCTCGTCCTGCAATCCCTTACTTCACGGCCTCTGCAGTAATGTACTATTAAAACCGGTCTCTGTCCTTTCTGGGCCCTATTTTATAAGGCTACAAGTTACAGTTTACAAGCGGAAGTCTCTATCTAACACATATGGTCAGAAAGAGACTTCCGCTTGTAAATTGTAGCTTTATAAAATAGGGCCCTGATCGGTCCGTATTTCCGAACTGACCTGTGCTGCGCCCCGTATTTCCTCACTCTCTCCCCCTTCAGCTCCTTCAGCTGGTCGAGCAGCACGCGCTTGATCCTCTCCACCCAAATGCGCTTCACGTCGATAGAGGGCGCGGTGATCGTGTGCACCTCCAGCCGGTGCTCCCGCCACACCTCGAACTTGCGCAGGTCGCCTTTCACTGACTCCGTTAGACCGATTTGTGACATCTGTCAAAATAAAAGTTGGGTGATAAAATTGCATCCATAGTTCGCTAGCCATAGTTTATACTTTGCTTTGTTAGATTAGATCGGCACTGATATAAAACAAGACCAAAAAAATTGACAGCTGTCAGCGCGTATCAAAGAAAAAGAGTCATTTAAAGAAGTGTAAGAAAATTAGTATTGCTCATCTATCTATCTCGCACTGACACACGCGTGTTACATACAACGTTCGAAAGAACTCTAGTGAACTCTATTCTAGAGAAATCTAGTGTTGCCGAACTAATGCTATACCTATCTTACGTATATCTATTATCTAAGTATGTTGGATTGGTTCCAACTTGGAACACAAACCTGAAGGATTTCAATAAAAGTGTATGATTTACAATGCGATCATATTCTTTTCTACGATTTTCCCGTGAGGCTTCATAGGTTTTGCCCTTGCGTGCTATCAATACATAGAAGATCAAATAGATATTGTCTCTTAATAGTGACAGTTAACAAGCGATTATTCTGTGAACCTGCTGTAGTACTGTGCCGCCATACATGCATGTTAGATTTATGGATCTGTTTTTAACTTAGACTACATTTACATATACCTAAGCAAGAATGTTGTTGCTAACTCTAAGCGACGCTTGGCAAAAAATACAGACTGGTTATTATAGCATTTAGAAAAAAAGCTATAATTTATGTAAATTAACCACTTAAGTTTTTATAAGCATCACAATTTTTCACAGTTCGTGGATGGACTGATCCGACTAAGTTACAATACAAAGTTAAGTGAATTTACAAAGAGCTGTAGAAACTTCGCGATTGCATCTTCAACCACTTCAGAGTATATGGCCAGTTATTAATATAATTACCATTGATATAGACGAGGTCGAAAATTTTTACAGCCGAGGGCGTGTAAAAAAAAATTTGTATATTACTTAAATTAAAAAATCTGTAAATTTGTATATTTGTATATTACTGCTTCTTACATTAGGCACCTATCGTTTGAAAAATAGCGCTCGTCCCTGGTGAGCAGTAGATGTTCCACGAGAGTTTGTAATTGTGTCGTACAGACACATCATTCAAACAGATGACGCTTGGCGACAAATATTCGCATAGTAACAAGGTCACGTGACAGCCGGTACAGATAGAAAAATTCGAAGGGTTACTCACCTGCTATGGGTGGTGTAGTGGTATAGCACGCATCACGGAATGATGAGGATCCGGGTTCGATTCCCGGCCATAGCTTTACTTTTCGGATTTTTCTATGTTAGTTTTCAGTGTCGTTTAGAAACTTGTAACAAACAAATCTTACCTGCAGGTCATTCTTAAAGTGATACGTAGCCTTATTATGGCTGTTCTTGGTAGCTGGCTTGCAGAACAACATGGCCTTTTCGTAGAGGAAGATGTGGCGGCGGCGCGGCCGTATGCGCAGGCGCAGGTCGCGCTTGCTCTCCGACGCCACGAGGAACGAGCCCTGGAGGAGGAGCTCGCCTTGCTGCGTTAGGTCCACCTGGAGATGGTACATTACAATGACTTTGTTACGAATTCTTTGTATTTTTTATTGTCATTTTATGCAATTTTCTAATTTTGATATGTCCCTTTTGTTTTTATGGTAGTCAGTGTCAATATACAAGTCTTGAGCTGAGGACCTGCTTTTCATTGTGATATATTCTAAACTACTTCACTATACTTACTATTATCCGCTTCAGACTTTATTATCGAACATTATAATCTAATCTAACTAATATTATAAATGTGAAAGTATGGATGGATGGATGGATGGATGGATGGATGGATGGATGGATGGATGTATGGGTGTATGTTTGTTTGTTACTCAATCACGCCAGAACGGCCCAACGGATCTGGATAAAATTCGGCACATAGATAGAGGAAAGTCTGGAATAGCACATAGGCTACTTTATATCCCGGAAAATTGCGTAGTTCCCGCGGGATAGCGATAAACGAATTCTTTGCAGACGAAGTCGCTGGCAACAGCTAGTTTATAATAAACAATACAGGAAACAGGTAAGTTATCATCCCCAGCCTACATACGTCCCACTGCTGGGCACAGGCCTCCTATCACAATGAAAGGGCTTGGGCTAGTTCCCACGCGGGCCCAGTGCAGATTGGGAACTTCATACACACCATTGAATTGCTTCGCAGGTTTTCCTTCACCGAAAAGCTCATGGTAAATTTCAAATGTAATTTCGCACATAAACTTCGGAAAACTCAGAGGTGCGATCCCGGATTTGAGCCCACGACCCTCTGCTTAAGAGGCCTCAGGTCAAACCACTAGGCTACCACAGCTTTTTTACATAGGTAAGTATACAGAGAAAATTACTATGTATGCAATAGGCCCTTATTGCTTCGGAGCGATCTCTACCAAGTGATCAAAAGAACAGAATGAAGAAAAGATTAGATGGTATTTATAGGTGGACTAGTTTCTATGTATTTTTATTTTAGATTGTTGTAGAGACGAAAAACGCAACGCAGTGGAGATGTAGATTTAGTTAACAATCTAGGCAAATTTAAAATTAAAATAGTTTCCGACAATGTGATCAAACAAACAAAATTTGACCCCTTAATCTTGCTCAACAATATTTAAAAAAAAAAGGTGATGCCAAAAGTTGCCAGACGTAAAAATTTACGTGTCATAAAAAAGGTAAGTAGCCTGTACTCGTGAATAGTTAAGTGCCCCGTCTAAATAACGCTAAGAGTAAGCGAATTGGATTGCTACAAAATAAATAATGATCATTTCCTCGCAACCCTACTGTAAATTGTATTATTTCAGCAAAAAAATACTTTATAACGGTGAAAGATAAATTGATACTTCTCACCTACCTAAGACAAAAATAACAAAACACTAAGCGGGCAAGCAGTCTCCCAATCGGCAAGGAGCGCAATCGGGAATGGATGATTATTTTGAAAGTGCTTGGTGATTTTTCTATTGATAGGAATAACCTTCCTTGGTTACGGAAAAAAAATTGGATTTTTCCGTCAAGCCATATATTTTATAAAAATAAAAACATTTTACTACTCAGTCAATTGGCGGCCCCCATACGGCTGATAAGCAGTACGTCCATAACATAAAAAATAAAAAAAATGGCTGCTCGAATCTGTGGCGAACTATCTAAATAAAAAAAATTGTCAAGTTCATTCCAGTCTCTAGAAGTTTATAGTTTCACCTAGGTTAGTGATATTTCCCATTCAAGGTTTTCGCGTTTCCGGCAACCGAGACCGCTGCCCTCTCGCGTGACAAACTTTCCATCCGTTACGGTTTCCGACGCCCGTGGGATAATGCATTAAACACCCACGAGACCCGTACTCAATGGTAATAAGGTGAACAATCTACTATTATTGTCGAGAACACTACTCCCAGTGAGTACCCAAGCTTGGTGTTTCCTTACTTATGTTATGCCTTTATGTTTAAGCCAAGTGGAGAAATTTGCAACTGTATGTTGCAAGCTAATTGCCATTATTAATACAGGTGATTTGTAAAAATAACAGTAAAACTGTTGCTACAACAAGCTTCTATTTATCATGCACTGTTAGTATAGTTATATGCCGCTTCAAAATTTACAATCCATTTTTCAACCACTTATGTAGTTGACTTGAAATTTGGCATACATATGTAAGTTGGATGACAATTTACAGTTGCTCAAAAATACAGTCGTTAAAAAAGATTGATTTAAAAATTATAATTTTTTACCTAAAAACTTATTTTATACTAACTATTTGGTGACAAAATGAGACCTTATAAATAAATATCATGGGACAAATTACACCAATTGACCCAGTTCCAAACTAAGCAAAGCTTGTACTATGGGTACCAGGTAACGGATAAACATACATATATAATGTAGATAAATACATACTTAAATACAAATAACGTCCATGACTCGGGCACAAACATACGTATTCATCATACAAATGTCTGCCCCTACCGGGATTCGAACCCGGGACCTATAGCTTCATAGTCAGGGTCACTAACCAGGCTATCCGGTCGTCAAATTGTTGATTTAAAAATTATGAAATTGAAATGTGGTTTTATTACTTACAGGTACTCCGGTGATGGCTATTTGGTGCATGGAGTCGTTCACGCATTTGACCACGACCAGCATGCAGTCGAGCGCTTGCTGCAGGTTCGAGCTCATCGAGCCGCATTCGCTGTACCGGAGGAGATCCTGCAATAGAGAACCATTAAAATAAAATATTTTTTACAATTTTATTCTGTATCTCAAAGGGAAAATTCATTTTTTCAGTTTTTTTTTGTAGTTTGCAGCTTGAGAATCGACCAGGCGTAGGTTCTAGCTTATAAATCCAAGTAATTTTATATTTTTTTTTAGAAACGGAGCCCTCGGAGCACGAGTCCAGCTAGCACTAGACGATTGTTTTATTTATATTTTTGTATAAAACGAGAAGCAAGTAATGAATCTTCACTGCAAATAATTTTGTCAGGATGTCACATCTATCGTGCTCGTTTGCCTTCCTATTCACATAAATAAAAAATTAAATAAACAAATAAATCGTTTGAAATAACTTTTTTTTCTACATTTCAATGATGACAAATGATGAGGTAACTGCGGTCGACAGTTTAAATCACAGATGACGGCCGTTAAATTAGTTCATTATAAAATTGACCATAACTTACGTGGCATTTCGCATTTCTTATGCCATGTATCCAAACATACGTTTTGTTATGTAATTCACGCATAAATTACTGGCTAGATAGACGTGCGAATAAGACAAAAAAGTTAGCAGACAACCTAGCGGCAGACGTTTCATAATCATAAAATCATAATGTATCAACAATTATTTTTTAGTTTTTTAAACAACTTGACTTCGAAATGAGATTCAAAATTGAAATACCAATAGCTCTCCACTTCGCTCAGGATTTTGTCTGGCATTACGTTATATGTAGGTACAATAAGTTTACGAGTATCCATTCGTTTTTAAGGTTCCATACGTAAAGTGTATCTATGGGACTCTATTACAAAGGTGCTGTTTGTTCGTCTGTACTGTATGTTATAAGTTCGATCGAGCCTTCTCTGTGGGAAGGTTTGGCAGCACAGCGTACTGCTACCATTATGTCAACGGTGTGAATATTAGTAGGATATAAACCACAATGACAATAATAATCGAGTTGAAATTTATTTCAGATACGTCAAATTGTAATTGAAATGACAGATCTTTCATCCATTCTGATAGCGGTTTAGTAATATACAGCAAACTTATCGCCGTATCGGAGTTACCAAATACTTAAGATGACTCATTAAGCTTATTCATAGTTGATCAGACAATACCACCGATGGATGCAGGTGGCGAGTTGTCGTTCAATATGGTGTGCTAAGGGGGAGGCCTTTGTCCAACAGAGGACGTCTTCAGGCTGATGATGATGATGATGATCAGACAATATACCTTGAGCAGCAGCTGATACTTCGTGATCCGCTGCACTGGTTTCAACAGGTACGCGGCGAGTGGCAGCTTGTGTCCCAGTCTTAACTGGCACGCCTGCAAGAAGAGGTGTGTGTCCACCAGTGTCTCCCGCAACCGCTCCGACCGAGGGATGTTCTGGCAGTAGTAGCTGTAGAGCCGGAAGAATGTCTCCCGCTGTGGACAAATCGTGGTTATTAGAACATTAAACATGAGTTTGTTCTTGTTTCTCATTGTTTTTGTGCTGGAAATATCGAATGTATTTGTGGGGTGTTCTTCTGCTTTCTCTGCTAGAGATTTTCTATACTCTGAGGCCTTATGATTTTTTTAAATTTGAATTGTTTCACTTGTTTCGTAATGCATAGTTTTAGATTGTAAAAAAGTAATCTCTAGTTTTCGTCTCAATTACTAATATGCTGTACTATTACTAATAGATCATGTTTTCGATTTGTTTGGAGCTCAAAATTTAATAATAATAATAATAATATATATTTTCGACCAACATCATTGAGTTATTAATAAATACTTAGTCACAAAAGACAGGCATTTTAATTCCTATTACAGTAGTACCTACCTAGCACTCTTCAGGTATTTCAAATGTTGCAGTCGCAAGAGACATAGAGATTATTAGAGATATTTAACTACGTATGTATGAAAACACTCACCAACAGGCATTCTTACCTTTTCTACAAAACAGAGTGCAACCAGTTCCGTGGCCGAAATGGATTTTTCGAGGTCTTTGAGGAATACGTCTTGGTGGAATGTGAACAGTTCGTGTAGGTTGCCGAAGAGTACGTCGGCCTGGCCAACCAGGGTCGCCGGGAGGAGGTGCTGGTTCTCAGGCTTCTCGATCTCCATCTTGTAACCCTGGAAAGAAAGAGACAGCATGAGATTTTGGACCAACAACTGATACAGCAAGATGCGGATGGTCTGTACCGAGCCGAGAAGCGATGAACAGTGGCTAACAGTATCGCACCAGTCCTGAAGACGCCTGTCATAGTCTTTGTAAATAGTCTCCAAACATTTGCACTCCGACGGGGTCAGGCTATTCGCTTTCCAAAACTGCGTCTTCTTTCTAAATTTCTGCAGCGTTGTGGACCAATTGCCAAAAGTCTGATTTCTATGCAAGCTTCGCGTTTTATTTACATCTATTTCATTTTTATTGTTCAAGTTTTGTGAGTAGGCGTAATGATAATACTTGTTACTTGCGGATTTGTGGCATCGGCTGGGTTTTCGGCATGATAAAGTGGAATGCAAACTGCGGACATAGCTATCGGTGTTGCTGCGTCGACACATCGTAGAAGCTTTCTTATTGTCATGGGAGACAGACGAGTAATGATCGGTTATAGTGGTGTTCCACTCTTTCATTATTCTTTTGTAATCTTTCAGTATATTTGATAGGATGTCATCTGTTGCTTTGCTGGTACACATGGTCCTTCTCAGTTCAGTGCAGCTTGACGATTTCAATTGTGAATCTTTGGAAGTTGTAGATTCTGTTAAATATTCAGGCGTCGGTATTTGCACATCGGCTTCGGTGCATCCGTAAAGCGGATTTTTAACTAACTCCGGAGCGTCCACGACCGTCGGGGCAGGAGTGTTTACAGACTCGGCAGTGGTCAGGGACTCGGATGCAGTAACAGCATCAGAATCTGGAAGGTAGCTGATTTTCTCCTCCGTTTTCTGCGAGTACTCGTACCCCGGCAGCGATTTGCCGTAGTAGAAGTTTCCAGTAAATGGTTCCATGTACACTGGTTTGATGTTCCGCGGATTGTATTTGACGCGTCCAGTTTTGCAAGCATCACTGACTGACTTCTTACACTTCTTGCGGTACGCTTTTTCTTTTTCAAAAAGCGGTATTTGATTCGCGTAGTCACTAAACAAGGTCGAATCGGAAGCGGAGCGGGTGAGTTTCTTCTTCCGGGCGGTTGGATTGTCGTTTTTTCTGTAGTACCAAGAATATGAGGTGCCGAAACTGTTCGCGGACGTTTTATGTAGGTTATATTTTCCATGTTTCATGGTAAGATGGAGCACGCGGCTGAGTGCGGGCCGGCGGGCGGCTGGCGAATGCTTGCATTTCGTTCCGGCGTGCGCGCGGCGTCGCGTGCGCATACGATGCACCGCGCGGTGCCTGCACCATCGGCTACACATGTAGACCGTGTTCCACTTACATAGTAATGACACAATTGATTTTCAGAGCGCGCATCGATATGGAAAATACGCACGGAGATAGCGCGTTGAGTTGAATCAATGGAATGTGTCGCAAGGACGTGCGTGAGTCCGATGTCGACAGGTAAATAAAACATTGCTGATTTTTATAACTGATAAGTGACAAGTCAATCAAGTCATAAGTAAAAAAACCCCCATCCGATGCCTAAAGATGTTCGCTGTAATGCTAAAGACATCTATAGCTACATGTACGTATACCTATCATAAACAAAAGTCGTTGCCTAAAATGATAGTGAAACCCTGGTCTAGGGCATCATTTAGTTTTTGATAATCTAGTACTTAATTGAAAATTATAGCTCTATATAATTTTGCTATTTCGAATCGAATGTTAACACATGTTAATTAAAAAATCGACCTACAGCCTAAGAGGGCTTCAGTGCGAATTAAAGTCAACAGTGTAGTAGGTACTTACGGTTAGAATAGATCCCAACTCCTGCACGTAAGCGCGTTCCGTCTGCAACAGTTCCGCCAGCACGTGGCCGCGGCGCGACACCCGCGCCTCCGCGTCTTCGCCGCTCGAGCTCTCCGACCCGCCAGAGGTCTCCATCTACCAAAATAAAACAACCGTTATATTTGTTAACTCCTCAAAGAAATTAGGCACAATTTTCAAAGACTCCCTAACAAGTCCGCGGACAAGGTTAAGAAACACTAATTAATATACAACGGCAGCATCCCGACTGGTTTACGTGAAAGTTTGGTGATCTATGTACCTAATGCCAATGTAATGTTCACTTTAAAATATAATTGTCTATCTTCGATTATGTCTGTATTATGGTCGTGTCGTTTGAAAGAACTTTTACGACCCGTAACGCTTGCGAACTGCGCACTAACGCGTTAATCCTCTCCGAATTATCGCTATAGTACACAACATCCTAAAGGATATAAAGGGAAGGAATAGATCCAACTGATTTTCTCTGATGTTGAGCAATTTTCAGGTCACTGGGTCGAAGGGTTGCTCTACGAAAGGACGAAGGTTTCCGGCCAAGATATTGAGAAGGCATGAACAGAGGTCATTTTGAAGGGATCAATACATATATGTATAGATACGGGTTTGTGTATAAAATAGTTTATGTGTAATAGGTGATAACATATAAATGCACAATTTTGTATTGTCTTACATACAAGTAAAGTTAGCTATATGAACACTTTCAAACACATGTAAACGGAAGCACGTTTTTAGCACATTTTTCTGCCAAGTTTCTTGCGGCGCATTCTTCTTGGCAATGATGGTCTTTCCGAATGCGCTGGTAATTAAAAAAAAAATACATGTAAAAGAGCTCTTGGCGGCCTATTTGCAAAATAAAGTTTCTAAGTGTTCTAAGTCTGGAAACTAAATTGGTAAATAATTGATTGAATCGGACGTTATTTTGCAGAGTTCCATGATAATGAATAGGTACATAAACATTAACTATAACCGACGATTTTACATATATTTTATAGGTTTCTGACAAAAAAACGTCAAAGTTATAGTTATGTAATAGCCCTCATTATATGGTTGCTACTCCGTATAGAATAGAATAGAATAGAATATATTTATTTGCAAAGAATAAGTAGATATAACAATGTCATTGGGTGGCACAGAGACAATAGGTTGCTTATTCTGCTATTTGTACAATTTTATCATGCAAATTTGTAGAGCCCTTAGTAAAAAAACGTCGCTAACCCGTTCGCGTGAACGTCTCAATTAGGTACCTATATATATAGGTATATAATACCGAAGGCAAATTGGCAGCGCCACCAGCGGCACGTGACTTCAACAAAATATTCTCATAGCATTGTAATAGTCATATTATAATAGTACTGTACGCGAACGCGATCTAAACGCTCGTTGCAACAGCAGATTCGTATAGGTTTGAAGTCATAAGAAGTCTAGGGATTATTATGGTTTATTTATTATATTACACGTTAGATTCTTATAAGCTTTTTAAGATTAGCTATTATTCTATACTCTTCCTCTGTCGACAGTTTTGAAGATGGGTTAGGTACATAAAACTAGAGATAAAATAAAATGACAAGCAAGTGTATATATCATGAACAGAAAACGTACAAACCTAACTTAGTAACGTTCCCAATAGAACAATTTAATATCGTTCGGTTCAAAACCAATTTTATTTAAATGTAGAGCTCTTTACCACTTTCGACTCAAAATAACAATTACATACTTTACGATTTTTATACAATTAATTAATTATAAACTTTTATTGTTGCGTATTTTTATGTCATATTTTATTTCTTATGTTGTTGTTTTTAAAATTCATTCCGCAAGGGAATAGGCGAAGGTTTTGCACCATACAGCCAAGTCTTCATTATTCTATTTCTCTTGATGGTAGTTTTTTGTAAGGCCGAGGCCAAGTCTTAAGTCAGTGGAAGTCTTCAAATTTTAAATTGTATAGGCTTTTTAGCCTCGTCTTTAGTGGTAAAATCCGAGTGGAGTCAATTCAGGGTATAAAGTACAAATCAGAGTATTTCGTCAATTCCAAATGATGTGTCAATTCCGGTTTCCTTCAAATCCATATTAAATTGTTCGTATAGTTGAACAGATATATTCATAAATATGATTGTAAGTTTCAGTATTCTTGAGAAGCTCTTGAGTGCCGCGCGGGATCGGACTCGGATGATAAGTAGTCATTAGCCCGTCAATTAAGGCTAGGCGTTGAATGTTATAAGCGGGACATACAAAAATGATGTGATCCAAAGTTTCATCTAAATTAAGGTTGCATTCTTTGCATTTTGATGACTGGGCTATTTTCATTCTATGTAGATGTGCGTTAACTCGACAGTGACCAAATCGTAAGCGGGATAGAATAGTATAGAATTTTCTTCCTTTATACATCTGTGCTTTGGAAAACCAGGGTTTTTTACCGACAACTTGATTAATGGAAGCATACCAGGCACCTTTATGAATTTTAACATCGTTCCAATAAGAGGACCATTCAGAAATAATTGTTTCCTTGATTTTGGCTACTAAGTCTGTATAGTGGACGCCATGTGAGACAGAGCTGCCCTCATCACTGCCCTGGCATCCACTGAAATTGCATGCGGTCTTCGCAAGGAAATCTGCGTTCTCATTCCCTTTCACACCAATGTGAGCCGGAGTCCACATAAATTCCACAAAAACATTATCACAATGTAGTTGCCACCACAATTGCTTGATGTCATATATAATGTAGTTAACTTTACAGTTGATGGATGTGTTTTGAAGAGATTTTAAGACGCTCATGCTATCCGTTACTATTAACCATCTATTGGTGTGTCTGCTTTGATTTATAAACTGTAGGACTTTAAATATAGCCAGAGATTCTGCATAGAAAATACTAAAGTATTCTGTTAACTTCTCTCCATAACCGAATTTAAAGTGAGGTACATAAAAAGCAGATGAGCATGCAAAGGTAGACTTTGAACCATCCGTGTATACTGGTATAAAGTTTGTGAAAGTTGAAATTTTCTGGTATACTTCTTGTTTATTTTTCATATGTGGGTCAATATGAACTGGGACAGTGGTATATTTGCTTTCATAGCTTCCATTAAAACAAGCCCAATTTTGTTTGTTTGTAAATAATTTGCTACGCAATTTTAATTCATTCAGATATGAAAAGTCATGAAGAATATATGGGACGGAAGAAAAGTTACCATTGGTAATAGAATTATGTAAGGAAGAAATCTTTTTGAAGAGAAGATTGGAAGCTAATGAACTTAGTTGAAGAAGAAAATTGAATTTTAAATATTTAAATCTCATTATCAAAGGAGGAGTATTACACTCTACCTGCAAGGAATTAATTGGAGTTGTCCTGAAAGCGCCAGTGATAGTCCTTAAGCTATGATTCTGAAGAATATCCAGTTTCTGGACCAATTTATTATTTGATGCGAAACAAAGAAAACCATACTCGAAATGGCTGCGTATTAATGCTTTATATAAATTCAAAAGAACTTTAGGATCTGAACCCCAGTATGTAGATGATAATGATTTTATAACATTCAAAGCCTTTGAGGCTCTCAGCGTAATATGATCGACATATTTGTTCCAAGACATGTTTTTCATAAAAGTAATACCTAAAAATTTTACGGAGTCAGTAAACAATAGTTCAGAATTATCATAAAAGATTTTGTAATTTTTTTGTTTAATGCCCACTCCATTAAAAATCACTACTTTAGTCTTATCTGCATTGATTTCTAAGTTTAAGTATTTGAAATAACTATTTAGCTTTTTTAACGCAAGATTTAGGTTGTAAACTGTAACGCGTAGGTCAGACCCTGAGGCATAAACCACAAGATCATCGGCATATTGTAAGTTACTAACTTCTGATCCTAAAACACAGTTAAGCTTATTTATGTACAACAGAAATACTAATGGACTTAGTATTCCACCTTGACAAACACCTTTATAAGACTCTCTTGGGCCAACTAGATAGTTTTGAATTTTAGCATACACTTTTCTACCATGCAGAAAATGAAATATCCATAGTACGATTTTTTTAGGCAATCCTAGCAACATTAACTCTTTTGACAGTATCTGCAGATTTACGTTATTAAACGCACCTGTAATGTCAAAAAACACTGCAAGCAATGCGTTATGTTGTTTATATGAATTAAAAATGTCTAATTGGAAATGGGATATGCTCTCTCGAGCAGATCGGCCCTTTCTGAAACCAAACTGATTGGAAGGTAGAATGTTATTGTGTTCTATATAAAATTCTAACCTCTGTTTTAAAAGTTGCTCGAATATTTTTCCCATACAAGATGTTAGAGTAATTGGCCTATAAGATTCGTAGTTATCCTTATCTTTGTTAGGTTTTAAAGCCGGAATAAGGCAGTCTGTCTTCCACTGAGTTGGTATTAAACCTTTAAGCCACAAAGAATTAAAAATATTCAGTATTACTTTTCGGACGTTATTACTGGCGTACTTCAGCATCTTGTATGGAATACCATCGAGTCCACAAGCTGTATCTTTTCGTGAGGAAATGGCTGCATTAAACTCTGCTAATGAAAACTCATTTGTTAAGTAATCAACATGAGAAGCTGATGTAGGTTGTTCGCTTAGATTCAAAGGAGACTCAACAGTGTCTGGTGTATATTTCTTAAGAAAATTGCTTATCAGGTCTAAGTTGGTTGTAATATTATTGCTTTTGGGCTTTTTATTGAATTTTCTCATCATAGCCCAGATGTATGACAAAGGTGTTGTTCTATTAAAAGTTTCCGTCAGAGAATACCAACTTAGCTTTCTCTCATTATTCAAAATGAGTTTCCTTTGAGCTTGCTTATGTTTAAAAGATAGGTAATTTATTTCAGTTGGGTTTGCTTTAAAATTCAAATATGCTTGTTTGGCAGCATTTACAGCATTTGTGCAGTTTTGATTCCACCAAGGCAGTGGTGTTCTTTGTTTTCTTTGTTTTGTCAAGGTGTGGTTTATCGTGTTTGTAGATACTAATTTGCGAGGAACTAATGCACATTCCTCTGCAGCAACATTAATAAATGCAGTTAATTCTGCATATGATTTTAATGGGTCAGACAGATTAAAATCGTGATTTAATACTAAACTATCCAATTTTTTTGTATATTTTTCTAAATCAATGTTTCTGCAATTTAACTGTTGTGGGAAGGGTTTATGTGTTTTACTGTTAAATACTCCAGAGTCATGAAAATTGTCATTAATAATTATTTTTGTCATTACAGGTAAATGAAAGCTACCAAGTGGATCATCAGTTACCATCCAGTCGCAATTAAGGGCCAGAGAAGGTGAAACAATGGTTAAGTCCAAAGCATTGGGCTGCCAAATATGGGAGCCAACAGTTGTAGGATGTCCATTATTAAGAATGACTAAATTATTTTCATTTGAACTTTCATAAACATCTCTGCCCCTCGCATCAATAGATGAGCATCCCCAAAGCAGGTGGTGGGCATTAAAATCACCTGCCAGGAAGATTGGTTGGGGAATATTATGTAAAAGTTTATTTAATTTTCTCTTTGAAAACTGAGGTGTACAATTACCAGGACTATATAAACTAACTATGGATAATTCTTTGTTATGATATTGTAATCTAATTGCAATATTTTGAAGTGAGTCATCATATTGAGTTTGTATACTAGTGTAATTCAGTTTAGTATGTATAAGTATGGCTACACCATTATGAGTGTTGCCTGAATCTAATCTTACAATATTATATTCTTTAAACTGTAATTTGTGATGAGGCCTGAGCCACGTTTCACAAATCACAGCAACATGTATGGAATTTTCATATAAAAATTTAGAAAAAATATGTCGATGGCACATTAAACTCTGAGCATTCCATTGAACAATGTTCAAAGAATCCATTAACTTTTTAAGATATTTTTCTCAACATTAAACGTCTCTATGAGGACATCTTTAATGGATTTCGAGTTGATTTCCTTTTGATTTGATTTGTTGAGGGATATTAATTTAACTATTGAATTAAGTAAAATGTCTAAGATTTTGTCTGAGTTGAGGAGGGACATAAATTGGTCTGTTTGTGATAAATGAGGAAATGACTTATCATTTACTACAGTATTATATGATCTTTTTTGAAATAAATCTGTGTTTTCTTTTAATTTGCGTATTTTTACTGGGCAATCTCTTGAAATAGATATGTGCTGACCCTGGCAATGAACGCAGGTGGCGTTTTTTGTATCAACTGTACAAGTTTTAAAATTGTGATTATCTCCACATACTGAGCATCGTTCTGAATTCTTGCAAAATTTACCAATGTGGCCATACCTTAGGCATCGCAGGCATTGCTTGATGGGTGGGATGTATGGTTTTACTGTGAAGCGCCAACTGTTCAGGTCTATGGAATCAGGCAGGATTGGGCAGGAAAAGGTAATTGACACTGTTTGGGTGGGTGTAACCTGAAAATCATCAACAGTTTTGTTACGTCTCATAAACCTTCTTATTTGCACTACATTTTTGGTGCTGGAGATGGCATCATAAATTTCCTGATTGGAAAGATTTATTGGCACGTGCGTAATGACGCCCGTGACTTCTGTGGCTCCGGCTGGGATGGATGCTCTCATTTTGTGTGTGTCCAGATATTTACTATTTATGAGGGCAGCATTTGCAAATGAGGCTCGCTCAAATATCACTCCTATTTTATACTTATTCATACGGATAAGTTGTTTGACTCCCTTGTTATATCGCTTAAGGGTTGACGACATATTCATCATATCCCTGTCGCCTAGAGGCTTCCCGGCGTCAGTGGATTCGAAGAAAACAATGTATTCGAAGTTACCGCCATTTTCTGGGTAACTACGGATATAATTTAAAGCTCTGAATGGTTCATATTTGTTTTGGTCTTTTGTAGAGCTATCCGAGGATACAGACTCGTTGTCTGAATCCGTCTTTCCAGTTGATACTTCTCCTTCCTTTTTCCTTTTCCTCTTCCCCATTGCAAAACCCCCCTAAATTGACTATTTAAACTGTTAAATAATCCGATATTATATTATAAAAAATTTCAGATTAAAAGAAACGCTGTTCACTTCGTCGTAGTTTCCCGCGCTTTTTCTTTATTTCTTATTTAAAGTTTGACACCAATACGTCAGAGTTAGTAAAAGTGCGTTCATAAGTAGAGCTGCGTTCAGAATACTAGAGTAAACACGACCTTTTTGAACATGAAAATAAAGAACAGGAATTATGATTTTAAATCATGGTCATAACTTTTAGATGAGCCGGTTAAAAGATGGTTAAAAGCACACCAATAAATTTACTAAATTTAACCAACCGAACCATAAACACAAAATCTAAACATGATATTAAAGTGCGTAATTAATTATAAATAGATCTAATAACTTACAGGCTTACGCTGTTCTGATAGCTGTTTAAAAATGTTATAGCTGGTTTTAACCACAACATTTAGTGCATCCATAGTTCACCATAAAACTAGGTTTTCGCGGACATACCACTGAATTTTATCAATTGTACTGACGCACACACGCACATAAATCCAGAGGAAGTAATTAAGATATTTTTATTTTTAATTTAAAGTATCCGGTGTTTATTAAAGCAGAGCACATGGCACAAGCTACTTGGCTGTATAAGAGTATAAGAATAAGGAACTGGCTGGAATGGAAACGAAGGGGCGCGGGAATACGTTGGGAGCGTAAAAAAAAAGTTGTTGCCTCCACTTTGGCTCGGACCGCCCGGCTGGATGCTCTACTTTAGTCCAGTTTTGAAAGCAAACTTCATATGAAATGGAATTGGGCGCGCAAATGTATGCCGGTATGTGAGTTCGCATTCATTAATGACCTTAGGTATCGCATTTAGATGGAAATTTAATGAGACATTGCGACCTGTCCAAGGAGTAGGTTTTTTGTGCTTATTTGGGAAAAATAACTATGAAAATTAAGCAACTAACTTATTTACAATGACTATTTATAGGTACTAACACTAACACAAAACGATTGAGTGTCTGAATAAAAAAATCTTTTATAGAAACACGTGTCTGATAGAGCTCATTTGCTAACTGATTTCTCTTTAAGTCGAAGGGCTTAACTTTCCAAATTAACATATCCATCTCATAATAACACAAAATATGACAGCCTAAACGAAGAGTGACATTTTTAATAAGTGGAGCAACTTATCAGTCTGGTGTACTGCATCAGTAATAAAGGGCAAGCCTGTTGTGTATGGATGCCGCATCGCCACAGACACGTACTTGTCCCTGTGTGAGTGCCTGCTTTAGTGTTAGTAGAGCACACCTGCCGATGCATCCCTGTAATGTTCTATGAGACTTCTTAAACTGTCCCTGGCTGGCAAGAAAAGTAAACGTAATCATAGTGAAAAAAAGGTTTATATTTCTTTGGGTTTTCAAGATACGAAATACACGGTATTGATCTCGTAGTTCTGAAATGGCTGTCCAAGCTCGGTTTATTGTTCTTTTTTATCTGTTCTAAGAAACATCTGTGGATTTCTTTTGTTTTGATTGTACATGCGTTTGAGCACGTGCTGCAGGCCGCTGTGGGAATGGTAAGGTATTGTGGTGGCGACGAAAAAATTCCAGATGTAAATCACCTTTCTTTAATTCAGACAGCATTCTTGGGAACAGTCAGGCATTCAGAATGTACTTTTTCGTAAACAAAAGAAAGATCAGTTGAAAACTCTACTTTAACGTTTGTATTATAAGTAGCTTTGTTCCGGGCGTAGAAGTTCCTATCCCGTGAGAATTTTGGAAAAATCGTCCTTATTACATACTTGCTTATAACTTGACATCATAATTAACATTTCAGCTTTATAGGTCTTAGGCGTTGATTAATCATTTTCAATTTATTCATTGTAAAGTCAAGTCAGCCAAGATAAAAATAACCGGAAACTGCGAGTACAGGGGCCTTAGCATGACGTCTTAATGCGATTTCATTCCGATTCAGTTCAGATTTTAGCTGTCACTTTTAGTATGGATTTGACAGCGAGCGAACCTAAACTGAAACGGACTTGAAATGCATTAAGACGTCATGGTAAGGCCCCAGGTTGTTTCTGTATAACATAACGTATTCAGTTTTTGAGGTGAGTGGCGTAATTTTGTATGTGTTCGGTTTCCGGCTACGCAAAGCGATTCGCAATTCAAATTCCACCTAAACCCTTCTAAGAGAATGGGCTATGTCTGCAGACTCTACATTTAGCTTCGGCAACCATCTGCTTAACGTAGCTAGCCGTCCACACAACCTTTATAAAGTACCTAAGCTCCCAGTCCACGACCTTTACCATGCACAATAAATCTCGGTATGAATTAATCCCCGGCATGCACTTGAACTGATTGACCATACTCGTATAACGTTCAATTGCGCCGGCGCAGTGAATCATGCGATGATTGCAGATAAACCTGCAAAACATACGGCGGAAAAGGGGAATATACTTCTAGCACTGGCAGCGTGCATGACAGTTATTCTGGCAAGCTTGGTCATCCAAATTTAATGCCGTATATCTTAATAGAGGACACGATAAATATTCGCCATAAAAATAGCTCGATATTCTCTAGAGACAAAGCCAAATTTACTTCTGTATCTTTAGTGGGTTAATCCACACAGAGCTATTTTAATGATCAATTAACTGTTCTCAAAGAACCTACCAAATTTAAACACGTATTAAGAGACTATTTTGGTTTAATCTGTGATCTTTGTTACCAGGGTTACGTCCATTTGAAAACATTAAAGCCATTTTAACGGCTGTTTTCATTTTTCAGTCATTAAAATAACTGAAATTAGAAACGAAAAACTGGTAATAAATCATAATTAAAATCATTCGTCTCTTGTAAATGTCTCTTCGTTATTTTACTTACTAAAATGAAAATTTAATTCAGGAACGTGAGGCATTAATTTACTTTTATGACATCTTAAATAGGTGGTCATATTATTAGTGATTACATTAAACTTTCCCTCTTTTTACGGACAAAGACTGCTTTTATAGAAAATTTTGTGACTTTGTGTGAATTTGTCAATTGCTTCTATTGAGTTATTCAACAAAGGGCTGCGGCGAATTGCTTCGAACGATTTGTCATAAAGTCATAATATCATGATCATGACGTCACTTAAGTATCTAAATGTACGTACGTACCTATTCATTTTATTCGTATGTGTGGATATAAATGAATATTTTACCTGTCGACAAACACCTCATTTAAATGGTTTTTACGTCAATTCATGAAATCATTTTATGTCATATTAGTATTATTAGTGAGTTATGTACTGGATTAATAAATCACATAAATTAGTAGTTAGTTTTAATTTGTTTTTGACTAACAGACGTCATAATTGAAAAATGAATTTAAGCACTCGCAGTTGTTTTACATGGCATTGTAATGTGTGAGTACTTCTTAATTAAATTTTATGTAAATAGACGTTTGTTCTTTTTAATGTACGCCTCTCCAAATATTTTTACCAATAACCTAACTGAACAGTTATTACAACCAGCAGATAAACTTAGTTATATTTTAACAGCAGTGGCAGTGGCAGAGCGACCAGGCCGCCCCGTTACCCACCGTTAGAGTAATCACAATGTGTTAGATTCACGATACACAGTGTTACCAACCCTACTGTTTTAACAGTAGATTTGCTGTTTTCACATTGATGACCATGTTTTCTGTTTCATTCCTATTTTCTACTGTTTTTCGCGTTCAGCGCCACCTAATACACTACTATGCAAACATTTTTTGATAACCACTACACAATAGAATATCGACTACAACTATTAAAGGAGTATTACACACTAAATCCGAAATAACTGATTGCTATTCATTCGAAGCCACAGAAAAGCACATGAAGAAATTCAACAAAAACATAAAAATGAGTGTGAAAATATTGAAGATGAGGCAATTGAAAATGAAACTGAAAAATAATTTTACTTTGATTTTTGTTTAATGTTGCTGTGATTATAAATATATCAATTGATGTGAGTTCTAGTAACTAAGAAAGTTGTTTATTATTTAATTATATGAGCAAAATTATGAAATCTGCCTTTTTTTCTTTACCTACCGCTTTCTACTGTTTTTTTTTAGGCGAGTTGTGGTTTTTTAGTTTTTTGAGGTTGGCAACACTGACGATACACGCGGTGCAGGAACAGGAACAACCCTATCTTCTATAAAATGCAGTAAATAACAAGATGATCTGTATGGGCGGGGTACCGTTGGTTCGCGAAACATATTTAGCTAAAACTTATAAGGTAAAATGTGAAAGGAGGACTCCAAATACAAAGCAACGAGTACACCTACGAGCTAGCTCTGGAAGTGATCTTTTATTTGGTATTGGTTTATGATCGCCGCTTAGAAAAACATGCTAATGCCCTCTAGATGTGAGTATTATAAAAATTCTTTCTTAGTGCTCCTTTATGGAGCTCGAGGTATACTCGTACATCTGCAATAGTTCAAATCTTTCGCTCTAGCGGCTAAGGCTATGCTTTGTCTGTTATTCAGTCGCGTCATTGTTGTACAGGAAATAAAAATAACGTTCGTAAAAGCCATTAAGGTATAAGCTTGACTACAATTAGGGTAGGTAAAGTAAACTTCATTGCAATTCGCTTTTGGCTGGTCTCATGAATCTTACACTAAACAAAAACAAGAAAAATCCATATACTTACCTACCAATCTAGGCTAAGCCCGAAAAATCCATTATACCAAACTAGGTTACGCCCGTATTTTGGGCATGTTTTGAAAGTTCACTTCTAACATTATGGGTGATTCTTCCTTCTCTATTTCCCTAACATAAGAACTGTTATTAACAGTGTCATTAATAATGATATATTATCGGCAAGACCATAACATAAAAGGAAAGTGATACCTACATAGTATAGATACATTTTATAGAACTTGCTGTACATTCTACTCGTAGTCTAAAAATAACAGCCATATTTACACTTTTAAAAACCATAATAAATTAATAACTTTACTACTATCCGAGTGTCTTAGGACATTTAATTTTCTGCGAACATCTGTGGTCTTTAGTTTCCAAATGTCAAAGAAAACCGTTAAAAAAGAATTTAATATCGCAAATTACGTTTTACCTACTAAAATGTATCTCAGAATAATTGCAGTAAGGATGCCATGTGAAATTGAGACGTTACGGTTATTAAGTTCATACCAATTATCGCTTTACTATCGTTGGGTAGGTTAGGATTACAAGCATTCGCATGTCTGACGAGTATGTTACATCAATGCATACATGTATGTTAGCGATTCCGAGTAACAAAGTTAAGTAATCAAATCAACTGTATTTAGCGTTTTACACAACAGAGTAAAATAATAAAAGTTTTTACAAGCGACGATCAGTGATAATCGGATGGAATGTAAAGTGTTCCGTTGTTATTAAAGTTAAGAAAATGGGTATGTGTGTTAATCGCCAATATTGTGTAACAATAGCGCGCAATTCGTTACAAACTAAATATTAAGATTAATTAATTGGTTTTATCTTCTATTTGTGTTTTACGAGTAAACTAAAGGCACGGCTAAAGTGAGCCAGTTAAAGTGAGTACAGTAATTCTATTTTCCCTTCCTGTAGGTTGTTATCGAAATGAGAGTATTTCTTTTTAAGCCACGACGTTAAAAAAGGGTTGCTACATATAAGTTTGAACGCTATATGTGTCTTTCGATAGCACCGTAGCTCTTAAACTTAACAAACGTTATCCTTTACATTAACTTAACACTTAAAAAATGGCAGGCTTAATACGAGTATTACCACTCAAAATAAAACAGGGACCCATGAAATTTATTGGTCTTTACCTTAACTCATCAAACTCATTAATTAAAGAATAATTTTCTAGCATTACTTATTACTAACTTTGCCAGCGACTTCGTCTGCGTGGTTTTAGTATTTCGGGTAACTTATTGTTAACGCCTACAAAAAGTTAGAAGCAATTTCAATAAGAGCAAAAATAGAGTTATTGTATCAATTTTAGAAATCACAAAACTTCCATACAAATTTTCAACCCCTATTTCTATTTCTACCAAGCTAAAGAGAAGGTTAGTGTCGTATCAGGAATCAGGAGCTCAAAGCAATGGCAGAAAGAAGAAGTGAATGGCGATTACTCCACCAACAAGAGCTGGGCTCTTAAATTTAAGAGAGATTTCTA
Organism: Pandemis heparana; assembly: GCA_963854515.1. Classification (NCBI taxonomy): domain Eukaryota; kingdom Metazoa; phylum Arthropoda; class Insecta; order Lepidoptera; family Tortricidae; genus Pandemis; species Pandemis heparana. The sequence goes on from OY978007.1 coordinate 5,496,578, forward strand.
TTTTACTCCCAGAAGGGTAAAAAAAAATAAAAGTTTGAATGACACATTTATTTATCCTATCTAATCAAAAGCCTAACGGAGTACGGAGGAGTGTGGGCGGAATCGCTCTAGACTACTTGGAAAGTGGAATTTCAGAGTAAGCATTGTTTTCTTTTGAGTAGTATTGATATACCCAGTAATTTAATCCACCTGGTTGAACGTGACCGTGTGTGCATTTGTTCGCGTTCTCAGAACAATGTTTTATTTTTCTCGCAGATTGTAATTACTCTGTCAGCCAATGTTTATCTAATGTACGAATTATAATTACAAAATGCCATTACTACAGAGACTTTTGATACGTTACGTGAGCGTGGAAATGTGCGGATATCGTATTAAACATTTTTTGTGTCTCATTTACGAAACATTGCGGAAACTAAACTAACGTTACAAAATTATTACATTGGCTTCATATTGTACATTATAGACATTAATGTAAGTGGCTTAAACAGAAAGTCAAATAAATACAAATATCTTGGGACAATTGACCCTAATTGATTTAGCCCCAAACTAAGCAAAGCTTGTACTGTGGGTACTAAACAACGGATAAACATACGAGTACTTGTACATATTAAACATCCAAAACTGGCGATCAAATTATTCGTATTTAGATATCATACATATTGGTGCCCCTCTTTTGCCCGAATTTCATATGCCATAATGTAATGTTTGCCATAATGATCATTTGCCATTACCCTTTTTTTCTCTGAAACCGTAATTTTTTCAGGAGCATTGTAATGGCAATCCTGTAGAACTCTATAGGTTAGTTTAGGTTTGTTTCATAACAATCCTGAATAATTAACATATAAAGAGAAAAAAGAGTTATGGCAAATGATCATTATGGCAAACAATACATTTATGGCAAATGAAATTCGGGCAAACGATAGAGAACGCTAGGCTATATCCAGTCCTCGAACTCGAATGTCGTAGAGCTTAGAAGAATGTTATGACTAATTTATTAACCTGCAATCTCCATCCTTGGTCAGTGTTAGTATTGCAGTGCTCTATCCTGTGTCTATTTTTATTTCCGAAATATATTATTATCCTATATTATTTCCTGTGTCTATTTTTATTTTTATTGCTCTGACAGTTATACGCCGTATTAGATTATAAGTTACTTACACATATTTTATTTTATTTTCTTTACATCACATCATTAACATAAAAAATTATAATATTACTATTATTGCTCCTGATTCGAATTACATTACCGTAGCTAATGCAACCCAAATCATATGCAACATTCAGTGAGATCAAAGGCTAAAACACTTTTCAAATCATGTAAAGTTTCATAATTAGCTTTTGGTTAGCAGTTACCACAAACATGGAGTTCGTTATCGACCACAGCACTTACAGATTTTATCTTCCAGGACAGTTCTTCCATGACCTGCACCCAGTCGCATTGGTAGCTCCTGGGCCTGGCCCTCTGTGTCACAATCCCAGGCTTTCTGAACTCGACGGCTTTAACCATGGTCGACGCCGGCGTTCTGGCCGACCTTCGCATCGATTGCCTCCCGAACATGAGTGACAGCTTGTACACATTGTTCACCTCACTCTCACTGTCGCACTTCTTCATTTCTGCCGCTACTGACACGTTGTTAATTCCATTCGCGGACAGCGATAAACCTTTCATAACACTTTTTTTCGACGTGCCCATGTCGAATTTAAATCATCCTAAACATTAAACGCATGAAGCAAGCATTGCATTACTGATTGTTGTGGATACGTAAATGGGTTTGTCAAAATGAGGTCGGAGTGCAGCGCTCCGACAACATTCGGAGATAACGTAATAAATAATGGTACCTTTAGCAGCGATCGACTTGAACGCACATTCGAGTTTTAATTACATTGCTGCAATCACTAACTTGTACATGACATGATGCAAACTTGAGAAATTGGATAAGGTGTGTCAATTTCGAAAGGGTTTCGTAGGAGAGTTAATTAAGTCGTAAATAATTGAATCAAACCTTAACTAATGTGAGCATTCCATGCGGCGGTCGTTAATATCTGTTAGCGGGAGTGTTGTGAATAATTGCGGTGACCCGGATGACGCCGCGGCCATTCCGGCGACCGTACCGTTTTGCGACGAAACTCTCGATGCTCGCGATCGTCCGCAATCAAAATAACCGGTCGCACCGAAACGAGCCGGGAAGTGGGCCAGCCGTAGAAACTCAACCTGATACATGCTAACTCTTAATATCTGCTGCGACCTTCAAAACGAATGAAAATGCCGAATTCCTAACGACCGGACCGCCGGTCGATCTGCGCTCGGAGACTCGACTCAATGTCGTCTAGTATATCGTGATAGGTCAATCTATTTCAAAATTGGATCATTTCACTAACTGGAATTCCAGTTCAATACGAAATTCGCAGACAATTTCATAATATCGGTCACGTAATAGTGCCGGATTACTATGACTGATACTCCTAATACCGAATGAGTTTATTTCACAGCCTTTAAACGCCGGTTAAGCACAGGATCAGGCTCGCATATCGTCAAAAGAACAATCCGCCACAGTCGAGTAAGCATCAGGTTCAGTAATGTCAATAGTGCTGACATCCGTTCATTAGTATTCAGAATTATTATCTACGGTTATGTTTGTATGTACGGAAGTGGGGTTACATCAGACGACACAGTCGGTGGGCCGTGGTACGTACGAGCTTAAATGGATTTGACCTGCGACCTGCGAAGACGGCACCTTTGGTACACTTTCTCTAAATAGGTATATCAGATAATCATGGGAGGGTCATCAGTAATTACGCATTGGAACACTGATTGCTTTCGTACCAATAAATCGCTTACGAGGTTGGAAGCGCGTTTCGGTAGAGCGATTTTCTCAAATTAATCAATCATAAATCAAATTCGTGATTTGTGTGCTTCAGGAAATTATGAGGGAAAGTGTGAAAGAATTTATTAATTATAATTTGGTAAGGCATATACTTCACATTACGATTACTAGCACGAATTCATAGGCGTAAACAATTTGATGTAATTGGATCTGATTGCCATAGTTTGATAGTCGTTATTGTCATGCTACAGCTCTAGCTAATATCAAGCTCAATAGCTCGTATAGAACCTGCAAACGATTTTCACCTGTCTTTTAAGTCGGGTGTGCGGCAGTAATTGCTATGAGTCAGGCCGTAAACGTTTCCTTCACATGCAAATCGGCAACGGCAGTGCTTTTCGAAAACTCGATGAAAGTGCGTATAACTCACTTCACTTTACTTTTGTAGGGTGACATTAGCATCAATAAATAACTGCTTAAATCAATTCTGCTACCAGTTTAATTCAAATCACGTTTTTTATTGCAAAAATAATATTTACAGCTCTATAAAAGTAATCATCCGGAAACGTATGCGAGATGCGAGACTTTTGTCACTCGCGTGAGAGTTGTCCTACCTCTTTATTTGGATGAAAGCAGTGACCATAATTGTGAAGACAAATTAATTTCAATTAGTGCAACGACAGTTACCTTGTTAAACTCGTCGGGACATCCTGTCTTAGTTGCTATTGCTAATTCCGCAAATAAGGTGGTTAAAAAGTTCACACGTCAGAACTTTCACTGGCCACTTAGTCCGTGTTTTCGTCACAACAAAAAATACTAACATGCTTTTGTCGTTTACAAAATGGCTTTGAACAGTTCGCAAATGGAAGCACGCAGCGTGCGTTAGCGGAACGTCACTGGTAATTACTAGGTTCTATAGGTGCAACCAGCAAGTGGGCGTGGAACAATGCACCTGGAAGGTTGCGGTGCCGATATGTGGCGTTCATTCCGTTACCCATTGTACTGTGTCAAGAATAAAATTGTTTTACCCACATGAGCTCGTAACGGAATCGGTTATGAGCAGTTATTGTTGTAGTTACTGATGATTTCTCCGCTATGATTCGCTCGTCAGCATAACTCTTGCTGCAGCTGATTCTAGTAATTAAAAGTAAATATTATAAGGTTTAGAAGAAATTTACTCCATACTTTATTGTTACTAGTTAGTTTAAATCACCGTCTGTACCTACATTATCCTGACTGATCAAACGACGAATGAATCATAGTCAGTGGAACCACTTATAACTGATATGATGATTCATGACATGTTCCTGACTGGAGGGGAAGATATAATTGAGCATCCGTCACCGGCCCTTCAAGAAAACTCGAAATCAACCAGTAGCTTTCACCTTCGCGAGCATCAAAGCTAGAAACGAACCCGCAACTATTTAATGGCATACAATTTCTTTAATTGACTGGTTTTACTGCTGGCAGGATGTCCGAGGAACTAAGAGCAGTCGCAGTGAACGTTTGCTGAAATTGCGTACACGTCTAGTTAATTTATGTGCGATTACCCGCGACGTCGGGTGCGAATAATTCGAAAGGAGTAGTTGCTGGGATAAAAAATACTTAGTCATGTCCTTCTCTGGATCATGGTTTAACTATGTGAAAAATTTCGTTTGAATCTGTGCAGCGACTAGTTTGCAAACTTTTGCATTTATATACTAGCCACCCGTCTCCGCTCCGCAGAGATAATAACTTCCCATTCAATCACTCTATTTACTGATGAAAACTCGAATAAAATCCGTCGCGTAGTTTAAAAGATCTTAGCGTTTACACTCAGACGAGACGACGGGAAGTGACATTGTTTTCTATTTCTACTATATCTATAAAAAAAGTATGATTAGAGAGAACAACATCAGTAAAGTTGAATTATTGCACATCGCATAAAGGTTGATTGATGGGTTGTAAGCGACTTTCGAAATGAAATGTGAGTGACTATGTTCAAGGTACCGCAGACCGCAAGCGTTCTGGAAGCAGGTGGAACAAGTGAGACCGCAAGCGGAGCCGGGGCGGCCGGCTAGTTAAGTGCTGAGAGCAATGACCTGAGCGATGTGCGAACTATATGGCAAGGTGTCGCATGAAACTTTTTCTTCGCTACTGTAATATCTCGGGACTGCTTGGTAATAAAACTTTGTCACCCAAGAAATCCCGTTTTGTTTTGTTTCGTTTCCTTGTTAGGTTGTTCAATTAACAAACCAAAGTTTAATGCTTATCGTTTCAGCTAACACTAACCACATCTAATAGATAGCGCTAAAAGAATGGAATGACGTACGGGATTGACGTAAGCCTACGAAAAACTACGTAATCTATCATATACTAAATCAAACAAGCAAGCGTATTTCGACATCGATACGCTTCGGAGCGTATATCATTTGTCTAGACACGCTGACCGTCACATTATCACTTCACAAGGAGAGCTGGGGCCTTACCATGACGTCCTAATTCCGACTCAGTTCAAGTTTTAGCTGTCACTTTTAGTATGAATCTGACAGCGAGCGAACGTAAACTGAATCGCATTAAGACGTCATGGTAAGGCCTCAGGTCTATATGTGAATTTCAACTATAAGTGAAAACTTAAGTAAATGACCTGTTGTATGCAGTAGTGTACAGGGGCCTTACCATGACGTCCTAGTTCCGACTCAGTTCAAGTTTTAGCTGTCACTTTCAGTGTTGCCACAACTGAGTTCCCAAAAGGTACATATACAGCGCTGAATAGGTACATTTTGGAATAAAAAGGTACATTAAGCATTTTTTTACTCAACTCTTAACACAGGTTCTATCGCTCTCAGTTTTGCCATAACTGTTTGGCGGCGGTTTATAAAATGTTACACATAGTTTTGGATTTGAACAAAAGGTACGTAAACTGGACCCCATTACACATAACACATTGGAGGCTAAAAAGGTACGTCAAATGTGTAAAATGTACGCTAACGGCAACACTGGTCACTTTAAATATGAATCTGACAGCGAGCGAACTTAAACTTAATCGCATTAAGACGTCATGGTAAGGCCCCAGACAGAACTGATATGGGACTTGTCATTTTTCTAATTTGGAACGTCAATTTGTCTATTTGCACACAATACTCACACATACAACAGGTAATTTACTTAAGTTTTTCACCTATAACAATCAATCGATGTAACGCAACTCTGGTCCATCTCAATGCCCTCCACGAAAGAATAGCCTAAACGTCGATCAAAGAAAGTGATGTCATAGTTTCAAACATTAGTGATAATAATGGCGCAGTAAATAAAACACCGGTAGGCATGTTAACGGAGAATTAGTAACGTGTTAATGCCCGCTCATGTTTGATAGACAAACATGCAGTTAACGCCTCCGCTGCTAAAGACACCATTGTTTGCTCGAATAACACTCCGAAGGTCTATTCCGCGTTCTAAATTCTTCAAACATAACTAAAAGGAAATGTTATACACTATTTATAGTTCCGATTATTTATAACCATGTTTTAACACAACACATTAATGCTCACATATTTAAACACAAAAGTAGATACACATTATTACGCGGAAGTCCACTATCATGAATAAAGATTGCGATGTATTTATATGCACTCATGATATTTTTTTACAATTATTTTACTAAATCATCTATTTTAACTGCGTGTTCGTTCAGCATGATTTAAGGAAAACTAATGAGTTGGTATTGTTTAAGGAATCGTCTGTTTTAAACTTTCCTCATTACAGTATAGGTATGTACACGATATAGGTTTGCCATCGGCTTTAATGTTATTAACGTGGTATCAAATGTGATTAATGGATGAATGCTTTCTCATTGAGTCCCGTATCTTCCTGCTTATAACAACATGTGCCAAAATAAAAACCATTTTAGAAACTGAAAATATTTATTTTTCAACCGTATTAAGACACAGTACAGTAACTGTTTTTTCCTACAAATGAGAGCGAAAACTGTAGAACAATCCAAGAGGATGAGTCGCAGTGAAATTCATGTCGACATGTGACCCGTTCAAGGGAACAACAAACCAAAGCCGTTAAGTAATTGGGAGCTGTCTGGAACAAATTTCGTTCGAGCATAAAGATCGTAACCCACAAATTCGCGTGAGTTATCCAATCTCGACGTGAAAGGCCGGAGTATGGTAATGTAGCTATTAGAAATCGGAAAACGGCCATCCGACTCCAACACGACACCACAAGTTAAACATCGTGTTTTAGAGTAGCTTATTAAAAATCATATAACCCCACACAAGGCCGCAGCTGAGATAATCGTGAAGTATACATAAATTCAGCCAAAGCAACGCTACTTAACGACGGCCGGCTTAGTATGTCAATCATAAGCATAAACTTTAGGAACTCTCTTTTAGAAGAGAAACTTGAAGTGCTTGTTTCGAAGCACATAGAGTTACTTGGAAAAACCAGTTTTAGGAAAACGACAGAAAACAATGCTGTTTTATGTACACAAACAGAGAAATAGAATACGAGCAAATTTAGCACCAAAAAGTGATTACTGAGCGCATAAGAACAAACAATTATCTCCTACCGCGTTGAGCATAAATCAAGTTTATAGCTTCATTAGTCACACCTTGCAGTACACTAGTAACATTAAGGTGACGGTAATAAGGCCGATTGAAACGCCCAAAGAATTGTCCTTTCTCCGTAACGCAAAACAACAAACCTACAATCGAATTGCTATTGTTACGACATGCACACCTGCTTTTACAAGTTTTATCGATTTGGCTGACTCTATTGCTTCATCGGAGTCAAATAAGGAACGAGTTTTTGACCAGGCGAGGATAATATTCAATTTTACCCTTTCACTACCTACCACGGTATCTCTTTGGATTAACAACCAACTAATTGCAATGTGTCGGGTAGTATGTCACGCTGACTTCCGTGGTGGCAGATGTTTATTTCATCGATTTAATTAATTAAAAATCCACGAGTGAATATTGAATTCAATTTATTGGATAACATCATGACATGATTAATATTAAAGTAGCTGTAAGTTTTAGACATAGTTAGATTTTAGTTTGAAAATGGAGTACCTTATCACGTCGTGTAAGGGAGAGGAAGGAAACTCAGCGGATGGTGGATGGTGGATGGACGTTGGTATTTATTTCAAAATATAACAATAGGTACATAGTTGATGCACTGCTATAAAGGAATGTAAAATGTAACAATTAAGGGAAAGGTAAATAACAAAGATAGTTGAATTGCAAATGTGCCTTTGGGAATAATGGAGATATCACAGTATTATGGTAACAGTATCCTTTAGAAATACGGTTATAAGCTAGCTAATAAGCTAGTGGTCGTACATAGCGTCGCACAGGATATCATATGGTAGGTTAGATTGCTTTATTACATTACTAGCTTCTGCCCGCGACTTCGTCCGCGTAGACTTTATTTATTGACTAGCTTTTGCCCGCGACTTCGTCCGCGTAAACATCATTTATTTTCAAAGAGCTTTTGCCCGCGGCTTCTCTACAGTGTACCAGTAGTATTTCAATCCCGTTTTTTTCCGTTCCCATAAGAATTTGGGGAAATGCTCTCTTAATGCTACCCTACACTCCCCAAGCAATCCACTTGCCAAATTTCAGCTTTCTACGACCAGTAAAACAAAAATCCCGTTTTTCCCGGTCCCGTGGGAATTTTGGAAAGTCCTACCTTAATGTTCTTCGTCCGCGTAGACTCATTTGTTGACAAATAGCTTTTGCCCGCGGCTTTGCTCGCGTGTACCAGGAGTATTTCATTCCCGTTTTTTTCCCGTTCCCGTAAGAATTTCGGAAAATGCTCTCTTAAAACTCCCCTATACTCCCCAAGGAACCCACTTGCCAAATTGCAGCTTTCTACGACCAGAAAAACGAAAAATCACGTTTTTTCCCGTTCCTGTAGGAATTTTGGAAAGTACTCTCTTAATGCTCCTCTACACTCTTCAATCAACCTGCATGCCGAATTTCAGCTTTCTACAACCAGTAAAACGAAAAGCCCCTTTTTCCCGTTCCCGTGGGAATTTTGGGAAATTATCTCTTATAGCTTCCCTACACTCTTCAAGCAACCTACATGCTAAATTTCAGCTTTCTACAACCAGTAAAACGAAAAATCCCGTTTTTCCCGTTCCCGTGGGAATTTTGGAAAGTCCTACCTTAATGTTCTTCGTCCGCGTAGACTCATTTGTTGACAAATAGCCTTTTCCCGCGGCTTTGCTCGCGTGTACCAGGAATATTTCGATCCCGTTTTTTTCCCGTAGCCGTAAGAATTTCGGAAAATGCTCTCTTAATACTCCCCTATACTCCCCAAGGAATCCACTTGCCAAATTGCAGCTTTCTACGATCAGTAAAACGAAAAATCACGTTTTTTTGCCGTTCCCGTGGGAATTTTAGAAAGTCCTCTCTTAATGCTCCTCTACACTCTTCAATCAACCTACATGCCGAATTTCAGCTTTCTACAACCAGTAAAACGAAAAGCCCCTTTTTCCCGTTCCCGTGGGAATTTTGGGAAATTATCTATTATAGCTTCCCTACACTCTTCAAGCAACCTACATGCCAAATTTCAGCTTTCTACGACCAGTAAAACGAAAAATCCCGTTTTTCCCGTTCCCGTGAGAATTTTAGAAAGTCCTCTCTTAATGCTTCTTTACACTCCCCAAGCAACCTACATGTCGAATTTCAGCTTTCTACAACCAGTAAAACGAAGTCTCGTTTTTCCCGTTCCGTGGGAATATTGAAAATTAAAATTGTCTTTTAATATTTCCTTACACTTATCAAGCAACCTACATGCCAAATTTCAACTGACTACGACCAATGTATAACAAAAAATCCCGTTTTTCCCGTTTGTTTCCGTCAGAAATTCGGGAAATCCTTTGTAGTGCTCCCCTATACTCCCTAAGGAACCTGAAGGCCAAATTTCAGTTTTCTACGACCAGTAAAACGAAAAATCGATCCCGTAGGATCAAATATAAATTCCCTTTTTTCCTCATCCCGTGGGAATTTCCTAAAATCTTTAAAACCGTTTTTATAATTATAGTTCATAGGATTTCGTTGACCTGAATATATAAATCCCGTTTTTTTCCTTATCCCGTAGGAATTTCCAAAAATCCTGAAATTGCTTTCTTAATGTTGTAATCACCTACTTGTGTACGAAATTTGAAGAGTCTAGTTATTATAGTTACTGGGATAGGGTCACTCGGAATCGAATAAGTACATAAATCCCGTTTTTTCCCGTTCCCGTGGAAATTTGAGTGTGCGTGTGTGTGTGTGTGTGTGTGTGTGTGTGTGTGTGTGTGTGTGTGTCAGGTAGGTATGTGTGTTGTTGTTTTCGTAATCAGCGACCCGATAAACCGTACAAACAATACTACCCACTAATAATAATAATATACTAATACCCACGTTGATTTTCAGACTTTGTCACCACATATCCCCCTTTTAGGGGTTGAATTTTCAAAAAACCTGAAACACGTGTTTACTCATTTATCGTTGGGAGTACTCCTGTGAAGTTTCGAATAAAATAGTCTAACTAATCTTGTTTCCCCATACAAACTTTGGACCCCCATTTAACCCCTTTAAGGGTCGAATTTCCAAAAATCCTTCCTTAGTGGATGCCTACATTGTATAAGGTATCTGTGTGCAAAATTTCAAGTCTCTAGGTCCAGTGGTTTGGGCTGTGCGTTGATATATCAACAGTCAGTCAGTCAGTCAGTCAGTCAGTCAGTCAGTCAGTTTAGAATTTTATATATATAGATAACAGTCACATATTGCTATGCATATTTGAACAGGCACTTAACACCCCTATTCTGTCATATTTTTTTTTTTATAATAAGCGATATTAAATCCCGTGGGAATTTTGAAAAGCCCTCCTTAACGCACCTCTATGATACTGAAGCAATATTTATATACGTTGCGACTCGAGACAGCTGCGATTTTCAACATGTTCATCGCTATCCCGCGGGAACTATGCAATTTTCCGGGATAAAAAGTAGACTATCACCTGGCCGGTGATTTTCTGAACAGATAAGTAAAGTTTCTAACAAAATCCGTTCAGCCGTTTTCACGTGATGCGCGCACAAATATACAGACAAACAGATAAACAGAGAAACAAACAAAAATTCTAAAAACTGTTGAAACGTGTTCAGTTAACGATTCTAAGTATCCCCAGCTTATTTTTTTTTAATATCTTCCATATTTTATTGAATCAGGCGTTACTTTGGGTTGTAAGTAGCGGAGTAGCAAGGTAAATATTTTGTGTTCATATCTTCCATGTACAGACTTTCGACCCTCTTCAGATTTATTATATGTATAGATAGATATACTGCCACATAAAGATGTTTTTTTTTTGTATTTTTGGAGTATATTTATGTGAGTACTTGTTGACTCTACATCTACAAGATCTCGTTAGGCAATCAATCATAAAGGATCGAATGAGACGATCGATATCAATTTTAAATTTTAAATTTGGAATGGGTTTTGCTCTAAAGAAGTAAAACTGGAAACAAGTTGAAGATTGATAAGCTATTGCAGCCTCATTACAACCTTTGTAGAACAATGTACATAGAACATGAAATTGATTATTGGTGTGACTTGTTTTTATTTCAGTACCTATAATTATTTTATACACCATTTGTGGGGGATATCACAGGGGGGGAACGCATTCCACCCGCATTACGATTTGTGCTCATCCCCTCATGTACCTAAGATAGGAAAAAGCTGGTACCCAATTATATTCTGAATTTTTAGTTTTATATTAAGCATCAAAAACCATTTCAAGACTGGCAACGTACAAAATATCTAAGGAACGATCGCCTTAAATACACCCACACGCGTTTATTATTTCCAGATGTACAAAAAAAGGTTTATTTTATGCCAGTGTTTTACACTGAAAAAGCTAAAAACAATCAATTGTGCAGATAAATCTTGCTTCTTTATTTGGTCACCTTTAGCTTTCTCACATAACATTGTTTCACCGAGAAATCAGAATTTCTAAAACAAAAGCCTCGCGCTCTCGATAAATCGAACGCTCATAAAACAAACTTCAAATAACTGGACATAATTGTCGAAGTTGTGCCGGAATTGAACGAATCACGGATAACTAGGTCTCAATCGATAAACAGATTACACTGTACAATTGTATAGTTAAGTAATTGTTGTTAACAAACCCGTAAAATATAAGGCAGTTAAATTTTCAGGTAGACTGCCTAATGAACCGAAATGTAAGCTGAGAGAAAACAGCTGACACACAAATTATAACGCTCATTCTCTTAAATTACATATATGAATTGTAAATAAGGTTCAGCTTTAACGAACTGTAGAATAACCAACGAGGTTCTATCGATTTATGCTTTACTTAATTACAACAGATGCCTGCAAAAACAATACACATACGCATTCTAGTGAGATACAATAATTTGAATTGTTCAATCACATTTTTTTACTTGATTGAGTTGCGTAGATACAATAATGTAAGAGATTAGAAAATGGTGGCCGTGATGATGAGATCGGCACAACATATCAGGCATCAATAAACAATAATGATAAAAGATTTCCCAAGCGTACGAGCAAAATGCGCGTCCCACGATGGGCCGAAACAAAAGACGGGCGTAAGAAATAACCCCTAAGAGTTTCACTTTCCTCGCGTATTGTGTTGTGTAGCACCAACCGTATAAAGGTACCAATCGAGATTTTCTAGCTCCTTTCAGGTTCTTTCAAGCCCTTATTTCCTGAAACAACGTCTTCAAAGACCCTCCGAGCGTCAAGCAAAAATGTGTGTACAATTTTCTTTAAAAGAGAACCTATTAACATTTTCCAAGTTTCTCCGAGGTTTGGTATGAGGATAATGTGAAGCAAAAATTTTGAACTCGCGTTCATTTCGAGCGTGGAAGGAAAACAAAATTGTTAGATCAAAGAATCGAAATTTCTAGACGATGCGATCATAACACTTAGCATAAAATATTTATGAAAATCCCATTTGGTTAGCTGACATAAAGGCGGATTTGGTAAGGCCTCGACATATTTGGTAATACCACATAATAACCAGTAGAAACTTAAAGAATTGAATCCCAAGGTAAAGCGTTGAACTTTACCGTGTTAAATAATTATTTTAATGCTTTAATAATAAGGCAGTAATACTAGTAACTTGATCAGGTTTCTCGGCATAAATGCGAAAGAACGCCGACCTTAGAAAGCCGATTTTACTGCAGAGTACGACAGCTGTGCTATGCAAAGGTTAAGGATATGTGATTCCGTGTTGGTAGAATTGCAACTTCTCTTAAAAATAAATACAAAAGATTTAATTATTTTTCAACATGTGAATGTAATCGTAAGACGAATCGTAATTACTTATTTAACTAAACGCTAAAATGTTACGGCTCATAAAGTTTTTGATGCCTGGGTTAATCCGAAGACCTTGTTAACTTTAGAGTAACAGGACCTAACAGCTTTGGAATGGTTCTTGAGAAGCCAAAGAATGTTTTAATAGCTAATGGATTTGCTGCAATTTGACCGGGGGCAGTTATCTACATGTTTGGATTGCCTAACGTAACTTGCTTATACGTATGTAATATTTGGACTCATCTATTTCTAATTATATTCAAGAGCAAATGTGACCTTAAATCAGAAGTTACATTTAATTCTCGATACACACGAACTGACGATGATAGTCATTTTATAGAAAGGAGTTTAGTATGCCAAGCGACTGAAGAATCATTGATTATAAAGGTTGATGGTTGATGTGAGGTATGCGAATATGATTGTAACAAAAAACGAAAATACTTTCTATTTAATTAAACATTATAACGGAAATATTAAGAATTAAGAAGGTTATGCTCATGATGTGAAACATGTTCTAATCCGTTGTTCAAACTTCTTGAAGAGACGTTGAACCTTGAGTATTTAAGAACTGCAAATATTTGCTCGCAGTCGAAAGAGATAAGTCCGATAAAATCATTTCGATAACGTCATATTCATATCGCTTCAAACTTTCTTTCCGGTGCCCAAAACAGCTTCATTCCGTAAACAAACTGATCATATGTTTATTAGAATGCAATGCGTTTGTCGAATGATTTGTTTACATTTCCCTATTGTTTATTTATACCTTGTCACTGCACACGCAAATGTAGTTGGGATTGCAGTAGGCGCAATCGCACTCAGCGCATTCGCTCCAGAAGATCTCGCCGTTGCAGCCGAGTCGGCCGCCCGTTTCCACGTCCACCCACGTCGAACGCTTCATCAGGATGCCCTCCTAGTACACCTCTTAATTATCAACAAGATGTCCTTGAACGCACTTCGCAGAATATACAAATCCATCAGCGTTTGATCACAAAACTTGTTGAAAGAGTCACTTCGCTTGCACTTTAACTCTACTGCACTGATACAAATTTCACAGAAACTTGAGTTATTTACTCAAAATACACTGGTTTACGAACTTTTGAATAGTTTAAGTTCACTTTCACGCACTGAAATGTCTAAATTTTAGTTTATTTCAATGATACGTAAATGGTAAGGTACCAGGCGGTTATAAACACAGCGTAGGTGTCGCGAGGCGAGGCGGCAGGACCGCCACGCTACGGCTCATCGGACAGACTGCCAAGCGCGAGCCGACAACCCGCGCCGCGCTCTCCTCGGCTCGAAGTCCTCCATCAACCATCAACAACATCAAAAGACCCCATTTCACCCTTAGCTAAAAATATCTAAGAAATTGTTACTAATGGCAACAATATGTCAGTAAATAGAGCTACTTAGTTTTGTTAGCAGAACAGTCATTGCTTATTGTGTATCACTTATTGTAGAGCTTTAATATTTTTTCGCGACTGTTTCCGATTTAAATTTACTTTGATTAAAAAAATATACGTGTAGGTACTTATATTGATTAACCGTGAGACCTACGAAGAGTTCGAAACATGGGCACTTTATTAACTCTGTAGGTACTAACGAGCAACTTCAAAACTTAATTTCATTGCGTATTAATAATAAAACTTATATGATGAAATCTGAAAGTAGCACACACGAAAATGATCATGAGCAAGGCACGATCGAGGTTCGACAACTGTAATGACGATTTTTGTACTGCTGCACATTTCGTCCACTCTTCAATAACGTCACTCTGAGAACTGACTGAGCCAGTCCGACGATAGTAAACAGAAATGACGCTTCTTTTACTTCATCATAATGCATTGTTTACAAATAATTGTCTAAAACAAACATACATTCTTTATCCTTTGTTTCTGAAGACCTCCATTACATTCTCCGCTCATATACGAACATATACTCGTACTGTATATTTGTATAATACCTAATGATTGTAATCCCAATGTCAGATTGTTTCGAAGCGGTTTCCCACACTAGCACAAAATTATGCTAATAAAGAAGTTTTGTGGCGTGTGGTAATAATAACAATGTGCACGATGACATTGTTAAGATTTTTTTAAATATAAATGACATAATTTTATGGTAATGGGCATGTCTTCACAACATATAGACGTAGAGACGGTCGTTGTTCGCACATCTGTTAATTAAACAGGTTAATATTCGGCTTTACGGGTGAACTAGAGAGGGGGTTCACTTTCTTGGACCACCACTTAGAACGTTGTAACTATACCGGCCAGTCAGAGCGACAGTCCGTAATATTATGTCAACTGGAAGTCTAACAGACAGACGGACAACGAAGTGATGTTATATAAAGCGTCCTTTTTTCGTTTTGAGCCCGTACCTCTTAATAAGACTGTGGTTTAATTAAAAAAAATGTGCGAATAGAGTAGGTAGCAGTTATATGTGTAAATATATCCATTATCCATAGTATGATGAGTTATACACTTATTGTTATATACATGCGAATGGAATGCCGCTCTAGAAAAGTTTTTGCTGGTTTTTATGTGTTACCTGCTGGCGTTACCCTGATTTTTGCTCCGTGCCTGCATAACAATGTTTTTATTACGTTCACCGCATGCGTGGAATATTTTAATTATTTATGAGTGATAACTACCAACTTCTACGTATAGTTATATTATACAATATTTAACTACAGTTTTCATGACTCTACCTATTTTGTACTTAAAACTACAAGAATCAATTCAAGGATGATACTCATTCATGCGTTTAATTCGACTCCGAAGATCGTGCGTGTATTGTTTCTTAGCATGAAGCACGAAATTGGTGAAATTGTTTCGTGTAGGAAAACATCGAGATCCGGCCTTCACCCGGCCGCAGCCCGGCCCGCGTGCTAATCGTAACCACGCTCTCTTTGTTCAGGTCATTTGGCTGTACGTGATTCGGATTTCAGAAACTAGACCAGAAATGCCAAATTTAATGGAAGAAAGTGGTGAAATCACAGTTTCCGTCGATGCAGTCTGCGAATGCCAGCGCGACAGTTAAATGTAGCAGAATGCGGCAGTAAGCTGTTTGAAATGTTAATAAAATGCCGTTTCTAAATACAGCGTGGTGATCAGAAACCCTAGCAGATAGCCGCTTGCGTTGGTGCATTGCATAGGTATTTTGTGTCGTTAGTTGCGCCACTCGGCGGGTCTGCGTACCTAATGTCCACGTTTGTCAAAGGTACGCTTTCTTGGCAAATTCATGCTATTGCGATATTTCAATGGATTGATGGTTAAATAATAGCGCTGAATGCGTGTGAAGAAATCGAAGTTGGAAGAAGTTAATCTCTCGTATATCCTGCTGCCGAGAATATTATAAAGAGGAGAAGAGTAAAGTTTGGGCCTGATTGTACTCTGGGCAACAAGAAAGCAAGAAAGAAGACATTTATTCCTTTTTGCATGACACATAAATATAAGAGAATATACACAATTTTATAGAAAAGAAACAAAAAACACAAGACATGAAAAATAGATCATCAGCGTTTACAAACAACCACAAACAACAACAACAAATAACAACGGTTTACTACTTTATTTAAACGGTAGGTAATGGTTAATATCCGAATAAGGGGTTCTGTTATATTTTTATAACCGTATGATTCATCATACGCATTGGCATTGGCAAAATTGTCCTAACAAATTAAGCAATATTATTAAAAAAAACTCTACTCTCTCATGGTAAAGGGCAATTTTGCTTAAGTAGTCGAAACGTGTTACAATAATCTTCAACGCATTCGTCACGTTTGCCGTTACCTCTAAGTAATCATAATCCATCTCAGTTAAGTAGTTTCAGATATTTATCACGAACAAACATTTCTTTACAAAAGATTAGTGTCAAAACGCCGATGACGAACTGATAAGCTCGTCGGCAGCCTCCGAAGCTAAGTAATTGAAAAGCAGACGGCTTTTTGGGTCAGCCGTACAAGATCAGACAAAGTTTTTGTGCGGTATAAATATGATACAATGACGCGGCGAAACGAAATTCATTTAATGTATGAACGCGTTGTATTGCAGAGTCATCGTTTGTGTTATTACCACTCAATGTCTACGGCATTGAACTTGGCTATTGGTTTTATGCATCGACTTAATTAATTGCCACGGCATCGCTGAGAGCTAAAAAATATGTGGGAAGGTGCTGAAACCTTGAAACTAAAAAAAGATATCGTGAAAAAAATGCCCCTTTTGCCGTAGGTTAAAAAATAAGTTTGTTTAAGTTATACTCTAAATGTAACAGTTCCGCTAAGCAATGATAGATGGAGCGGTTCGACTTTTTAAAGTGGTAAAAAATGTGTGTGTGAGATACCCTTAGTTTCTTTTTTTATAGATTGCATGATGTATGATGATAAAGTTTAGTATCCTGTTAAGTATAAACTTGGGCTTGGGTCAAGTCTATAAAAGTCTATTGGAAAGTAGGAAATTGAGTCGGCATGTTTCAAACAGCGATATAAGGACAGATCGCAATTCGATTCCTCCGAGTTGCAGCTGTCTTGCCGAGTGGGTGGAGGAACAGTTTGGCATTTCAAGGCGACATATTGACTCGCAAGAATATCTGACACGGTTATAACTAGATAACTTTAAAGTAAATTCCTTTTAGAACTTTAGCGAGGAAGCCACGGTGCTATAGCACCGATAAGTAATACTAAATATCAAAACTCAGTAAAGATATTGGTGTTAGTGGCTGCTAATTAAAAAGTATGGACAGAATCTCGCTTCTAAAGAGACTAAAGGTGGCCAGGGCCAAAGAACTCGAGCCAAATAAGGCAACAAGTGGGCGATCGGCATTTAGGCTGCACAAACCGTCGGACGATGTACTTGGAGATTCAGCAGTCCATTTGGATCATTTTTATAGCACCAGTATGGAAATCCACAAGGATAAAGGCGATGGAGACGCTAACATCATTAGCGAACGGCTTCCAACACATTATCACACAATCAGTGTTTAAAATTAGTATTATAATCAGAAAGAAATTACTTAAGATGTTCTCAGAAGTGTTCCCACGTCACGTTCCCAGAGTAAACACGATCATTAAAGCAGGGCCGTAATAGATCACTCATGGCATGGACCACAGCGTAACAATGCCACTGTTAGGAGCGCGACAAAAACGGAGACAATACCGACACGCTCTGACTGTGGCAGGAAACAAGACGGCATCGGAAAAACTAATGAACCCCATGCATTATCCGATAATGTATCCAACCAGTAAGCTTATCTGTTTGCAAAAATAATTAGCAGAGAGCACCATCGTCATCAAATTCGTAATTTATTTGTGTAAGTAGAAGACGCCGTTGCGTGCGATTGTGTTGACATACGAACATGATCACAATCCAACAGCAATGTGAATGTATAGTTAATTTGTAACCAGCAATATAATCTTCAATGCATCTATCGTTAAAAGAAATTAACAGTAATGTCTTTGTTAGCGCGATATTAACAGATTCCCACATATTTACATGCACTATGGAAACCGGATAATGGAAGTGTTTTCAAGTGTTAGCAAGCAGCAAGCAGTACACACGCCACTTAACGGTCTCGAACAACTTCATTGCACAAAAAACGTGTGGCAGGATGTGGGTGGGATGCGAGGATGTGACACCTGCATTTTGGTTTACGCTTTCAGCCAAAATTCGCCACTCTTCCGTTATCTTCACTTGACACTGTCTTGATGTATTTAACTACGTAAGTCTATTGTTAGAAATGACGTGACATGACATAAGATTTGGTTTTTATGAACCTCAAAGATATGAGATAACGTGCATACGCTCACCTTGGGAATGGAATGTTGCAATTTACCGATTTATTTAAGCCGCTAGAGGCCCGAGTTTTTCAATGGAACAAACGTATTCCCACAAACGTTAAAGGAATTCTAAGCCAATTAAAAGCTTCACTGTCTTGTTCCTGATATTATGCCAACAGGACGATTAAAGAAACCACTCAAGTGCAAGCTTGACTTAAAACTCTTCAAAGTTAATACACTTAATTAAGTAATTCCTCTAGTTTATTTAGGTCAACAAAGTGAATTGAATTAGGATCTTCCATATGAACTCCAGGTTGTATTTTTGTTTTTTACTGATGATGTAACCCGACAATGACTACCTTATAAAGATAACTTGTCTTAGCAGGAGCTAGATCTTCGATCATGTTTTTCTTTTACAACCAGTTTTCATTCAGGTTCGGCCAGTATCGCCGACAGTTAAAAAAAAAACTCATTAAATTACATGACGCTGGCAACATTCACTGATTAATTCAACGAAGTAGGAACACGAAACATCCGATGGGTAATGGACGAGACGCGGAGGACGTGATATCAATGTTGCATTAGCTCAGCCTTAATTGATTGATTCCGCAAAGAAAAGTCTCCCTCGATTCTAGAAACCGAAACGAACTAAGCAGGAAGTTAATTTATAAAACTTCGTAACGCAGTTAGAAGTTTTGAGTTTTCTTGTTGTCAGGCGACTGCGGTTCCACAGAGAAGCCAAAAAATACGCAAAACTAGAAAGCCAAGTGTGACCTAATTCCGGGGCAGTATTTATTTCTGATCTGTCAACATTAGCAGGAATGGAATGCGTGAGAACGGGTTTAAATGTGTTGATTTGTTATCAAAAGCATTTTTTTTCTTATGTTTCGCTGAAAGCGAGTTTGCTTGTTTAAACGTCTGCGTTTACATTTACAGGGAGTATCATAATTATTTTTTACTGATGTTTAATTCTGAAAGGGTGGTCACTTCATCAAAACTGCTGAAACGACGAACACCAGATCTTTGGTTGATTCCCAAGCAAATTACAAAATCGATTAAACGAAGTTGAACTATATTGATTTTACCGGTGTATAGTTTACTAAAATCAAGAAAGAAAAATGACTACCAAATTAAAAACTTTTTAATATATTCTCCTAACTCAAAAGGTGTAGTAAGAATAAGGTCTTATGTCCCATATATCACGCCTTGCAAATGTCACCCAAATTTAGATCAACAAGGTCAGATGTTGATCATGTAACACCTCTAACCTTATGTCTATCATAAAGCGTATGTAAAGCTATAATCAAAGCATCCAAAATATAAGTAATCATGTTTATCAATGATCGATGAATATGGAACGCCCACGTAATAATGTGAGCTGATACAGTGGGTTGCAGTCCTGTCTCTTTACCTTGATGACGGCATTCCGCAAGGAGCGGGAAGTACAGTAGGTACAATCACTATGAGATCAACCCAATACTAATTATAATAAATGCTCAAGTTAATTCGCTCTATGATTTAACGATTTTAACGTGTCAGATATAACATACTTACCTATCAGATAAATTGTTAGGCGACAAGCGGTTTTTTGAAGTGGCAAATTACGTGTCTTCAAGAAAATTGTCATATCATAAGTGTCGTATGAGCCACTGGAAACGAAAAGATGGGAACTCTTATGGCTGTGTAGGTATCCGTACTGCTTAGCGTAAGTTTTCGGCCACAAAATACGTTTCGACCGCGTTTGCGTTATCATGTAAAATACTATGAGAAATTTTAGCCGTCGTTTCGCTAGTTAATTTTCTCATAGTAGTACGTTAACGCGAACAGTCTTCGATACGTCTTTTTTATAAACATCTATAGTGATTGTATTGGCCCAACTGTATCAATATTTTGATCAACAATGCGTCTAGTTAGATTTAGCTTTTGTCGTATACGCTGCTGCGATACGCCCTCGTTGTGCATTGTTCTAGAATGTAGACAATGTATTTGGTTAGATTTAGTACCTACAGGAACGATCGAGAAGAATAGATTTCCGTTGAAGGAAAAAGGTTTGCGAGTGGCGGCCACGAACTGGAAGACACAGCATTGGCAGGACTGCTACTAGCCACTACTAATAGGTCCAACGACATCGCAAGAGTTATAGACAACCGGTGGATGCAGGTGGCAAGTTGTTTCCATTGTGGTGTTCTAAGAGTGAGGCCTTTGTTCAACATTGGACGTCTTGTTGCTGATGTTGCTACTAAGATTTAAGTTATTTACCGCGAAACTACGGATAGATAACTGCAGTTAGGGAATAAAGGGAAGGCCTCGCGCTATAGCAAACTTAGCAAAGTGATCTATTGCGGCGGATTTGACAGGAGTTTTCCACTACACGTAAGTATTTTGAGAGTAAAATTAAATGAAAATGGGTGAAAGAATATCAGTCGCATAATTTTCCTTTGTCGGAGTATGGGCGAGAGTCCATAAAGTTATGGTAATAGCAGGTTAGCCAATGAACTTTTTAACAAGACTGTTATTCATTGATCGCAAATCAACTTTAACGAAACCCATCGCTGACGAAACTGACCGTGTTCCTTATACGGATGGAATATCAAATAGCATTCGTTAAAACCACTTCACAACTTACAAGATGACGAAATGCATACTCGCAATCTTCACGCTCAAGTAGAGTTTGTGACGAACTACTCTCCTGTGTCACACTTTCATGTAATAAATAATTATTTCTAAAATTAAAAACTTGTTTCGGTGCGGGTTCTGTTTCGTCAATGTCTAGTTTCTCCACTCACTTTTGTCCTATTTGATTTTTTAAATAAAGAACATAAGAATTGGCCCTAATCTTTGCCTAAAGGGTCACGACTCTTCTACCAATCAGTTTCGATTGGATTTGAAAGAAGCAATTGAAAGAATGAGTCATTGAAGCAGCTGACGGTGATGATGATGAACGATTTATATCTGTTAATGTCAAATATCACTTAGAACCAGATTAATGGCTTGTAAATACAGGAGAAGAATCAAATAATGATGTGCTCGTGACTACTGTATTGCAACCCAAGCATAAGGAAAGTTTTCGAAACAAAAGCGAAACGATTGTGATAATTGTTATTAGAAAAACATCTGTTGATTCGACGTGTCAATATGATGGATTTCTACGTAATCATGTGAATTACACTGATTTTATTCTTATAATTAAGATTAACAACTCTATTAATAGGTAGTTAATTGAACAAAACAAGATTTAGCGGCTGGTGATGTTAATAAGTGTGAACAAGTTATTGAAAAGTTCAATAAAAAATTTATTCGCGCATGTCGCTACAATTCACTAGAGAATTAGAGTTTAAAACGAAGGCGAATACGGTTAGTCATTTCATTTTGAACTGTAGTAACGAGCTTACATGCAAATTTGTAAAAGTGACCAGATATTTTTGCTCGTCAGTGTATAATACAATATTTGAAAAACCTAACGATCCCGGCCCAAACAATGACAGATTTTAGGAAACAGTGCAAATGTGACCAAAATAGGTAGGTATCTAGTGTAAAGTTGCCACGTCTAATCTGCGTAATTCCCATAAAACAATGACCTTGCCATTATGAAAACAAACGTAAAAGGCATTTAGCGATATATTACAGACTTAGACATACAATTAAACGGATCATGACGTTCGGTCACGGATATTGCGCATACGGTACGGAGTCCCATGCCCGTATAACTCCCACTTTCACTGGCACTACTTTGTCAACACATTACGAGTAGCATTATAATAATGGATTATGATGTGACGGTACGTGTACTGTCAGTGTTAAATAGGTTAGGCCGGGGTGACATCGGGTATTTTGATGGGAACTTTCTTTTAAAAGGCTGAAAAATGTGTCCGCATCCATATTCAAGTCTATTATGATCAGTAACATACATACTCATAAATCATGTCTTTGTCCCTTATGGAGTAGACAAGCCTAAGGTAACAAGACCTAAAGTCTACGTGTAGCATAATCGTAGGCGTAAAGGTGGAAGGGGAATCAAAATAAAGATGGGTTGCTAGCCGCATCGCCTATACCTACCATGATTCCTAAGATTTTCGCCCGTTCCCTCGATGGGCTTTTACCATTTGCGCGGAAAGAGAATCAACTGGTATATTCTAAGTTTGGTTTTTACTTTGCTCCCACAGACCAGCATGGAAGGAACAGTAACCCTTTTATTAGTCACTAGGAACCTATACTTCATTTAATTTAGAATGAGAAACCACAATAACATTATATTGCGTCTGGTCAACTATTTCTTACAAAGCAAATAGTACAGTGCAATAGTTTGGCAGCCGCAAAATAAAAATGTTTAAATGTAACTTTATTTGCGTGTCGTCAATTGTTACTCTAGTACAAATGTAAAGAGATTAAAGTTCACGAGCCGCATTATAATGTTGTTGTGGTTTCTCATCCTAAATTAAATGAAGTATAAGTATGTATTAGGAAAAAACTCAATAAATAACTTACATAAAGAGAGCTGGCGAATTGATTTCTAAAAACGCAAATTTGTGTCAAAATAATGCAATTTTGTTACATACTTAAAATCGACGATATATAGCCTATTTATTTTAACTAGATACTAAAATTACATTACCTGTGTTGCCTGTTTTTTGCAATTCAAAAATAGTGTTGTGCCACCACTATCGAAAGTTAACGATAAATTAAGTTTAGTATAGATTTTTGTATGTAGGTATAAACTAGTGTAATAAACTAATAAAACTTTAAATTTGCTTGATTATGATACGTTAATTATAAAGTTAAATACCTAACGTACGATTTCACATTTTGTGTAGCTCGCGGGAAATACGGGAATAGTGTAATTAGGTTTGGCTACCCGGGAAGGTAGATCAAACTACTTAGTTTAAAACTTTCAATAAAGGGCAAACGTCGCCATTTTAATTAAAGCTGTTAGGTATAAAATACGATGTCAGTAATAAAGTAAAGTGGCGCTTTTGAATTTGCGATTCAATTAGGTACCTAAGCAGGAATTTAACAACTCTAAATAAATTTAGTCTGATTGCGGAAAAAGAACTCTATGGCGTAAATAAAACCGGTTGGTCGTGTGCCTCTGTAACTTGGTTGACCTCTCGAATGGATGCAGGCGACCTTAGGATAATAAAATTACGAGGTGCGACAGTCCCACGACTATTTCCTTCGGTACACAGAGTAATTTTCTACGCATTACATTCAGTGCACTAACCTCAACCAAAGATTATAGATTTGTTTACTCACGAGAGCACGCCCCTCCAGCCATATTATTAACTAGCTTCTGCCCGCGACCTTCCTCTTGAATCACTATATCTATTAAAAAAAACGCATCAAAATCCGTTGCGTAGTTTTAAAAATTTAAGCATACATAGGGACAGACAGACAGCGCAAAGCGACTTTGTTTTTTACTATGTAGAGTATGTAGTGATGTGCAAAAGTAAAGCTTGTGCTCACGAAATGTCTTGGTGTGTGTGTAGCTCAAGCAAATAAGAATCCATTGTATGGGAAATCTGGCAAAATATATGGAGAACATTTATCTATTGGGATGGATACCTTATGGGGTGAAGTCAAAATTTATCAACTCTCCCCCCTCCTCCGGGGGGCGCGTCCCCCCACCACGCCCCCCGAAATGTCCCGAAACACGGTTTTTTGAAGTTTTTGAGAAAACTGTTCGCGATACAGAAAAAGTGTGTAGAATGAAATAATATACAATAAATTTACTATAAATCTACCATACACATAAAAGCGGTATCTCTTATGGTTTTGACGCAAGAAGACGCAGAAAATCATAATTTTTTGTTTTTTTACAATAAATTTTATTAAAACTTCAGTTTTCTCAGAAAATACTCATTTTACACCTAAAAAATGTATCACTTAAATAAACAATGGAATATTCCCTTTAAAAAGAGGTATAATTTATTTATATATTAGTTAAATTGACCATTTTATGATAGTTTAAATATTTAATTTGTCATGAACAATTTTTTTTACTTGAAGATTAGGTATGTTTAAAATGTTTTTTATATAGTTTAGAGTTAATTATAAACCAAGCTAGTGTAATTTTGTTTATTTATTCTCAGTTATCCGCAAATAATTAGTGTGAATAAATTCATTCATTTCCAAAAAGGTACTAACTAAGATGTTTATCTATAATCAACTATTTATTTAAGTATACCCTTTTATTTAAGTACTTACATTAAAATAAACAATGTTAACACTCTTATTATCTGGGGGCACGGTAGTGCCCCAGCTGAGATAGCCAAGTGAAGCGCAAGAACTGCACTAGTTACCTTTCCTCGAACCGCTTTGTCGTTATTTTGTACTCTCATAACTTGGTTTTGGACTGTACCAGATAACTAAAATTCTCGGGATATGATGTGAATAGTGGATTTATTACAAGCTCTTATATTTTAAATTTTATAGATATCTAAAAAACTCTGATTTCGTCACTGACTTACTCACTGGTGGTCAACAAATTTACGTCCTATAAAGTTGAAATTCGTAACTATAAGAACTATTGTAATGATAATTATAATCACACAAACCAGACTAGTTCGTAGTCTTTATTCCTGGACCGCTTGCCCCGGTAGCAGAGAAACGATCACATATTACAAATTAAGTAAATAAAGTATTATTATACTTATTATTTTACTACACCTATATGACGGTAGCAAAACGGCCAACGACATTATTTTTACTAAATTGTAGACTTCACAAACTCTTAAACACTTGTAGAGTTAGAACGTAAAAAGTTTGTAAGTTGTTGCTTATGACAAGTGCCTTCAGAAAACACCACATTTGCACGCGCTTAATTTCATCCACTAATTCAGTTTAATTTACTGAAAATTCTGAAATATACAGTTTATTATTTTTAACAACTCTCTTTATCAATTTTCAGACCGCTGGGCATCAAAATTTGCGAAGTTTCGTACAAAATATCCATTCGCTAGTTTGTTTGACCGATTGAAGGAAAAGTTAGTTCCAAATTTTAGATTTTTGCTGTTGATTGTATACTAATCTAGCTTACAAACCAAATTTGAGCATTCTAGGAATTTAATATGATGATCACTAGTGACGACCACTAGTTTTTTAGATATCAATAAAATTTTAAATATAAGAGCTATGCAATTGAAACTTTACACTTGTAATAAGTCCACTATTCACATCATATCACGAGAATTTTAATTATCTCATACAATCCAAAACCAAGTTATGAGGGTACAAAATAACGACAAAGCGGTTCGAGAAAAGGTAACTAGTGCCCTTCTTGCGCTTCACTTGGCTATCTTAGCTGGGGCACTACCGTGCCCCCAGATAATAAGAGTGTTAACAATTGTTTATTTCAATGTCTCTCTTCTATTTCAATGTAAGTTACTTAAATAAAAGTGTATATTTCAATAAATAGTTGATTATATTAAATAAACATCTTAGTACCGTTTTGGAAATGAATGAATATACTTATTATTTGCGGATAACTGAAAAAAAAATAAACATAATTACACTAGCATGGTTTATAATTAACTCTAAACTATATAAAAAAACATTTAAAACATACCTAATCTTCAAGTAAAAAAAATTGTTCATGACAAATTAAATATTTAAACTATCATAAAATGGTCAATTTAACTAATATATAAATAAATTATACCTCTTTTTAAAGGGAATATTCCATTGTTTATTTAAGTGATACATTTTTTAGGTGTAAAATGAGTATTTTCTGAGAAAACTGAAGTTTTAATAAAATTTATTGTAAAAAAACAAAAAATTATGATTTTCTGCGTCTTCTTGCGTCAAAACCATAAGAGATACCGCTTTTATGTGTATGGTAGATTTATAGTAAATTTATTGTACATTATTTCATTCCTACACACTTTTTCTGTATCGCGAACAGTTTTCTCAAAAAGTTCAAAAAACCGCGTTTCGGGACATTTTGGGGGGCCTGGGGGGGGGACGCGCACCCCGGAGGAGGGGGGAGAGTTGATAAATTTTGACTTCACCCCATAAGGTATCCATCCCAATAGATAAATGTTCTCCATATATTTTGCCACGTTTTGGGCTATTTTTACTGAATTATGTGACTGACGGCAAAGAATAAATAATCTGACGGTTCCGATTGCTACTAAAGATTCGTTCGTATTATATACACAACACACCCATAAACAAATTAGATGTATTATAAACAGATTCTTACAGGTTGTTTACAGGAATATAATATAAGTGGACAGATAAATAAACCCGGCCATAGCTTTACTTTTCGGATTTTTCTATGTGTTCTAATTTTCAGTGTCGTTTAGAAATTAGATAAATAAACCTTTAACCTAATTTACCTAATAAAATCTAGTTTGACCAGATATGTGGATGCGACTTGTGTTTTGGGAAGTATTTTGTAAACACATACGAGTCAATCGACAATAACTTACAAATACATAATCATTAACTTTCATTTACGTGTCAAACACAAACTGCACGCTACTGATAAATAGTTAAACAGTAATACGATATTTAGTACAGCCGCTGACCTAAATACTTATTTAATTCCAACTAATCCTACGATTTCGTGCAGACCGTTTGTAATATCACACCGCCCCAGGCAAATAGAGACATCAAACACTTAAGCCAATAAAACTTATCGAATAATATTTACGAAACCCAAATGTGTTATAACTTCCTTATTTTTCGCCGTACACAGGGGCCTTGCCAGAATTGTACTGGATAAAATTTGACACTTAAAAGTTGTTTCATCTGAAGTGTCAAACTACACTGACGAGCAAAAAAATCGGTATGCTTATTGTCTAACTCGCTCGCAATCGCCATCGTGTTCATTTTGACAGTTCTTGTATGAATGTGACATACTAAGTTCTATGAAAAGCGTCCCGTTATTTTTGCTCGCGAGTATATAAATTAGAGACTGGTTACAAATACTTCGACGGCATTAAATGCCACCTAGATAAAATGCAAGACTTGAGCAAGAGACGACATATTTGAAGCAATGATTAAACGATTTGAACTACATTTTTGTAAAAGTACTGATAGAATTAAAACTCACTTAAATACTACGGTATAGTATGTGTAGTTGCACATCGCTTAGTTACGTCCTCTGAGGTTACGTCGCTGATTAGCTGTGTAGGTCAGGTATGATTACGATATCATCCATAAACCATTTCCTCCCATCCCTTACAAAATACTTGAGTGCTTGAATCTGGGTGGTGGATAGTGGATTTTTAGACCATGTTTTTCTATTGGCGTCTGATCTGAAGTAGTGAAGTAAATGAATAACTAGTAAACAGTGACCACATTTCTTGTAAAATTATTAAAAAGGTCCGGCCACGCGCAATGTA
Organism: Pandemis heparana; assembly: GCA_963854515.1. NCBI lineage: Eukaryota > Metazoa > Arthropoda > Insecta > Lepidoptera > Tortricidae > Pandemis > Pandemis heparana. The sequence continues at coordinate 5,524,851 of OY978007.1, forward strand.
GGGTTCCGTAGAATTTGTATGAAATTTTATTAATATGTACCCATGCTAAATTACAGCTTTCTAGTACTAAGGACCACTGATCTAAGCCGCGGACAGGCAGACAGACAGACGGACGGACATAGCGAAACTATAACTATTGAACTTAATTAACACAAAGTACGGATAAAAGTGAATCGTAACTATTTATGATAGACTCAAACGGGGTCTCAATACGTTGGTATTGTTACTGATACCCACGACACAATCCGAAATGAATGAAACAATAAGAGTTTTCAATGATTCACGATTACGTTCATTCGAAATACACGGGATATGAACCTTTATAGCGCTCCCGATATTTCGACGCAGTTGCATGCATCATGATCACGGGTAGACAACTGCGTCGAAATATCGGGAGCTCAATAAAGGTAATTGCGGTTCATATTCCGTCTATAATATTTCGAATCAATGAAACAAGCGTTTACTCCTGATTAAGTACTGAAATAAATAAACAATTGAAAATCACGTAAGGTTGAAACTGTATGGACACAGCCAATTCTTTTCTAACATTATACTTAACTCTGAAATCGGGTTAAGTTCGGAGAGGGCTGCGGTCCAAAATTTCCGTTTCCAAAGGAAATTGATCCCGCCGGGAAATTGCCCCTTGATCCACTTTAGCCACTTTACGACGCGTTTTTATTTCAATTTTCCGCCTTTTTAGATTATTCCATCGCGTGCTCCTGTGCTATCGTGTAAAGTGCTTCAATTAAACGCCATTCTCTATATTTGAGAGCGTTAGAAAACAAATCTGCATCTGTATCCTGTTCTGAATAAATTGCAGGCTTTCCCCCATATTCATATTCTGCTAACTTAGTAATCGTTTGTCCTTATCTGTCACTTTGACATTTACCTTTCACAGATAAGGACAAACGATTACTAAGTTAGCAGAAGCCTATAGAGCGTTTATGAACGGGTATAAGTATAAAAGTTGTGAATATGCAGAAACTTTTGCGGAAGCAGTCAAATAAGTGTACCGAAGTATAATTTGCCTTATGAAGTAATCATAATAATTTGAACTCTCCTCACACGGTTTGCGGGTGGCAAGGGATCTCTGCAATGCAAGGTCCATCAGGACCACTACCATCGTCTTGATCGCTAATCCTGCCGCCTAGCTTGCGCTCCGCTTGTGTTCCGGCATGGACGCATGGAGCCAGTAACATACTACTACACTACAAATTAAGTAATTAGGTGTTCTATTTCAGCCCTCTAGGATGGCAAAGTAGATGCAATCCTCCAATCAATCTGCAATGGTGCAATCTGTCGAATTCCTTTTCGACATCATCAAGTCACTATGTTTTTTGTTTTAGTTTTAGAGTTTGTGTATTTTTGATGTCGAATAAAGTTATGTCTATGTCTATGTCAATCCTCTAGTCTTGCGGGTGTCCGTCCATGGGTGATCACTTACAAACAGCATCAGTAACCCACTTGCTTGTTTATTTTGTCGTATAAAAAACACGCTTAGCGACGGCAACTTCGCATGTTATACAACTTAGGTTAGTTTAGGGTACGGATACGGTCAACCCTTATTATGATTTACGACGATAAGGCTTTCGTAGCCCACGGTATAAGCAATAGTACAAACCAATAGGTTTGTGGATGAGATGAGAATAACATCCATATCTAACGTTAACTATCCAATCAGTAACAAGAACCCGATTTCTACGCACGTGAAGACAATTACAGTGCTCGCCATTACTGTTGTACCGAGTTAGATATGGAACAGTTAAGGGCCTAACGTTCCTAAAATATGAGTAGAAAGCAGCGATGCGTTAGCGACAACTCTTACGGTATGAAAGTCTGGTTGACATCGCGTATTGCGACCTCTGCTTTCTAACAGATTACAGTGTTTCGCGATTGCTATTATATGTACGGATCCGTGCCTTAACATAGTTCATTGCATGTCGTAATTGTGGTAGCGTGTATTCGACCTTTGCTTTCTATTCGGCAGTTTGATGACAGTTCATCACACAAAGAGTTTATCGCATTAAGTAGGTACCTAATCATTATTATGTAACAACGGTAGCCATCTAATAACCATATCTAAGACCGTAAAGAAAACAGCGTGCTGTCAAAAGTATCTATCTCCAGCCTATATACGTCCCACTGCTGGGCACAGGCCTCCTCTCAGAATGAGAGGGCTAGGGCTATAGTTCCCACGCGGGCCCAGTGCGGATTGGGAACTTCACACGCACCATTGAATTGCTTCGCAGTTGTGTGCAGGTTTCCTCACGATGTTTTCCTTCACCGAAAAGCTCATGGCAAATTTCAAATGTCAAAAGTATACTCAACAACAATTAAAAAATAATTCAAACAATGAATTACTCACTATGTCGAAATATCTTTTTTTTTTCAATGGGTAAAAACGGGACCCTATTACTAAGACTTCGCTGTCCGTCCGTCCGTCCGTCTGTCACCAGGCTGTATCTCAAGAACCGTAATAGCTAGACAGTTGAAATTTTCACAGATTGTGTATTTCTGTTGCCGCTATAACAACAAATACCAGAAACAAAATAATAATAATAATACAAAAAACGTGATATTTTAGCCCTTTTTCATGGCTACCACTCACTGAACTAGTTCTTAAGAACCGTAATAGCTAGACAGTTGAAATTTGCACAGATTATGTATTTTTATTGCGGCTACAACAAAAAATAATAATAATAATTAAGGGGGGCTCCCATACAACAGAGTATTTCTGGTACGGAACCCTTCGTGCGCGAGTCCGACTCGCACTTTGCCGGTTTTTCTTTTTTCTACTTTGGATGCCTTTATGCTGGAAAATTTCAAAAATATCCGTTTGTAAAAAATAAACGCAAACATTATTCATGCCTTGTATCGGTAAAGACGCTGACGGATGTTTGGTGGTATATTAGTGTTAAATGCAGCCTGAAGTCAGTTGCTTCAATTATCGACATCAATAACTGCCTCTGTCATCAACCCACAATAACAACAAGAAAGCCGCCGGTCAGATAGACCGATGTCTTGGAAGTGTGTCGGCATTTCCTGAATGTTGTATTTCTTGTTCATTTTCCGTTTATTAGCTTTTATGGTTTACATAAGAAATGTAGATGGTGTTTTTGTTGGTATATTATGTTACTGCTGAATAAAACAACTATTTATTCATATACCTATACATACAAAAATCACGTATTTATCCTTCACGGGGTAGACAGGTTGTAAGTAAAAATATCTATATTATTATTATATTTGCATCCAAAATTCTATGCAACTTTCGATCACACCGAAATATAGTATTAGCTAGTCAAGTCATGCGCATCACAGCGCTGGGCATGCATACAAAATAACGTCGCACGCGCAGAAAGCGGACACACGAGATCTGGCTCGCTGTGAACTTCGAGATGGGCCGATAGGAATTACGAGTTGAAAAGGATTAAAAGATTATCTTAAAGTAGAAAGTACGAACCTACTCACCTCACTGCAGGTAAGCAAACAGTCTGCTTTATAAATTGCCTATAATACGGGACGTCACGCGGAACGTGACACTTTTTCGTGCGTGCAGACGGTGTGCATCGAAGACGTTATCACGTCAAAATATAGCTTTAAAGTACAATTTGTGCGTGCCTCCTCAACAGCGCTAGAGTCTGTCTAACCAAAGCTGAACCCACTAGTTATTTGATTGGCAACATTTTGTCTTTAAGTGTGTCTATCTGAGGTGTCATGTTGTATGTCAGATTGAGATTTCTCTAAGAAAATTGCAGCTGTGTGAGTGATCATGTGTAACCCGCTCATGATTTTTTGAAATTGCCGCGCTTTTTCGGGTTCAGCTTTGGTTAGACAGACTCTACGGAAAAAATGGTCACAGCAATTTGCAGTAACAATCACGTGACATTCCTGTTACATCGTTTTGCGTTTTTCTAAAATCCTTTGCTTCTATCCAACTTGAAAACAAGTACACGTCAGATGAGAAAAACAATTTGTATGTTTAATTGGTATGCGTTTTGATCACAATCACGCCTTTTGGTAAGCGAAAATGTGATCAAGGATGGAGCACGCTTGCGTAAATGCCCATTCGCCTTTGATATGAAGACGACCAGGCATAGCATTCAGGGGGGTTACCACGACGTCTTAATGCCATTCAGTTTAGGTTCGCTCGCTGTCAGAACCATACTAAAAATGACAACTAAAACCTGAACTGAGTCCGAATTAAGACGTCATGGTCAGCCTTCCCTAGCTGTCTGAAAAATGAAGAACAAGTGGTACCCTTTTTTTGCGAATTTTAGACATTCCCGTTCTCCGTTTCAACATTTCTTTCTTCTTCCTTTCGAACGTCACGAGATTTATCCCCCAGCTTAAACCGGTATGGCTTACCTGCGTGTTGAGGCTGGCGGGCACGGTCTGCGGCGGCACAGACTGCACGGGCCGCGCTGGCTTGGCGGCCGCGCGCTGCAGCGTTGCTCGCTTCACCGTCGCCATCAGCCACACATCCTCGACTCGCTGGGCCACCTGAGTGCAAAGAAAATGGTTGAGGCAACTCAACCCTAGGCCACATCGTGGCCCGCCGACCATTATTAAATGGCCCGCGCAAGCCTGAAAATACGCCATGGTAAGTCCGTATACCATGTGTACCTGTGGCCCGCCAGAAACATCTGCACGCTTATTACGTAACTCGCTCGCGATCCTAATCGTGTCCATTTTTACAGGTCATGTATTGGGCTGACAATTGGCATCGGAATCAGCTAGCTGTCACATTCATACAACTGTCAAAATGAACACGATGGCGATTGCGAGCGACGAGTTTACGCAATAAGCCTGCTGAATTGGCCGTTTGGCCCGACTGAAAGTTGATAATCTTAGGAATCATGTTATATGCGGCTAGCAACCCATCACTATTTTGAATCCCCTGTCCATCTACGCGCACAATCATGCTAAACGTAGCCTTTACTTCTTGTTACTTTAGGCTATGTCTACCCCGTAAGGAATAGCGTAGCGTGATTCGTGATTGCTTTAAATAGATCGATAGGTCTATCGATATCATGACATTTTTCAAATAGAACTATCGACTCACGCACTGTCTAACTGTATGTGGTGTGGATCATAGTGGTATTTTCATTTGATAGGAAGTTGGATGAAAAGTGGTAGACCACTTATTTGGCCCACCGTACCTGTGTGACGAGCGCCCGTGTCTCCTGCGTGGCGGACTGTAACATTGTCTCCCGGAAATTGTCGGGCGCGCTGAGTCCGAAGCCGCACGCGTCTTCGATCAGCTTGTCCACGGCGATGAGCCCTCCCTCGCCAGCGAGGATCTCCACGCCGGACGCACACCAGTTGTTCGCCTGTACATCCAAAGGGTCTATATTTTGATCCATATAAATTACAAGCTTCTGCCCGCGACTTCGTCCGCGTAGAAGTAGACTTAATATAGACTTAATAAGAGCTGATGTTGATAGTATATTCTGCAATAATTATTCTAGTAGTCTCTGCCTACCCCTGTGGAAAAGAGGCGTGTCGGTATGTATGTATGTAATTCAATAACCAAAAACCCTCTCAAATATTCCGGAACAATTTTAAACGACTATGCATAGCTCAAGCTCTCTCATTCTAAGAGGCCTGTGCTCAGCAGTGAGACCCATGTGATGAAGAAAATGATGATGATGATGAGGTTCAAGCTAGACTTCCGAGCGAAGCGGCTCTGGCGTCACTGACGCAGCGAGAGTGATGCTGCGCTCGGAAGTTCCTTCATACATTTTCATACTGCATAATACTATCTCAGGCAGAGGGAGGCAGAGGAAGGCCAAGATTGACTTATTTTGACCAGGTGAAGGAGAAAGTGGGTGCCGCGTCGTATCAGGAGGTCAAGAGGCTGGCTGAGGACCGAGCGGAGTGGCGATTACTCCACCGACAAGAGCCTAGCTCTTAAATGCGAGAAGAAGATAATACTATAGCACTGTCGCAGCGTCAGTGACGCCAGAGCCGCTTTGTTCGGAAGTCTAGCTTTACCTTGTCTATCCTGTCCATGAGTTCCCGCGCCTTGTTAAGCAGCATGTTCCTCTTCTGTATCTTGTCGAGCAGCAGCGCGCTGGTGCGGCGGAGCTCCTCGCATTTGGATTCGATGTGGTCTACCGAGCTAAGTGGGTCCTGCATTAATTTTTCTCCTGCAAACAAACAAACATACAAACATAAGAAATAAAACTTTGAGCAAATAAAAAGTTAAAACGAAATGGTTTTTAAAGAGTCTTTTGCGAAGTTAAGCGCCACCACATTCGCAGTCATGGTCTCTCGTCAGTCTGTCTTCTAAACTAAGGGCCGATTTTTCAATCCTCAGATAAGCACTTAACTGGCAGGTGCCCATAGAGTTGTTCGTCGAATAGGGACTATCTGACGATTGAAAAATCGACCCTTAAAATATCTCTCTCTCTCTCTCTCTCTCTCTCAATTTTACTTACCGTCGTCAATAACCGAAGCAGCAGTTTCAAGGTCACAATTACAAAGATTCTCAAAGTCGTTCGCGTCTTGTATGAGACTTTCGACTCTACTCGCCGTCTCCCCAACCTCAGTCATATCACACGCCGCCTTTAGATGATTATCTAAAGTAGCCTGAATAAATAAAAGATTAAAAACTATGAAAATTGCATTAAAAACTTATTTGGCATAATAATTACGAATCCCAGTCTTATGTTTTTAAAAGAAAAAGAGTTTCGTTTTTAAAATAGAGCTGCAAAAATCGTTGTTTGCCGTGCCCCATAAAGAACCTTTTTAATGTAACTGTCAACTTTTACTCAAAAACTCATAATATAAAAGAAAGCTATTAATTAAAAAGAAGAAAAATTTTGACGCATGACATAACCTCAAATCTGTCATTATGTTAACATGTTAATATTTGAAAACATGTTATTTATTTCTTAAATATTAAGGAAAATCATTTATTTCATCAATGATGACCCTCGACATGGTGTGTAATTTTCGTAAATGTCGAAAATCGTTATCGAATCAAGCTTGGGTAACGACATGTTCTCACGCATTTTGCATCGAACACGGGAAAACTGAGTTCAAGCGAAATATTGACAACACTTTGATTTGTCCGGCATGTGGTAGCGAACTGCGAGACAAATTCGACGTAATTCAAGCCGATTTGCAACCTTCGGAGACTTTTAAATCAATCGTATTAGCAGGCATGAAGCCCGACACTATTATGGATGTAGCGATGAGAGCGATGTCCTTTTGGTCATATCAAGTAGAGCAAGAAACACTTTATCAGGAAAGTTTGGCGAAACATACCAGAGAGAAGCTTCAGTGTTTAGAAGAGATAAATACATTGAACACGCAAAAATTAAAGGCAGAATTAGAGACATGTAAACGTAAGATTTCAACATTACAAACAGAATTCAATAAAAAAAGGAAGCATGCAGAAGAGTTGACAGCTTCTTTGGAAGATAAGACTCGGAAAATTCAAAAATTAACGTTTCAATTGGAGGCCCAGAAAAGGAAAGACATTCGTGTCGATAATTTTGAAAGGAGTAGTAGTAATCAGGAGCAGTGTATGGATATTTCTGATTTGGTGGGCAACAGAGCTGCGTCGGAAGACTTCGTGTTTCGACCAGCTAAGGACATGGAAGATTCCCACCGAATGCCTACTCCTAAGACACCTATGTTTGACTTCCGCAATCGAAAAAAATCTCAGTCGCATTTTACATTCAGGCCCAATTTGCCTAATTAGATAAGGTACCTATTATAATTTGGAATCACTTAAGTATCTAGTAAATAAGAATAATAATTACCTGCATTTGTTTAAAATTTAATAAAAATGTCCTAAATTGAAGCCAGTGGTTTAATTTTGTGGAATGTTTTTGCCAAAAGTTGTCGAATTGTTTTTCAGTCTCATCTAGTTGTACTAGTAGCCTGTAAAAGAAGTAAGTAGGGTTATTGTGAGACTATGAAGTTCTATAAATACATTGAACACGCAACTCACGCACTCTTTTTGCTTGTCTAATATTAAGTTCTATATAATATTAGACAAGCAAAAAGAGTGATCACCATGAATTTACTCCAATATTTAATATACATGCATATTATAAATATCTGTTAATTTGGCGTAAAATTTGTATTTTACTTACTTAGCTATCCTTTATAGCTATTACTTAGATATCCATAAAATAGATAACTTTAATATCGAAGTATCGAACTTATTTTGTTTCCGATATTACTTCTTGAAACGATTCTTAAATAAATCTGTATTCGTGTAAGTAATCGCTGAATCATCGTATCATTTCTCACTTTCTCCGTGTAGGTGTAGGTACAGTCGAGTTCTCCAATGTATGCATACAGACTTTATTTTCAGACCGAATATACTTTATTTTCAGTTACATACGTTTAGATATTTTTGAACAGTTAGCTGCATACATATAGGTGAACCCGACTGTAGTAACAAATAGATGCGATATGACGAAGTAAAGTGCCAGCGTAAATGAAACAACCATACTCGTAGTGACATTAACTGTGCTTCAACTCACCTCTCAACAGCGGCAACATGACTTATAATATTAATAATATACGTTAGATTTGGTTTCCTCATCTGTGTCAGTAGCTCCTCGCCCTGCGTAGTAGCTGACGCCAGCTCAGTTTTCAATGATTTATATCTGAAGTGTAAACAAACAAACACGGTCATCAAATGTATTGCAGTCAGTCATTTAAAGTAAACAGTACCTACTTAGATTAGATTTAAGTGCCAAATGACGTTCGGTGTCTGTAGATTACGATCACTTGCGATGCTTCGAAATGTTAATCATTACGCAAGTCGGACTTAATGCTACAAAGCACCTTGTTTACAGTGACAGAAACTTTTGCATCAATTCATTTGCATTTTCGAACTTTACGGAAAAAAGTGAGACCGTGTATAATTTAATGACGCGAAAAATTTCAAAATTCATCCTCTAAATCTTAACTAATTAAAGGTAGCTTGACTTAATTAGGGCCACGGATTTTACCCCTCCCCAGAAAAATGAACTCAAACAACAACCAGCTTATGACCCCCGCAAAAAACCAATTTTACCCTCGTGGGGGTAATTACCCTGAGGTTAGAAACCTGGACCTGGCTACGTTTCGCGTTGTGAGTATATAGGTCATTGCATCGCCCTGTTGTAGATATTATACGTAAATGTAGGACCCTTGAAGCTACCTTAAAAGCTGCCATTTAGGTGCAAAGAGGGATGTAACAAATCAAATTAAAACACGAAAGCGGAGACACAGAACATGTCGTTAGCAGTTAAACTAATGGAACAGCCACTGACCTAGTTTCCTGGCAGTCTAATAATTCTTTGGTTTGTGTCGGATCGTTCCCCATGTCGCAATCCACTATTTCGTGCATAAAGTCGTCCAGCTTGGCCGATATATCTTTCATTAGTGTAGAAAACATTTCCAGGGCCTGAAATATTAACATTTTGTATACTTTAATACATATTTTCGCAATTTTAACGTGACCCTACGAATAAATAATAACTTATTACTACACTCTGGAGCAAAGAAACCGGGTCACTTTTCATATAACTTTCTACGGGATACTTATATATTCGTAGCTGTGACCCAATTTCAAATCGGCAAAAAAAAAATGCGTCAAATATGAGGTGGAGTAATGTGACCGATTCTTTACCCAAAGTTCAGTAAACAAATATTTCATAACAAAAAAAAAATACAACCGAATTGAGAACCTCCTCCTTTTTTTTAAAGTCGATTAAACAACGTACCTTAATGGCAATATACGAGGGAGCGTACCGTCTCCTTAATTTCCTTAATACCAGTGCGGAATAGTGCACTCTTTCTTTAAGCTCAAATTAACTAGTACAGGTAGCTAGTATACAAATTAAAGAAACTCACGATCCTCTGTTGTATCCACTCCGCATGCGAGTACTGCAAGTCCCCTCCCAGATCGCTCGTCAGCTGCGACCTGTCGAAGTGTTCATACAGTTCCTCAACGGACGCACACACCAGCACCCGAAACCTGAACTCCTCCTTGAACAGCTTGCTGCTGACCTCAGACAGGGCCTTCTGGAGGAAGCTGGCGGGTCGTAGCACAAACACCGTGTGTATAATGCCGGGGAAAAACTCCTGGAAGAAAGGACCAGCTTTATTTCATTGAATTATTTAGTCAACAAAGTCTCAAAATTTTATGAATCTTGGTGAAGTTCTTTGATAAACGCCTGTGTAAAGTTTAGACAGTTTTGTTATTACGGAGAAGTGGAAATGCCTAGTAAAACCTTGTGTCCAAGTTTTTCTCTATTTTGTGACTGACACATCCTTTCAGGATTAAGTACCATTATATCGCCGCACTAAAATGAATCCGGACTGATCGGAAAAAGGCCGGATTCTGTTCGATTAAGTTGACTGATTTGATTTGATATACGTTAATTCCGAAGCTTTGTTGGGATAATACTCACAGATATCCTTATTAATACTGTTTTGACGGAGTTCCATCTGTCTTTTCTCCGATCTATTATTATGTGGAAACCCATGTCTGCTTCTAATAATCTGAAATTAGAGCAAACAATTTGTTAGGTAGGTACTGTGAAACCTTTAAAAAATATTAAACTGACTAAAGTTTGTAAAATGTTATGTCCTAGTTTGGTAATGACTTGGGACACGCAGTCATAGACCTCGCTGCGGTTTAATCCGCGAGGTATTTATTTCCTTGGTAATTTAATCACGCATAATAAACATCGCATAAAGCTTGATCGGTGATCACACTCTAGTAACTTATATTGTACATACATAGCTATAAAGCGTTTGGACCGTAACGTGGCATTATAATTTCATATCCTCAAATTTTTGTACCATATTCCGGAGCAGAAGTAGACCACCATAAGGAAATGGCGAGAAGATTGGAAGTTTTTGGACTGCAATGAGGAAACCTTATAAGACACCATAAAATACTGGTAAAAGAGAGAGGAGGCCTTTATCCAGTAGCGGAAAATCAAATAGGCTATTAAAAGTACATATATCTTAGAGGCGTGTGGGAGAGTGATGACCGTGTCGGTGGCTGAGGTACGCACGGTACTTATATACCTGAGTTACTACACCCAGGCCGGGTCCACTCCGCACGGCAAGAGTTTTTATCTATTTAATCGGCTTCAGAGAGTGAGCCTTCTGTACTTTTTATTCTGTGCTACACCTACGTATTTACAAGGGGAAATGTCTACCCATGAGGCGACTGAGATACTTACGAGGGTACTGAGGTGAGGTAGAGCAACAGCCGTCGGTATTCAGGCGCGGTGAGCAGATGGAAGTTGTTGTTGTCGGGGAACGTGATGAGCGGGCGGTGGTCTCGCGCCAGCCCGCCGGTGGCCAGCGCGTACTGCGGCAGCAGCAGCTCCGACACGTTGCGCCCCTCGTCCGCCTCGCCGCAGCCATCGCACTCGGCTTCTGGAAGAATGAATACGTCTTTTATCTGTTGCAGATCAGTGGGGGCTACCAGTAGCATAACTAAACAGGCAGGATTGCAAAATGCCATTGGCCTCAAGCTCTACGGGGCCCCGAAGTAGCCTAGCCTAGAGCATAGAAAGAACGATGATGCACTTGAATTGAGGAAGCGCCCCCTTTTGATTAATTTGTCACGGGTACCAGACGTTATAGTTACGCTACTGGTGGCCACGGGATAGAAGTATTTGTACAAGAACCTGTGTTGTGGTGACGCTCGTTGATACATAGCTGACATAGCGCAGCTCTTGGTTTTTATTCCTAAGTGTAATTTGTAGCCACGTGTTAGACATTTAACACTAAATATGGCAAAATAAAGTTCCTGTACAAACGTAGAAACTAGCGGACCATTTAAAACTATCACGAAAATCCAATTTCCCTTGAACTCTCACTTAACATAATGTCTTTCTTGGTTTCAAATTTTATTATCCAATGTATAGATAGTTCGGCGTCGATCGTCCATCTATTCTTACGTAGGTATTACCGAAATAAATGCACCTTGTTATAAAAGAACCAGCTCCTCAAAATCTTCTCAGTAATTTTATAAGTTTATGTCTTACGTCACTTGTTACATGTTACTGTCCAAAAAACCCGAACAAAGTTCTTAAAGCGGTGCGAGTAAATTACACTAATAACTGTTAGTTAACTCTGCTCGTGCATTTTTCAATTTGCGCAGAGTTCGCTCGCTTTGACAAAATAAATGAAGAACAATGAAGAACGACAAAGGCGGCTCGATCTTGATAATTTAACCAGGCGGAATATTTACGCCTGTCGTGATCCAACGGTTCGGTTCTCCTCCTGTTTCTTCTCAAACGTTACTGTATTAACTTTTACATTGACCGTGACCGCATGCGACGGCATTCGTTGCTAGCTAGCACAATAGAGCTTTCACATGGACAATAAGCTTCCTACGTAGACATGTTTTGAATGCTCTGACACTGTCTTGTACAAAACGATGATCGAATGAGATTCCAGTTTAAAGAAAATGTGACTAAATTGTTCGTAAAATGTTGAGTCGATCTTTTTGAACGTTGGATCCATACATATATGTATACTTACGCATAATAGATTCTCTAACATCTGTCTTATTGGAGTATCTGATATGTGAGAGTTTTCACAATTTAGAAGACTTCGTTAAGACATGGCATGATGATATTGATAATCCAGTGAGATTTGTCGAAAGCACTCTAAAAGCGTTTTCATGTTATTTTAACGTCCGTCTTCTCAAGCTGCATTATTTTGCCGGCCATATTTAATTACATATATAAAAACAATGAGCTCGAAATTACACCGAGTGGGAACAAAATAGCTAATTCTAAATGTAACAGACATTTGTATGGTTCAGATTGCGGCAAAAAATATTCAAACTACACGTAATTGTACACACGTCATTAGTTAAGGTAGGTACTACGTTATGATATGGACGGATACATTTTATACACGTAATAATTCGTACATAGTGTTCATAGAATTCGTGGAAATCTATCGATTTCACTGGGATGGGAATCCATCATCAGCTCCTAAGTTGGTAGCAATGGGACTAAATTAGAGACATGCCCTATCGAAAAAAAATATCGTAATTGATTAACAACCACCGGAGATATCGATGGATGTATTTTTCTGATAGAGTCGGTTAAAAACTGAAGCGAAGGAAGCGAAGGAACGCCGAGAGTTTTTTTATGAAAAAAACTCCTCCAGTCCCCCGCAGAATTCTTTGATTTTATTGTAAATTCAAATGGAAATCGGACAGGTGTTGCTGAAAGCTATTTGAAATGCGGAAACGGCCTTTCGAATTTCGAATTTGAATGCATACCTTGTAACGAGGGTGGAATGAGGGGTGAAGTGCCCCAAAGTTTCAAGTTTCTCGTAAAGTAATTCAAATTAAATCCGACCGTGAAAATGTCGCCGCCAGTAAATTAGTTAAACTAATGGCTGTACTTTCTGTTCTTAGATGAGGTTTTAAAGTATTACAATACAATACAATAACTCTTTATTGAACACCACATATAACAATCAAAACAGAAATAAGGTACACAGAAGTAATAAGGTAATAGGCGGCCTTATCGCTACGAAGCGAATTGCAGGGAGTACTGATGGATTGTCAAATGTCAATGTTGCTTAACTTTTAGATCTGGGGCCTTATCATAACGTCCTAATTCCGACGCAGTTCAAGTTTTAGCTGTCACTTTTAGTATGAATCTGACAGCGAGCGAACCTAAACTGAATCGCATTAAGACGTCATGGTAAGGCCCCTGTTAAACAAAACGTAGGTACGTCGTACGGATTTAAAGCAAGTGTTATGGCGATGAACTATAAACAGTTTCGTCTAGTAAAATACTTATGATATGACCAGAAGATTTTTTTGATTCATACATTCTTTGATTAATCATAAGTCATGTGGTATCGAATATTTGTAAGTGCCGTTATACTTAGAAATTATTGCAATCAAGTGCAATAACAGATATACGCCTTAATACCGTGGTGTCGGTTCTTACACGTTTTTCTGCATGACGTAACTTGCTAGTATACTTTATCTACCTTACTTTTACTTACTTTTGTACATTATTCAAGCTTTTATTTTCGCATTAAAGAATAGAGGCCCTAACCTAACTCATAGTTTAACGTGAAAATGAATCTGTAAACTATTTTCAAGTCGCCATCTATGTAAAACGCCTATGGAACTGCAAGACGCAATGTTTGCAGGCCTCCTACCAGGCGGACCGACGACATATGTAGCCTAAGATACGGACAACTTTTACGGGCAGCCTTTTTTACATCTTCCGGCTGATGATTATTATGATATATACCCTATCAGAGACCTGTCATAAACTAAGTATTATCTGTGGCAATTCACAACAGGGGGGCTACTCCGAAATTCGATTTTCGAAGTTCGTATCACGTCGTCCCTCTCACTCTCTAATTAATAACTATTAGTGAGAACGAAACGGCACGAAACGAACTTCGAAAATCGAATTTCGGAGTATAAGGCCAGCGCGACTGATCGATGCGCCCACGCTGCCAATTGCCGTGTTATGCCGCAGTTCAACGACCAGTATCTCACGTGTAAAGCCGTAAAGGTCAAGAGATAGACGGTGGTCAAGCAATTCGGCTGATCGTTAGCGTGCGATCTTAATAGAAACTTTCGCAATTTTCACTCATTTTATGTCAATTGTAACTTTTATTTTTCATCTACCCTCAATTTCATGTTAATACTGTGGCTGTAAGTGGAGAAGAAGTAAAGTCGTGCTTAATATCTAAGACTATGAGAAAGACACTTCAAGTGACTGTTAAGTGATTTACGCATTCAAGTCGTTGTTACATGTAGATATTCATACTGGATCCGTATTAGGAGTAATAACACACATTACTATGGTATCGAAATAAAATTACCAAAGCAAACACGAACGCCTGAACTAATTTTACTTCACTACCGTCGGCGGTATGAAATTTCAGTTCCCGGCGAGCCGTCGAGCTGTTCCATTCGTTAAAAATGAGGTTAAGACGTGGCTTCCTCGACTTGAGCACAACAAGGCATTAACCTGTCTCGTAGGTGGTAGCCAATAGGGACTTGAAGTACCCACCAACACTTGAAGTGTGCATGTCAGCACTCCAAACAGCCTGCTTTCACGAGTAAGGTTTAGAATTTCGACTTTCCTTTTTCACCGGAACATGATATTATGGCTAAACGGAAAATGTAATTAGAAATTCTGCTTTGGTGTCCAATTTTGCATAGATCCTTCAGTTTGAACACTCGAAAGATTGAGTTAAGTATTTATAACTAAGTTCGAAATATAAAAAACTGACAAAAGAAACTAATTCATGATACCAAAGTAATTACGATCATCTTTGAGTTAAAATATCACACAAACATTTCTAAACCGACAAGGAATCTACTCTATCAACTATTTTCTCGCTCAAGAAACATACATTTTGTAGTTATAGATTCCGAAACAATAAAAGATATCGCTGACAACTGTACCTACTCACTGATGTCGAGAACTACGGCGTTCTATGGCGGGGGATAGTTTTGCGAAGCGAGCAGAGCTCTGCTCTACGCTAATACTCGGCGGTGGAATAACTGCCTTATTCCTGCATTTATCTAGACACGAGGCAGCGTGACCGCCAAGTTCAAAGTAAAAGAAACGGGCTTACCATGACGTCTTAATGTGATTCAGTTTAGGTTCGCTCGCTGTCAGATTCATTCTAAAAGTGACAGCTAAAACTTGAACTGAGTCGGAATCAGGACGTCATGGTAAGTAAGGCCCGTGGTAACGTAACCGTGTGTATATTTACACGAAACATTTCGAGCTACTTTTGACCGCTTTACAACTCGAAAACTACATGAAATTTGGCACTTTTACTCAGACCCCTGCGCCAGCCTAAAATGCAAAATTTCATAAATGTAGCTCAAAGAGTTACTATCATATATTAACGCGAAGTTAACAATGTTGAACTTGGCTCTCATTTTGTTTTTTGTGTTTAATGGGATTTGTGTTTAATGGGATTAACTTCAGCGGACATTCGAACGAATTCGAAAACTCCTATTCATCGAATTGAGACGTCTTGTTATTATCATGTGGTGCAGTACTCACGCATAAAATGGTACCGCAGTTAGCAATGTCATTCCGAGTATTCCGAGTATTTACCCGCCGTAACCGAGCGTTAGCAATTACATAACCACGACAAAGGGCTGACAAGGTCGTAGCAGATACGTGATTTTAATTGTCTTCAGGTAATAATATAATACACCGTTTATCTACGGAACTCAACTCGTGTGTACTGGGCATTATTACTGAGAGCCAGTCGTATAAATTACATAGGTAAGGTTCAACGCTGAACGCTGTAGACGTCTGACATTGTTATTTAACGCTCTAGCACATTGTCATCTAGGTAGTAACCAGGTTAGTACATACTTCCGTAATTGTATGCGGTTCTCTGATAACACTAGGAATTGTATACAGGATAGGCGTGTATTAAATATCTCGCCTCAGATAGGATTAACTATCGTGCAATAGTGAGATTGAAGAAGTGATAGAAAAGCGCCGCAAAGGAGAGCATTGAATGGATAAAGATGCTAATACTGAATGAGCGTGCGATACTTGAACGATAAATTGACATTGTTTAAAAATCGGTGACACACGTGTCGAAAATGAGTCATTTCATAACAGCATACGTGAGAAACATTTGCGTATCAATACTGTTTTAAATTGTGACGGCATAAATTATTCTAATTAAGAGGCATCTTAACTACGCATCTTTTTCAGCATCATTCTAAAGTTTCGCAGCATTTGTGGGCACTGTGGCTCCCTAAAGTGGGGCCTTAGTTGTCTCCCATTGGCATGCAACGAGCGCCTGACCTCATCCCGACGAAAGGGCCTTTTATATCTGTTTCAGAGTCCCTTGGAACACTTTGTTGAGATAGGTCGTATAAATGTGTGGCGTTAGGGCAAAGTAAGCACTTTCCTTTTCCGAACGAGTTCTGCGTGGTAAGATTTCTTGAATCAATCTTTTCAAACACACATCTTAGTCTTTGAAGCCGCAATCCGCACGATTTGCAAAAAAAGTAATGAGTATCAACTCCAAACCTGTTGTAGTTTGGAGAAAGGCGAAATTCAAGTACAGAGCGCATCAAAATTTAAGTAAACATTTCGTTAATCAATCCAATTACCACACTGCAATTTATCGGTGTTCCAATTTCAAAGTCCTAACGGTTTATACACAGAGCGATCTCGTTGAAATGAAATGTACACAGTCTGATAAAAATGTTTTCTATCGGCATGTATCGGAATGTTGCAATCTAAAAATAACACGCGTTGGAGTTGGAAATTCGATAATAATCCCGGAATTACTTTCATGCTGATCCGGATTAATTTAAACGAATTGTTTTGTTTTCATAATTTACATGGTGGCAAAAGGGACGGCTCTATGCTGTCCATTCAAATTTCCTTATTCTTTTTTTGCATAAGCATGTTTTTCCTTTCTGAATAAGTACAGCAGAAAGGGTGGCTGTTTTCCATAATATCTGAGACTTTATTTGTGGCCCGGAGGAAAGTTGTTAAAGTTAGATTAAGCTCGCCCTTGACTTTTTTGCCGGAAGATTGCAAAATTTGCAAAATTATGCTGCCCCATAAATTGCGCTGTCACCCCGGTGCGCCGGGTTACTGGGGCAACTTAAGGTAAATAGGTAATAAATAATGAATAAACGCTTTGCTCACTAATGTAAACAAGCAGAAGCAAATTGCTGTTTAAATTCCTGAGTAAGATTTCTAACACTGGTAGCGATAAACATTACGTATAAACAAAACACTGCAAAAACCGCCTCGCTCACGTTTTTTTAGTAAAAACTACAAAAACTTGCCTAATCTCGGATTCTTGACAAAAAACAAAGTCAATCTCATCTGTGCGCGTTTGAGGCGGTAGTTCAGGCGACACATCCGCGACGTCGGCGCGTGCGCCGCTACGAGCGTTGTCGGTCTCACTGCTCATCCGGCAGATCAAGACGTTACCGCTGCGTGTAACGCCGCATCAACTTGAGAACTTTGCGAACAATAAAAATAAGTGACAAATCAATTTCACGCTCCGGCCGTTCCGAGAGAAATGATTGCCGCGTCATGGGCCCTCAACACGCGATTAGGCCGGGAGTAATAGAAAATCAATGCGACGTCGACGCCTTTGATCACAGAGGAAGTGCGTTCAAAATCAGCTTAGTGTGTGATTGTTGCGTGATTGAATTAACTGGTAGAATTACCGCGGAATCCAAAACACTGCATCCTACGGCGCGCGCGGCAACAAGCGCCGTTCACTACGGCGACACTGACGCTATCGCACTCCGTCATCACCCTTTAACATACGACCTTTTTACTACATGCGTGAACACGATAATAACACGATATAAGGTTCAATTTAAGCTGTAAGCCGGCCCACAACACGGTATAACAGCACAAAGCGCGCGCTGAACCGCAACTGCCGCTCTGAAATATCAGGCAATTGGAAAACGTTATCGTCCGCTTCCCAACAATCAATGAGATAAATCGAGGATCAAAACGAGATGATTCCAATATCTATTCAATTGGCCGTGTGGTGATTCCGCTACTCACATGTAGAACGAAGCCCAAAGCAAAGCACGTCAAAGCAATTTTTGCACTCTATATTTATACATACATAGTTACAACATACATAAATAACTTCTATCCCTTACGGGGTAGACAGAGCCTAAGGTAACAAAACCTAAAGGCCACGTTTAAAATGTTTTTGGGCGTATTTATTGAACTAGGAATTAGTCGTAATTAATATTCGGAATAAAAAGGCTTATAAAATAAAATAAAAAAATTGCCCTTCCCCAAATGTATTGGTCAAAAAACCTAATACGGAAACCAAAGATCTGCTTGAGATCTAACTTTATCCTAACTTATCTTGTGATAAGATAACCTTGCTCTAACCAGAATAAAAAAGTGTACTACCTATCATTTTAAGAAAATATTCATTGCGAATTTGCGATAGTACCTGATACCTTAACACTGTTATCGTGTAGCGTAAGTTTACATACTTGCTACCTACTTAAGATACAGTAGGCGATATTACTTTCAGTTTCGGAAGTCAATTTAGTATTGAGTGAAAGCGAGAAAAACTAGCGTAATTTCAATAAACAGTGGCGCTAAAAGTAAGGTATCTATTTAAACTTGAAATCATTCTCACAAAGAGCCTATCTTTTAGGGAGAAACTAATCACTACCTCGAATTTGAAATGGTAAACTTATTTCGCTAAATGTTCAAATTGAAAAAATATTCTCGCAACATTAGAAATTAAACGAATATTCGAATAATTTAGTTCCGATATCGAGGAACGGGCCGCCGCCAACCAGACTGGAACTGATGCCTGGCGTCTAATCTAGACATTCTCCAGATAATATGTCTTCATTTAAACGCACAAGCAATTAATTAAGCCTAATCAATAGACTATGCACTAAGCGACAAAGCGACGTGCTTTGAATCGCGGGAATGGTGTTAGTCACGCTAAAAACAATAGCAGCAACAGAAGAATTAACGAAAATATTTATCGTCCTAGATGCTGGTACAATGTGAGAATTCTTACATATTTAATGGCTATTGTGCGAGGGAGACAGGGGAGGGGGAGACAGAGTAGAAACAATAAGATGAAACTCGGCGCTCGCTTAGCAAAGTGTAATAGTGTGAATTTAGCCCATACCCGGATAAATATGTTGAATTGTCGAATACGAAATGAGCACATGCGATTGCTATACCTATTACTATGAATAATAATAATAATGACTTAGATTAAAGAATAAAATTAAAAGTTTTATGCTAACCTGTAAAAAGTTAGCTCTATAAAAAAAATCAAATTTAAATCATTTTCACATTCGATTCGACATCGGTCATTGGTCGGTCGATATTTGGACGGCAATAAGATATTATTGAATTATCTAAGAGTTTATGCCCTCGGTTAGGTACAGTACACCTCGTGAAACACTTAGAAATAGGTTAGTTCCCGTATCCCGTAGGAATTTCCAAAAATCTACTAGAAATCCACTTTAATAGATATACAAGTTAAAGTCTGACAGATTTCAAGTCGCCCAGACCAAATGGTTTGTCTACGAGTTGTCAGTACCGTTTTAACTATGTATAGGCCCATTTAGACACATACAACAATTGACAACATTTCATTTTTATAACACCTGAAAATGTATATATGGTTCGAAAGCATTTTGCCTCTTGATCACTGCAATATGTTTATATAATTTTAATATTGCTTATTATAGAAAATAAAAATTAATTAAAAACGTGTCTTAATTTTACCAATTCTACCACAGGATAGGTGAAATGCCTTTGCCTTTTTCACGAGAAAAAGTAAGCGACCATAATTTTGTATTTGACAACTTCAAAGTACAAGGGGGGCAACTCTGTAATTCTATTTTTGAAGTTCGTTGCATACCTTCTCTTCACTCTTAGTAGGGGAATTATGTGAAAAACCTTACTTTTTTTGATAAAAGTATGAAACTTGGCACAGTTATTCCTTATGTCAAAATAAGCCGATTAAGATCGGTAGCCCTCGGGAGCCCCCCCTCCGGGGCCGGGGAGGGGGGGTTAAAGTCCCGCTCTGCCCGGCTTCATTCTAAAAATTCTAACCGTCCATGGCTAGCTAATAGGTCATGTTTGGTATCAATTTCGGATAAATCAATAACGTAGAATTCATTTCTGATATAAAAAAATGTAATTTGTTAAACAATTAAGAAGAAAGAACAAAAATCAAAAGTCTCAATTTTTATTTTTTTATTTTGAGCCTTCGTAAATATTAAACAGCCAGTATTTTTTATATATAAAAAATATTAAATAAAAGCAAATTTAATAAAGATTAAAAAAATATAACTTTTAGTTATCTTTGCTAACAACAAATTGTAAAAAAAAAATTAAACGTCGCGCGCCGTCACTTTATTTTTACCGCCTACATTCGAAGTGTACATACTTGAACCCGACTGACTGTGCTATTAATTCTTAAATAATGATCGTTTTCTAGAAAAAACTTACTACATTTCAGTATTTCACCAAACCACATATCATCATCATCATCATCAGCCTGAAGACGTCCACTGCTGAACAAAGGCCTCCCCCTTAGCACACCATAATGAACGACAAGTCGTACCTGCATCCACTGGTTTCCCGCAACTTTTACGATGTCGTCAGTCCACCTAGTGGGAGGCCTGCCAACACTACGTCTTCCGGTTCGGGGTCGCCACTCGAGAACTTTTTCCCCCAACGGTTGTCTGTTCTACGAGCGATGTGGCCTGCCCATTGCCACTTCAACGTACATACTTTTCGAGCTATGTCGGTGACTCTAGTTCTTCGGCGAATCTCCGTATTTCGGATTCTGTCGCGTAAAGAAACTCCGAGCATAGCTCTCTCCATAGCTCGTTGAGCGACTCTGAGCCTTTCCAATAGGCCAGCAGTCAAAGACCACGTCTCAGAGCCATAAGTCATCACTGGCAACACGCACTGATTATAGACTGTAGTCTTCAGGCACTGCGGGATTTTGGACGAGAAGATATCGCGAAGTTTCCCGAACGCTGCCCATCCGAGTTGGATTCTCCGAGCGACCTCTTTGTCAAAGTTGGACCTGCCTAACTGGACAATCTGTCCAAGATAAACGCAGTGGTCCACAACTTCGAGTGTATCGCCCCCAATGGTAACCGGTATGGGTGTGACATGGACATTAGACATGATTTTCGTCTTGTCCATGTTTATTTTAAGACCCACCTGATGGGAGACGATACTGAGGTCACTGAGCATAGTACTGAGTTCCTCCAGCGACTCCGCCATTATGACTATGTCATCCGCGAAACGAAGGTGAGTGATGTATTCGCCGTTTATGTTAATGCCGAACCCGTTCCAGTCCAGAAGCTTAAAAACGTCCTCCAACACATTTGTGAACAGTTTCGGAGAAATAAGATCTCCCTGTCTCACACCTCGCTGCAGTTGGATTGGTTTCGTGCTTTCGTGCTGCAACCGGATCAACATGGTGGCATTACTATACAAGCACTTTAACACCTCGATATACCTATAGTCAATATGGCATCGCTGAAGGGACTGCAATACAGCCCAGGTTTCGATTGAATCGAAGGCTTTTCGTAGTCCACGAACGCTAGACACAATGGCCGATTATACTCCTCGGTCTTCTGTATAATCTGGCGAAGCGTGTGAATATGGTCCATGGTACTAAAGCCTTTCCAGAATCCGGCTTGTTCGGGAGGCTGGAAGTCATCAAACCTGCGTTCGAGACTGTTCGTAATGACTCTCGAAAACAACTTGTACACATGGCTCAGAAGTGAGATGGGTCTATAATTCTTCAATAAGGTGTTGTCACCTTTTTTGAAGAAGAGCACCACCACCCTTCTGCGCCATTTTGGCGAGATACCCTCAAGTATGACGGCATTGAATAACCTCTGGAGGACTACAAGTACCGGTTTTCCACCCGCTCTCAGAAGTTCTGTTGTGATTCCGTCATCACCTGGCGCCTTGTCATTCTTAAGTTGTTTGAGTGCCAATCTAATCTCGTACAGGCTGATATCTGGGATGTCCTCGGTGTAATGTCGGGTCAGTTTCGCTCTGGTGTCTTGAGCTGCACCGACAGCGGGTTCCCGTGTCGAGGTGCGAGGAGCGGAACGGCACGAAACAAACTTCGAAAATCGAATTTCGAAGTATAAGGCCAGTTATGTCTCTATGGAGGAAACTGCGATGAGTCTCGAAACGCTTAGGTTAGGTAAATTGTTCGTAATATTGTTAATTTTTCTGCTCATTAAGTCTTTGAGAAAGGGGTTTTAGAATGATTGACGTTTACAGTGACGCTCTTTTCTACAAACGCGATGCTTCGCGAGGTAAGGATAAGGAAGGACCAATCTTCTAAGGTATCTTTTCTCATAGAAACTACTTTTGTGACGGGATGGCTCCATCATTTATGAACCGATTTGTACAATTACTTTTTTATTTGAAAGTACATGCTTCCAGATCCATTTTATTGTTACCAAAATTCAGTTCCCATGATCCATGCGGGATTGAGGGAGCTCCTCAAATGTATTTAGACACGTAAATAGTGATTTTGGTATTTCTGTAGTAACCAACGCATTAGATCGTGGAAATCTTAATAAGTATATGTGGCTTGGTGAAATACTGAATTGTAGTAAGTTTTTTCTAGAAAACGATCATTATTTAAGAATTAATAGCATAGTCAGTCGGGTTCAAGTATGTACACGGTAAAAATAAAGTGACGGCGCGCGTCGTTTGCTGTTAGCGAAGGTAACTAAAAGTTGTATTTTTTTAAATCTTTATTAAATTTGCTTTTATTTAATATTTTTTATATATAAAAAATAATGGCTGTTTAATATTTACGAAGGCTCAAAATAAAAAAAATAAAAATTGAGAATTTTGATTTTTGTTCTTTCTTCTTAATTGTTTAACAAATTACATTTTTTTATGTCAGAAATGAATTCTACGTTAGTGATTTATCCGAAATTGATACCAAACACGACCTATTAGCTAGCCATGGACGGTTAGAATTTTTAGAATGAAGCCGGGCAGAGCGGGACTTTAACCCCCCCTCCCCGGCCCCGGAGGGGGGGCTCCCGAGGGCTACCGATCTTAATCGGCTTATTTTGACATAAGGAATAACTGTGCCAAGTTTCATACTTTTATCAAAAAAAGTAAGGTTTGGCCATTTTATGTCGATAAAGATCCCTACTATCTCAAGTTAATGACTATATTAGTATGAGCGGAACAGCACGAAGCGAACATCGAAAATCGAATATCGGAGAATAAGGCCTGACATTGTCAATTTGAAATTGACGTCAGTTTTTTTTGTATACAGAAAAGACAAAAGGATGTGTCTATTCTGTGATAGTTTCGGAGTTACGCCCTTTTAGAATAAGCAAAAATTAATAAATTAATTATAAATTAAATACAAACCCTAGCGAAAAAATTAAACTTCCAGCATGTTCATCTTTTCAAACAAAATACAGAGAACCATTAAAACTATAGGCTCAGAAATATGAAATGTTGTCAATTGCTTGCAAGTTTCATTACATTGCGGGTTGCCGGGGTAAACAGAATTCAACCGATCTGTCAAACTTCGCAATGTATCTAACTATAATGGCATACAATTCTTGCATGTCTACATGGGCCTTACATCTAGAATATCTAGATAGGTACAAAATTTTGCGACGGAATCAAATTAAAACATAAAAATACATAAACATATTAATTTAAAATGATGGCAAGTTTAAAAGCTCTTTGTGTTAATGTCAAAGATCAAGTTAGAGAATTCACTGATTTATGAAACGCCAATCACTTATAATGAACATGCGTAAGTATGCATAATTCAACTCATTACAAATTATTATTGAAATTAAGCCGCAGCGATGAACAAAATATTCATGAATATGAATAAATCCTGATTTTGCGCAATAAGTGAAAACGTAAACACTGAAGAAATTTGCATGTATCAATGATATACTTGATTGATTTGTGCGTAAGAAAGAACGAAGGAAATGCAACTGGTAATCATGCTCTAATCGCTAGGCACCCGTGCAGGTAT
Source organism: Pandemis heparana (assembly GCA_963854515.1). Taxonomy (NCBI): domain Eukaryota; kingdom Metazoa; phylum Arthropoda; class Insecta; order Lepidoptera; family Tortricidae; genus Pandemis; species Pandemis heparana. The sequence goes on from OY978007.1 coordinate 5,549,412, forward strand.
TTAAAATAATATATATTTTCAAAATTATTGGTTGCCTGGCTGACTGGCGCTAGTCCTTTGCCACGCGACGCAACGCAGCACCAAAGAAAAAGGCAGCTGTCAAACAATTGTTATTAAAAATTGGTAGTTCACGGGTCGGTCATTTTCTTTGTTTTATCTATAAACAATTGTTTATTTAGTGTTTGGTGTAAGATAATTACTTAATTAGTATCTTCTTCTGTAAGTGCCACTCCATTACTGGAGGTTGGCCGTTAGCTCTGAATTAATTAGTATATATGTACATATAATACACGAAGCAGTAAACCAGTGGAGTGATAAAAGACGCATTTGTTCCTTAAAACCGTTTCGCCAGTTTAGTGAAGACTGCGGGGGGTAGACAAAGCCTCTCATTGGCTGACTCAAGGCCATCCCAATGTCAACAAAGAATTTAGTGATGTGCCATTCGCGTTTTGGACTTTTATCGATAAAACATTTACTTTTTACCTTTTAGTGTGTAATTTCCCCATTTACCTCTTATTATTTTTAACCGACTTCAATAAAAGGAGGTTCTTTCTATGTTAGACTGTACGTTTTTTGATGTAGGTAGGTATGTTCACTAGAGATGTGCCGACTAGTCGGTAAAGCCGACTATTTTGCAACTAACATAATCGGCGACTATCCGGCAAAGAGAGCCCAGTATCCGGCTTCTTACTTTGTATATCATCATCATCATCGTCATCATCCCGGCCTATACACCGTGTATTTGTTGATTTACGATAACTTTGGCATATTATCCATAGATTTTTAAATATTGCAAAAAAATTGCGTTCCAAATCGCTATAGCCATGTCATAGCCAAACCATACGATTACTATAGCGATTTCGAACGCAGCCCGTGAACCGATTCGTAAAATGGGACGTTACCAAACTTAATAGCATGGCTTGTAGAAGACAATAAAGACGGCTATGTATGTAGAGGGAATTGGATTAAATAACAACAAATATAAAAAAATATTTATAAAGGCAACACTTTTAATGAACAATACAATAACAGTATTATTAGTTTCAGCCGAAGTCATAATCGGCATCGGAACATATCTAACGTTACATAGTAGTACTATTGATTTTTAAAATGAATTAATTTTGACAAAGTTTTACGAATGAACTTCTTAGGATCTTTATAATTTTTGGTAAAATATGACAACCTCGCATCGACGTATTTCTTTATAACACACCTAGTCAGCTCAATTATGTGATTTTCGGTTTCAACTTCAAATTGATGAAAATGTATGTCAGGAAACAAATTGTACCCTATAAACGACTTTAACACAGTTCTTTCGAAGAAATCTGAATTATATTTTGGTGGCAATACTTTTGATCCATTTTCATTTATAGCTCTTTTAATATTGATTTCACACCGGCGACAAATTTCTAGGACTGTATTTGAACCGTAAAAAAGTTTTTTTTGAACGTCTTTTTGATGTGATAACTTTTAGTATTTGTGTCGCCTATTATCTTCATTGCTTCGTCTTCTAGATTAGATTTAATACACATGTAGTAACACGTACGGTGTCGCCAATAAGCACTGAATTTTGAGAGATTTTGAGAAAAATAAATAAAAAACAAGTTAATTTAAATCAAAAGAGGGTATTTCGGCCGCTCAGCGCGGCGCAATCCCACCCGCCGATCGTCATTCACAGTTACAGTGCTCCGCCAGTTCGCACGTATAACCTTATTTTTTTTTCTAAACAGGTCATAAATTGTGTTTTAGCAGTGTTTATCGGTGCATAATGGGGAAAAGGAAACGTGAAAAGGATGATAGTGATGATTATGACTATATTTTACATAAAGTTAAGAAGTTAGAAAGGAAACTGCGCGAGGGTCGACGTAGGCGCCGATATAATTCCGATAGTTCGGAGTCTTTGAGGTCACCGAGGAATCCGTACCTAAACATAGAAGGTTAGTTATGTTAAATCGTTTTGTGCCACGAATATGACATAATTAATATGTGAGCGAATAATAAACGATGGATTCATCACTATTTATCACGTAGAAAGTCAATATTGCGGGCTGTTCTTGGGACAGTCACTTTATTGACTAGCGTGAACCTATACGAGTGTTGCGGGCAACCTTTGGGGTTGTCACTTCACCGTGATTATCATCTCGCCGGCACAGCGACCGACACAGAGTTTTGTTCTGAAATAAGCAAAAATATTTAGTGTTGCGGGCAACTGGAACGGGTTGTCACTTCACTATTAAATAATACGTATACATAAAGTAAATTAGTCGTTTTCTTACAAAGAAGATAGATGGATAATAGACAACGAAAACTACGTTAACAGTGTTGCGGGTAGTTTTTGGGACTACCACTCACTTTTAATTCTACAATCGATTACGTCACTTACAGACAATGAATATCCACTGGAATACTCGGACATCGCGTCCACGGCAGAGGAGGTTGAGGCGGACGAGCATGCGGTACGTTCAGTGGTGATCGAGCCGGGCCCGTCCACCAGCGCCGCCAGCGCCGCCAGTGCCCCCGCCGCGCCCCCCCGCCCTACTCCACCGCCACCCGCGCAGTCGCCACCGCCGGCACCGACGGCGTCGCCGCCACCTCCGCCACCGCCGCCGTTGCCGACTGCTGAACATGAGGCCGCGGGGGATACAACCGCAGTACCCGTGGACAAGGATATTTTAGAAATATTGGGAGAAGATCCTTCGGTCTTGCCACAATATGGCAATGAAATCCAAGCTGATTTAGCAGTGAGACTTCAACATATTGCTACAACGGGCCTCTCGAAAGACACTCGTAAAGAAATATATGATAAATACTTACCTCCCAGTAACTGTACTCTTATCGACGCTCCGGAACTTAACCCGGAAATTAAAGCGGCGGTCTCTGAAGCTGTAATTAAAAGAGACAAAGCTATCGAGCTAAAGCAAAAACAGCTGGGACGAGCGATCACTTGTATCGCGGAGGTCATAAGTGCTTTGATGTCCAAAGAAGATAAAGACACAGCAACCATAAAACTCCTTATGGACGCTAATCGCTTACTCTGCGATAGTCAAAACTTAGACTCTGTAACGCGTCGAAACTTTGTTTTGTTTAACGTTAAAAAAGATATGAAGCATCAAATGATCAAAACAAAGATCGATAAGCTTCTTTTTGGCGCTGACCTCGCAGAAACACTTAAAACGGCTAAAAATATATCAAAGTCGGGAGCTGAACTTAAAGCTGCGACGCCTACCAACAAACCGACAACGTCCAAGGGAAAGCCTGGACCGCCACAATCTTCAAAACCGCCTCCCCAACGGAATAATTTAAACTGGAAGGCGCCTCCTCTAAGCCGCAGGCCGCAGGGGAGCCAGAGGACCAGGGAGCCTGCTCCGAGAAGTCATCACGGCGGCAACTCGCACACATCGTATCGAGCGCCACCACGGCCTCACACCAGTCGCCGGTAGACAACAACTTGGTGAGATATGCAGGCAGACTTTCTCAATTCTATCATCAGTGGTCTTTATTAACCGATGACGACAGAGTCTTGTCATGGATATCTGGATACAAAATCCAGTTATCTCGCCCCTGTAAGCAAGCTCACCCTCCTACTAACAAAAATCATACAGACGCCGATAAAAGGCGTATCACTGATTGTGTTATAGATATGCTACGATCTGGCGCTATATCAGAGTGTGAGCCGTGCCCAGAACAATTTTTGTCGAGTATTTTCTTAGTACCGAAGCCAAACGGTAACCACAGATTCATACTCAACTTAAAACCATTCAATAAATTTATTGATACTGAACATTTTAAGCTCGAAGACTTGCGTACAGCCCTAAAACTAGTGTCAGAGGGTTGCTTTATGAGCACATTAGACTTAAAAGACGCCTATTTCTTAATAAGTATCCATAAAGACTCACGAAAATACCTGCGTTTTGAATTTAACAACAGATTATACGAGTTCAATGTTTTACCGTTTGGCCTCAGTACTGCTCCCTTCGTTTTTACGAAAATTATGAAACCCGTTATTAAATTGTTGCGATCGTGTGGTTATCTATCCACTATATATTTAGATGACATTTTTTTATTGGGCAATTCTAAAACTTCATGTTACAATAACATTCGTGACACACAGGAATTGTTAACGGCTTTAGGTTTTATTATTAACTACGAAAAGAGCAATTTAGAACCTAACACTAAGTGTAAGTTTCTAGGGTACATAATAGACACTGAAAAATTCCAGGTCAGTATACCGTCTGAAAAAATTATTAAAATTAAAAGAGAGCTCAATAACTTTAAAAATAAAAGGCGTTGCAAAATTAGAGACTTTGCACGGTTACTTGGACTGCTTAACTCAGCATGCCCAGCTGTAGAATACGGCTGGCTATACACAAAAGCGCTGGAAAGGGAAAAATACCTCAACCTTAGGGATGACCCTGATAATTACGATAGGTATATGAACATACCCCAATCTTTATATTCCGAGTTTGAGTGGTGGTGCAACGCTATCAACCACCCCACAAATAAAATCAAATACGACGACTACTGCCTAGAAATTTTCAGTGATGCTTCTACTACGGGGTGGGGGGCGGCATGTGGAGAGGGAACTGCAAGCGGCTTATGGTCTGCGGACGAAAAATGTAGGCATATTAATTACTTGGAGATATTAGCAGCATTTTTTGGTTTAAAGATATTTGCCAAGACAATGTCATACTGCCAAATTCTACTCCGGGTTGATAACACTACGGCAATTTCTTATATCAATCGAATGGGTGGCGTGCAGTTCCCTCACCTTACACAAGTAGCAAAGGAGTTATGGCAATGGTGTGAATCCAGGAATATCATCGTTTATGCATCTTATATTAAATCGGCCGATAATAATGTAGCTGACGCTGAATCGCGACGTTCCCACCCAGATATCGAGTGGGAACTAAACGATTTTGCATTTCAAAGAATTATCAGGTCATTTGACATGCCTGAAATTGATCTTTTTGCCAGCCGACTTAATAAAAAATGCAACAAGTACGTGTCCTGGTACAGAGACCCTGATGCGTTTGCTATTAACGCCTTTACGTTATGCTGGACTCAATTCTATTTTTACGCATTTCCACCATTTACCATGGTTCTTAAAACTTTAAGGAAAATTATAAGAGACAAGGCTACTGGTATTGTAGTAGTCCCGCTGTGGCCGACTCAACCGTGGTATCCGTTGTTTAGGACATTACTTACGTCGGATCCACTGATATTTGAACCAACAGGCAATTTGATTTTATGTAATTCCAGCAGCCGCAATGTCCACCGGCGGCTTACCCTGGTTGCCGGAGTCTTGTCCGCGAGTCGCTACTGAGAAAGAATATACCGCCAGGGTCAATCAACATCATGCTAGCTTCTCTGTCAGAAAACTCCATCAAGCAATATGACACATATTTAAAAAAATGGTACTATTTTTGTATTTCGGAAAAAATTAATATGTTTGAAACTTGCGTCCCTCGTATAATAACATTTTTAACTAAACTCTTTGAGCAAGGAGCCCAGTACAGTACCTTAAATAGTTGTAAATCAGCGTTATCGCTCATCTTTGAATTCCCAATAGGTAATAATGAACAAATTAAACGTTTTCTCAAAGGGATCTTCAGATTACGCCCTCCGATACCGAAATATAACGTTACCTGGGATACCGCAATAGTTTTAGATGTATTGACTGCTTGGTACCCTAACACAAACCTAGAGTTAGATAAGATTACAAAGAAGCTCGCGACCCTGCTCGCTCTCGTGACTGCTCATAGAGCGCAGACATTGACTAAGATACTTATAAGTAATATCGAATTTCATTCGGACAAAGTGGTAATTAAAATCCCTGATTTGATTAAAACTTCTAGGGCGGGTGCCACACAGCCATTACTAACCTTGCCTTACTTTCTTGAAAAGATTGAAATCTGCCCAGTAAACACATTATCTGCCTATTTAGATAAGACAAAGTCATTGCGAGGCAATTATCAACCACTGTTTATAAGCCTAAAGAAACCTCATAAATCGGTGTCTTCTCAAACGATAAGTCGCTGGATTAGAATGACTTTAGGCGAGTGTGGAATAGACATAACAACGTTTACGGCCCACAGTACGCGACACGCGTCGACCTCCAAGGCCCACAGCCTGGGAGTCAACTTGGACTTGATTAGGAAGACCGCCGGATGGAGCGGATCTTCCCAAACATTTGGTAAATTCTATAAGAGAAATATAATTAACTCCGATGATTCTTTCGCTCGACATGTTATGTTAAATAAGTAACCGTTTTTGTTAAATATTAAGTACATCAGATCAGAACATATGATTAAATTTATTTTCATTTTGAACATGAAATTTTCTCATTATAGTTGATATTTCACGATATCTCTCAATATCTACATGTGTATTAAATCTAATCTAGAAGACGAAGCAATGAAGATAATTAATGATTAAACGAACTTACCTTACGTGAAGTTCTATCATAATTATCTGAGTTGCTTCGTCGAATAGATTAGAAACCCACCCTCCCACTTACATGCCCAGTGCGTGAAATATCCTGAAAATGGCTGTCTCTGAACTAAATGACGATCGGCGGGTGGGATTGCGCCGCGCTGAGCGGCCGAAATACCCTCTTTTGATTTAAATTAACTTGTTTTTTATTTATTTTTCTCAAAATCTCTCAAAATTCAGTGCTTATTGGCGACACCGTACGTGTTACTACATGTGTATTAAATCTAATCTATTCGACGAAGCAACTCAGATAATTATGATAGAACTTCACGTAAGGTAAGTTCGTTTAATCATTAATTAATGCACCAATACATGTTTGACACTTAATTTTTTTAATTGTATGTGTATGCAAAATTTCATCTCAATTGGTAACCGGGAAGTGGATCAAATCTAACTTGCAAGGTTTGATTACAGACAAACAAACATCGGGACAGGTGAAACTAAAAAAAAGCTTGCAATATTATTATTACCTAGGGGAAAGTGGTCACCATTATCGTTGAAAAATGGCTATAACATTTTGACATAATAGTTTCGGACTGTTTTGTAACAAACTACAATTATATTTGTTACACTTTACACTTATGTACATAAACTAGCTAAATTTGACAATTAAATAAAAAATAAAAAATGAAATCTATAAAGTCTACGAATGGTGACCACTTTCCCATACTCTGACTAAACCCTAATCATTATTTTATTTAACTATTCCACTGCGTAATCCTGCAGCTTGTTACTTAAGATTCCTCGATAGTGATTATTAAAAGCGGGTGGGACATCACTAACTTACACGTGCCGCACTAAAGCGGGATGGCTATATGTATTTGAGCCTGGGAGTGACAGAGACTGCTAAAAACGAAGGTATTTAATTTATTAAATAAGTTTTTCGAATTTATAAATGAAAATGTACATACCTGTGGAATGTAACACCATCAGTGGAATAGTTCGATGTTTTACTATTTTTACCGCACCACTTGATGGCGCAGAACGGCATATTTATATTTTTTTTTATTATTTTCGAGCGATCGTTCCTAGCGTAGTGCGGAATTGGAACTAACGAAGATTTGAGTAGGGCGAGCCTGTATTAGCTCTGTCGGAGCTAATGTTTGGCGGTACGGATTCCCCCCGCATGAGCAGTCTAGTGGTTATATTGTCTTTGATATAATATTAGTCCGTACTTAATATTAGGTACGCGGTTCTTCGCGGTGGCTATTACTGACTCTACGGACTCTATGTCGCGTTGTATCGAAACCGGATTCCATAAGGTTTGCGGTTCTTAAATTATTAGATGCGCTACTAAAGGTAAACGCAAATTAAACACACCATTTTTTTACTTCAGCACTTCAGTTCATGTGTAAACATAAAGAAGCACAAATGACAGTAGAAACGACATTAACTATAAATGACAAATGAAAGGACGAGACGTTATTGAGTACTAGGTCACGAAATGCCTTTAGTTAGTGTTTTCTTCAACCTCGACATTGGTGGAGTCATCGACATTATTATTATGCATGGATGCCCAAAAAAGAACCCAGAATAGGTATAGCGTCTGAAGCGTCTCTATATAACAGAGATGAACGCAAAATCTGGTTAAAATATATCAAGGAACGGTCTCATCTTTCTTGATTTAAGATAAATCGCAAACGACAAACAGCATTCTTATGAATGTGAACCCAGTGGTCCTGGCTGCATGCCCATATTTGTCAACCGAGCGCGGTCCGGGTAGCCAGGTTGCCATTGCTTTGAGAAATAATGTTTTGAAAAAATGCGTGTGCAACCCGATATCGAAATTGTAGCTTTGAATTATTTTAATTCAGCAAAAAACTTCAGACGTACAGTTTGACAAAAAAAACAGATGAAATAGAAATCATATAACGTAACATTCGAGCGATAAATAGTAACAGCTACATACTTAGGTACTTAAGAAAGTGGCGCCGTCATTTAATTTATATCGTTTTGTTCTAAGTATTTTTCCGTATGGTTATTTTCGACCTTGTAAGTAGCTACGCGGGCGTGATGGTGCGCCTGCGTCTGCATTGTTCCCCCGACCTTGCTGACGCAAACTTATTCAAAACGCGAATAATAAGTTGCTGTAAAATTAATGACCCTACGACACAGTCTAGACAATATAGAATTAAATGTGCCAGTGTTGCGACACTTTTACACTACTTCGAAATAGTCTTAGCGTTTTCCAACAGTTTTCAGTATGCTTAGTGTAAGTTTTCGGTCACAAAATTAAATACATCTCGAACGCGTTTCCGTTACAATGTTAAATAATTTGAGAACAGTTTGTTGCCGTTTCGATCCGCAAGTGGCGCTGCCAATTATTCCATAAATCCATAGTAATTGAGATTGAGGCGTCTTACGTGAACGCGTTCGTGACGTTTTTATATGCGAAAACTTACACTAGAGGCTCAGCAGACCAAAAAAACAACAGAGTTCTGCAAACGGCAAACAGAGGCCGTTTTATACTACGCCTTGCCGCGTGCGTGTTAGCGTGTCTGAAGCAGTTTGTTTGGCAAAGTTTGGTTTCGCTTGTGTTGTGTGTGAAATTGTACTCACACGTGTACCTAGTTTCGTCGGAGGCTTGAGATCCGACTATGACCGTCGCGGAATCAAAAAAAAAAGCTTCAGAGCTCAGACCCAGCCCAGCAGCAACAGGGTTTGCGGACCCTCAGGGGAATTTGGGGTCGACGACTCACAAGATCAAGACAAGTGTTCTACTTATTGGTTCCGTTGGTCTTCCACATAAGGTGTACTTTTTACGAGTTCGAACCTACGAGTGTCTGTCAATCACGGCCTCTTTTCTTGAAGACCGGTTTTAGTAAAAGAAAGAACTAAGTATTTCAGGAATTCTCAGTTACATATCGCTTACTTACACATAATTAGGGATGGAATACTTCATTTAATAATGCTGTGCTCAGAGTGTTGGCAAAGCCTAAAGAGATGCTCGATTAATTAAGTTTGCTGAATCCAGATTGCTTGTACGTTGATGTATGCAAAATGAATTTAAAATGTAATTTAAGAGGAGATTGATAAAGGCTTTCGGTGTGTTATCGTAGAAACGTTGTGATGTGAATAGCTAATGTTTACATAGAGTTGTAGGTAAATACTTCACAAAGTCAATATTTAATCACAGCAAATTTTACTCTTACAATTTTTAAACACAAACATGTACATGGAAGATCATGGTAGAATAGAATAGAATAGAATAGTCATTTATTTGTGGTAATTTAAGAGTTTACTAATGTTTCTGAGTGCAGCCAGTAACTCGTGAAAAATTGCGATGCGTGAATACAAGGAAGGATGTTTTTTTAATGAGCACAAAGGCAATTGATTTTATACATAATTCTTTTGTGGTGGCAACGCTAGAAGGCTAGTGTAAATTTAATAGGATTACGCCATGTATGTGAGTAGTTACAACTGCACATGTCCACCTAGAATCATAATAAGAGATTAGCCTATATTTTAAACTCAAAGTAAATCTGCAAGCAATAAGGTTGATGCGGCACACAATGTATGTCTAGGTACCTACTCTAGCTGGTTGACCCATGGATCTTCAATTATATTCGTACTTAGTCCGAGATAACTATGTAGTTCCGTCCTTTCTTGCTACTTGAACGCGACGTATAAAGACACCATAAACAAAAAACAGCACCTGTCAATACTAATCACATATGTCATCTGTCATTTCGCGCTGGAGCGCAATCGACACAAAAGATGTTTTTTCTTTCGGGAAAAATACTTTTTATTGTATCAGTTATCGAAAATATTATATTGCACCATGCCAAAAAGAGAAATACTGCAATTAGAGAAAAGGCTGGATAGAGATAGGAAAAAGTACGACGCAATTTCTACAGAACATCGGCTTCTCCAAAGGGTAAGTGATTAGGATTAATATAATACAGGGGGTTTAGGCAAAGAAATATACATCTCTCTTCCTTATAATTATAAGTTCATTGCAACACGGGAAAGCTTTTCCCAAAAAATAGTTACGAAGAGATGAGAACGTACGTACATTCCGTGGGAATGCTATGTACCTACACGTCTCACTGTATGGAGACTTGAGTATAATTAACTCTGTTTAAAAGCATTATCGTGTGACGATTTTGCTATCTATCCGTTGGATAGTCAATACTATGGCCAATGGTCAAACCTTGACATGTTTGTCACGATCCTAACCTAAATTGTTTGGGATAAACAAATTTTTGTTTTGAAATTCAGGCTTGGTATTTACTTTTTGCCTGCATATAATTCAGCTCAAATACCAGAGCTTGACCCAAAAACGGAACCTGTAGCATCAGAATTAGAAACTCAGATTACTTAATTAATAAGCAAATAAATAATTCTGATCAAAGTGACTCAGAAGAAGTGACTGATATTTTGTCGGCACTAGGTGAGTCGAATACTGGTGAGAAACAGTATGGAGACAAGGTGCATGATCAGTTTTATAATACAATAAAGTATATCATTGTATATTGCCTGCCCAAGTAAATTAAAGAGAAACTTCTCGAGTCATTGCTGGTCCCTATCAACTGTAAACAGTTAGAAACGGGCTTGGCAAGTGTCAAGTTATTCACAACTTATCAAAGACTTTGACAGTCTGAATATCAATGCATATACCTATGCCTAATGCATAAATAACACATAAGAAATATTTAAGGTTCCAATTTAATTCGGGTTATATAAATACAATTGCTTACCATTTGGCATAAGCACCGCACCATTCCATTTCACAAATTTGTTAAAGCCGGTGATAGGATATCTTAAGATAAGACGGCATTCGCTTACTGGTTTATGTCAATGATCTGATTTGTCTGGGCTCAACTTATGATGAATGTGTCAGTAATGAAAAAATTTTAAAAAAGACATTTACTATGTCTTGATTTTGTCATAAATGGGGAAAAGAGTAATTTTACTCCACTTAATATCAGAATTTTTTGGTTTCCAAATAGATTGTAAAGGTGACATTAGCCCATACAAATATAAAATGGGAAAGACTGCGGAGGATAATTTAGAATTATTTAAATTTAGATTACTGCTTAGTTAGGAACTAGGATGTTAGGTAGTTTAGTTTCAGTATGGATGACAACATCTTAGGGTGTGTAATGTTCGTCATAACAACGATTTTTGCAAGTTTTAATTTCTCATAACACAAATATCAGAATTTCAATCTCGAAATATTGAGATCATACAAAAACAATATACATTTAAACAAATTGCCGAATTTCTCAAATCATAATATCAATTTGCATAAAATAATAATAATTAATTAATAATCATAATGGGTCCCCATGGGCCCGTGATCGGAAACCCGTACCAACAATAATAATAATAATAATTAAATAATAATAATAATAAATAATAATAATAATAATAATAAAAAAAAAAAAAAAAAAAAAAACTAACATTGAAGGCTAAGGCGGAAGCTACGCTACGCTTCGCTCCCGCCTTAGCCTTCTGAACCTAACCTATCCAAATCGCTTCTGCTCCGAACCGTCTTGCTCGCTCGCACAATGCAAATGTTTTATGCATTCGGCACCAGCCAAATTTAAATATGCGACAAGAGATAGTTCGCTTACTTATTAAACATATTTTGCATAATGTTATACCCTCTAATCATTGTTCTAAATGTCGTTATGGATTTTAACTATTATATTGAATTATCGAATATTGAAATGAATTTATTGCAATCGTTGTTATGTCTAATGAATGTTATATTGCTTGAAGTTTATGCTCGGTAATAATATTATGATTTTTGAAATTAGTAAAATGAAATTATGCTAATGAAACGGCACCCAATAATATCTAATGGTTTTGTGTATACAATAAATTTTGAAGCAGCAAAATTTAGGGCTTTGGAATGGTTGTGGGTAATTATGATAACATTATTACCATTGGCCAGAAGGCCAAAGAAGATCTCACATGGTGGAAGAATAATATTAGGACTAGGCCACATAAAGCAATATAATTTTGCTTTAGAGATTTTCCCAGATGCATCTTTAGTTGTTGGGGTACAGTATGTAATGGAAAGAGTGCTAAGGGAAGTTGGCCAATAGAAGAAAATAAAAATTACATTAATTATCTAGAGTTATTAGCGTTATATTTTGCTTTATGATGCCTTGCAGATGAGATTTTATTACGAATTGACAATACTACTGCCATTTCCTATATAAATAGGATGGGTTCTATTCAATTTCCACTGTTAAATAACCTTGCAAGACAAATTTGGAATTGATGCGAAGCAAGACATCTATGGATTCTTGCATCATATATTAATTCTAAAGATAACTCTCTGAGACAGATTATAAATCTCAGAGTTCAAATCAGGATATAAAATGGGAATTATCACAAGAAGTCTTTCAAACAATAGTTGACTCAATAGGGTATCTATCTATTGATCTGTTTGCTTCTCGTTTTAATGAAAAATGTGTTAAATACATTTCCTAGCACAGGGATCCATTTGCATGGAACATTGACGCCTTTACAGTCGAATGGAGGAGGTTATTTTAAACATTCCCTCCATTCTCATTAATCTTAAAAGTATTGCGTAAAATTAAGACCGATAGAACAACAGGAATATTAGTATTTCCAGTATGGCCCAACCAAGCCTGGTATCCATTGTTAAAATTTCTCATAGGCTCAGAAGTATGGTCACCACATCCCTTACATCTTCAACTTACCCTGGGGGCCTGTATATTATCAGGGAATCAATGAAGAGAAGAATGATACCTAATAGTATCTCTAGCCAAGAATAGCTTTAAGCAATATGATTCACGTTTAAGACAGTGGTGGCAATTCTGTAAAACTCATAATGAAGATGTAGTAAGCGTTGTTGTACCCAAGATTATATCATATTTAATGTTAGTATTTCAAGAAGAAGCCAAACTTTGAATTGCTAACGGTTAACTTGGTCTTTAATTTTAGATAGCCATAATTATAGATCTGATAATGACGATAGAATAAAACGCTGGTGTAGGGGAGTTTATAAACTACTCCCAGGTATACCTAATACTCAAGTAATCATAATCAAGTACCTGGGACCCAGCCACTGTTCTGTCTTACCTCAAATACTGGTATCTGTAGATTGCAAACTGTTGAATAAATATCTTTTGTTATTATTATTGTTATTATTATCCTTTAGAAACTTTAAATTTAAAAGAGCTCACTTTAAAGTCTATTGTATTAGTTTTGACTACAGGACAGAGGGTCTAAATGCGGTCGCTAATTAATTACAGTAGATTAAATTAAATTATGAAGAAAGCGTCGACATATTTTTATCAGATATCCAAAAAACCTCAGCTTCAAGACGGTTTATGAATAAATTATCTCTACCATGTTTCAGTAATAATCCAGACTTTTGCCCGGTATAGACCCTGTTAGATTATTTGAAAAAGAACTAATGACTTAAGACAGATAGTGACTGCATTAAATTATTTCTGACTGTAAAACTTCACAAACCAGCTTCAACACAAACAATAAGTAGATGGCTCAAATTAGTGATGAAAGACAGTAGTATTGATGTCAATAAGTTTTCTTCACATTCAATTAGGCACGCAGCATCGTCGCCAGCATACCGTACAGGTCTCACAACAGACAGTTTTTTAAAAAGCTGTTGGGTGGTCTAGCAGGTGGTCTACCTTTGCGAGACATTATAACAGACCTCTAATCATTGAGTGTAATGCACAAAATGTATTTGCCCAATCTGTGGCATTGCCTAATTATTCATTAAAATAATGTTAAGATTTTAAATTTAAATGTAGAATGTAAACTACCAAAGGCTGATTTTCTTAGGATTTCCTGTGGTTTTAAAATTATAAGAAGTAATGTTACTGATTTTTGTTGTTTTAAATAATTATGTTCATTTTGATTTATTATTAAGAAAATAAATACCTATCGAAATTTAATTTGGATGTTTATAAATATGTTTATTTTTGCTCTAAACATCTACATAGTTATCTCGGACTAAGTACGAATATAATGATAGGATTAAACGAACTTACCTGAAGTGAAGTTCGATCCTGATTATATGAAGTACTTAGTCCGAGATAAGGGAGCCTCCCGCCCTCCTCACGGATAGTCACTTTCTTACTATCCCCCTAGGCCTTATTATGACGACTCTAAACGTAATGACATATGTGATTAGTATTGACAGGTGCTGTTTTTTGTTTATGGTGTCTTTATACGTCGCGTTCAAGTAGCAAGAAAGGACGGAACTACATAGTTATCTCGGACTAAGTACTTCATATAATCAGGATCGAACTTCACTTCAGGTAAGTTCGTTTAATCCTATCATAACCCAACATTGGAAACAAGATTAAATTAAGAGCTGAAACTTGAAACTGCATAGACGGACACTGCCGCATAGAACAGCTAGATGCAATCACAAAAATAAAACAACTATGCACCTCCACCGAAAGTTATTTCCAACTTGTTTGGCACTTCGAATCGTATTCGCATGTCACTTGTTTCCTGCCAGCGTTCACTATTTAATTTCCGAACTGAACGAATGGCACTAAATGAATAGTTTCGTGTTTATTCGAACGCCGGAGGCAGCGGCGCGGATCGGGCGATCTTCGATGACAACGGAACGCGGACTGAGCGAGCGTCCTTCCGCAGTGGGAATGCTCCCGCCGCGCCGGCCTACATACTGTAGTCAACACACTGAATGCGATGCGTGAGATGTGATGTAATCTGCATGTGACGAAATGGACACAGATTAGAGATGTTATGATAACACGCTCTACGTCACAACAGCTTTGTTGCTAGCTGTGTGAACTTCCTTGTTTAGCGAGAGACGGCGAAACTGCAGTAAAAGATGTTGCTTTTGTGGAGTCATTTTATTTCATTAAATCAAGTCGGTGGGCAGATTTAAATTTAAGCACTGCGACTTAGGAAAATCCGTGAATAACGACTCTACCACGAAAATTGATTCGGTAGCCAGTATTCGTTCTTAAAAAAGAGAACGTATATGTACCGTAGCTCTTAAAAAAAAACATTTTATTGCGAATTCTACTCACATGTGATGAAATCCGTACCAATACGATTAATAATATAACTGCATATTAGTTTTCATTATTATTATTATTATTAAGTATTTGTATTATTAGTGGTATTTTTTTATATAGGTATTTTAAGTTTAGGCTAGTTTTATTTTTAAATAATTTAGATTTAGACATAAAATTATATACACAAACAAATTAATTATTATGAATAAATGATTAAAATATAACTGCTATTGCTCTTTTATTTTATTTTTGTTATTTGATGTTATTGCGAACACACACAAAATTTCAATTATGAGTGGCGTTTGATCAAAATATTTATAGTATAGCCTGTGGTAATAGACAGACTGAGAAAGAACTGAGCTTCAGTAACATCTACATATCACTAAAAACATACACATATAGACTAACTATGGGGTAGCACTCAAATCTGCACCCGAAAAATAAACGCAAATGAAGTAGATGCTAACGTTTCTTTTCTTTTAAGAAAGACGCTACTAGCGGTAAGAGGATACCTACGCCGTAATTTCCACTGACTGATCATGCCAATGTTAGGCAGGGATGATGAATATAATAATAATATAGCACTTTTATTCCGAATTCGCTACAATTTCAGTACATGTAAGTCTTTTTCGTGGAACCGTTTCACACTAAATGTTAATTAGTGTCGTTACATTGAATTGGCAAGGAAAATCATTGTGACATTTACTGTGACAACGTTCTAGGGTGGTTCACGAATCAAATTTGTTCGATAGTATTACATTCATAATAACAACAAAACTAGGCTAGGCACAGGCCGTGGATAACGAACGGAACTGACGAGCAAATTTTAAACTAGAACGAACAAATTCCGGCTTTTAAAGCTATACATGTTGTACATGCCAGCGACTAAGTAACTTTTTACAGAAGAAGAAATCCATTTTTCGATGGTACTTTTACAATTATGTAGGGACCTAATAAAAGCAATATTAATATTACTATATCTCTGTCCTTTTGGCTAAATGTGAGGTCTAAACGCCTGCCACCAAACATTAGGCACTTTAATACTTACGCATATGAGATGAAATCCTTATGACCATTAAGTAGGTAGTTAGTTACCTTATTCGTTAACAGTGCTCGTTAATAAAAGTTTTGAACACCGTATTAATATTTAACATAATGTAAGTATTAGACACTGTATGAACCTATTTCGTATTTTGCAGCTTGGATATTGTAATTTGCAACCAGGACAAGGTTCCGCGACGTGCATTGTCCAAGTTTCAAAGTTTCCGGGTACCTCCATCAAAGTTGGACCAACAGTAATAAGTAGGTCACTATTATGAAACAGTGTTGTGACGGAAGCAAGGTAAAGAAAGTTATTTCTGGAATATGCTATCTATTGGCAATTCAGTGACGGTGTGATGACGCAAAACTAGCAAAACTGATAACAGCGTTCTGTCGAAGCGGGCTAGGGTATCTTTATATTAGCCTAGCCCCAAATGACAATACAATACAATACACATACTCTTTATTGAACACCAAAAATCAGTACAATACAGAAACAAAGAACAAAGTATACAATAGGCGGTCTTATCGCTTGATAGCGATCTCTACCAGACAACCAATAATACAGATAAATAAATTGGAGACAGTTTAAGTAGGGTCTGACTATCGCTATACAAAATCTCGATCAAGCGAAGTTGAGTGTGCATGACATCATGAAGCGCTCTACATTCACCGATAGCGACTTCTTCGTATCCAAAGATAATGTCAAGATCTAGGCATAAATTAGGGACACGAACGCTAAATTAAAAATAACTTATGAAATGAAAGCACCCTTATAACAATGTCATCTAGGGATTAACATTTTTAATGTGTCGCTACAGCAGTCTCCAAACTCATAGAGGTCGATATGACTATGTGCAAGCACATTCTACAGCTTAAGTTCAGTGTACAGTGTGTACAGTGTTCAGTCTCATTAAACTCCATTCTAACACCTATTTGCTCATTTCAGGCGCCATCATTTAGAACTAAGTAGTAGGTACAATTAGCGAGCGAGTACTCGTAGTGATTAGTATTAACTGCATCATGACTGGACCTAAGGGTAAACTAGGTACGCTTATTCGGTAATTGAAATCGCAAACAAAGCAGTAAGGTGGTATGTTTAAGGGTGCGCCGTTTACAGTATGGAGGCAGAAAAACAACGCATTAAAAGGCGTTACGAATTACGACTGACAGCGCTTGCTGTTTGTTTAGGAATTTTGTAATATGTTTTCGTCTACGTGCTCGCTTTATTTTTAGGCACAGCTGCCCGATGCACACACCTTCGCACCCGTTTAGCTCTAGGAAATGAGCACTGATTGGATTTATGCGTCTAGAAACGCTATCTCATACTTCTATATTATGTCTACACAGTGTACACAGTAGGCTAGTAGCACGGGTTAACTCCTACGTGCACGTGTGTTCAGATCCGTTAGACACGTAGGCCAGGCGGTAAAAATATGATAGTCAACGCTGTAATATACCAACGATTGATGGAGGTTTCGTTCAGATACGAGTACATGGCGGGCTTTAACGCGTCGGTTAGAATTTAAAAAGCATACTGTATTAGGGTAAGTGAGCAAACTCAGAGAAAAACATAACTTGTATTATACGAATGTAGTACCATCGAACAAATTGATTCCTGACTCACTGTGGAACCCTTTCACAGTAAATGTCATATAGTTACATTACATTGAATTGGCAAAGAGAATCATGTGACGTTTACTGCGAGAACGTTCTACGGTGGGCCAGGAATCAAATAGTTCAACTGTAGGTTAGGCCATTGGCTGCGTTGCCCAAAACCGATCGTTTTAGAGATCCTTGGAGAAAACCTACGTCAAGCAGTGCACGTCTTCCGGCTGATATGATGCGGGTAGGTACATATTTAAAGGAATGTAAGTAGGAAGTAGGATCCTTGCTGCTTGTTAGTCATCAAAACGATCTATTGTCGCATGGCATAGCAACTTCATGTTTCTTTAGCGCCTAATAAATACACGATTGTTCAATCGTTTCGCTTTTGTGGCACTGTAGAAGGCATTCCATTGTACCGAGTTAACTGGACTGTACTTCACCCGTTTCAATAAATTGATTTAAACTTATCATCCTGTCGCGTTTATTTATCCATATTTTATTTGACAGGGCTACTCAAGAGTCTGATGCAAGCTAAGCGTCTGAACAAACATCAGTAAAATTAAGTTGCTAAATTTGGATTCTGCATTGTTAAACATCAAGAGCCCAAAAATACCACTCGAAAGTGGTCAAAAATTATGCTGAATTTGAAATGTTTTTTTTTTTAAATCAGACTCCTGTCAAAAGTCAAAAGTTTATTTTGCAAATAGGCCGCAAAGGGCTCTTTTACATGTATTTTTTTAAATCTACCAGCGCATTCGGAAAGACCATCATTGCCAAGAAGAATGTGCCGCAAGAAACTTGGCAGAAAGTCATTTTTTCAAAATAAAATAGATTTACAATAGTACTTAAATTCTACTTAACTTACCTATAATACAATTAATACATTTATAAAAGGGACGTTAAAAGGTCCCTAAGTTAAGTTCGTACCTTAAATTACATTGGTCTATAGTAGAGATGTATAAAGTCTCTACTGGTCAAAGCGAAACCAAATATGTGATAATGATAATAAGAAAGAGAAAGAAAATGACGAATAAAAATAATTTGAGTTCAGTGGAGGTGTAAATCGCCTCCATCGTCAAATAAGTTAATTGGAGATATCTCCAATGTCGATGAGAAAAAGAGAAAAAATCATATAATAAAAAAATTGAAATATTAATTTCATGTCAAGTAAGTAACCGATAAGCTTTTGGATTCCGAAGGCAAGCAAGTTCTATCCAAAACTCACAATGCGCAAACTAGCTAGTTTTTTAATCAATTGGGAAACCAGGTCAGTAGAATCCGTCCACGTGGAGAAATTAAAATGAAACGCAAACAGAAGCTCGCAAAAAAAGTGGAATCGGAAAGGGTGGACAGGACAATGCAAACGGCGAACAAAGGCCGGTGGCGGACGTCGCCACGCGCATAGCAATCAGGCTGCAGGCGTCAGCCATTACCAATCTACGAAGGACACTAACCTTATGGATTTGCTACAGATATCCTTTAGTGATGTGCTGGTATTAGGTATGCTAGCGGCGCTTGTGCGGCGCACTAGTGAAATTTAGTTCTAACTTAGAGGCGGGTAGGAGCTAAAGTTGTCGAACAATCACCTATGTAGGTAAGAATTGTTTACTCTTACTTGATAGATGAATATTAAATTTTGAGTTGATATTAATAACTTTCTTTTCATTAAATAGCGAGTGCTTGATTGTATTGGACTGGATACCCTTCCTCGTTACGGCACGCTTGGGTAAGGCGTGGTAGCGTTTGAACCATCGTATCTTTTGCGTCACCAAAATCGACGAATGCTTTTCGCAGCCTAACCATCAGCGGGAATAGTTTTAGTTTGCGTATTCAGTTGTGATAAAAAGTGTTTATTAATAGAAATTTACACAAAAACATAAAAGCTAAGGGGCAATATTAACAAGACTGAGCTGAGCCAGATAATATCACTTCACTTGAATGCATATGGAGTTCATAAAACCCTTTAACTGTTTTATTGGTCTAATTGAAACTACAATAAGAGAACAAGGGTGTTGTTTGTACGCAATTATACTAAACCAGGGAGTTTCCAAACGAGTACAGTCGGCAGCAGGTAAAACATAACGAATAATAAACGCGACTCTATCGTGAATAGAGTAAGAACAAGAGCCAGCGAGTGTCAGATGTTTGACTCTTCAATCCTTTCCTCATGGATGATTTACAAAACATTATGACTTAGAAAATTAAGCTAGGTACTGTAAACAATCTATGCGGACAGTGTGTTTAATTTGGACACACTCTACGCCTTGATAATAAGTAAACGTTGGAACGTGTTCATATACAATTTAATGTGTTGTACGGTGCGATATACTGGTTGGACTTTTAGCTCTAGTTGTCATAGAACAGTCATCAAAACGAACTAAGTGATCAAGTCAGAGCACTAAGCGCTATTTTTGGCAAAAAAAATGAGACACCGTTGTTAAGGAGCTTTACTTAGTGCCTAATAGGCCAGTGGCTGTACATTCAGAAATTTATGGGCAATTTTGTCGCACCGATAGGGCCAAGCGGGCTGAAAGTGGATGCAGTTTTTAACAGACTTCAAAAAATAGAGGAGGTTCTCAATTCGGTTATATATATATTTTTTGTTTGTTGCCTACTTCATGCTATGAGAACACCCGAAATAGTTTTAAATTAGTTGGAAATGCCACCACACCGTAATGCCATAAACAATTATCTGGTTTCAATAAGACCGGTAATAACAAACTATGTCCCGCCCGGACGACTGAAAATTTAATCAAATCAATATGTCAATTTAATAAGTCCTCGTCTGGTCCTAAGGTCAAATAAAGAGCCCAGTTGCGCTACTGAATGGTTTGTTCCTTGCAATCCACAATGAAGACAAATTGCAGAAATCATTTAGTAGCTTACGAAACTGGGTTAATTCAATAACTTTCCTGCTTACACAATACGAAAATTATCACTTCATGGCGATAGATAATGGCTAATAACGTTTAAAATAGGTTGGATAATGTGGTTCACAAATTAAAATGATCTCACCTGCAGCCGCAGCTCTTCTTTCGTTCTTAGTGCTGCACTTCCAAAACTTCATGGCGGAATCACTGCGAGGCGGCGAGATGACACAATCCGCGCCCGCTAAGGCAAGTCGACATCGTCAAACTGTCCGATTGGGGCCGAAACAATGAGTTTTGTTTACAAACGTCTGGCGGGCATTTATTAAATTGTCGAGACCAATGATGAGCTGCGCACGAGTGCGACAGGCACACACCCCCGGCAAACAGTCTCGGCAGTAACTCTGCACCGGCTGATTAAAGGATGGCGTGGGAGCCTCGACCCTTCATGTGCTAAACCTCATTGTAACTGACACTCCGGTAGAGTTCATTCACGTAGGTAATGTTTGGGGATTAAAAATATGGAAACAAGCCAAATGTAGAGTATAAAAGTTTAATTTCTATCACATCGTGATGCCTTCCTACAATTTTGACATAGACGCCGAACATTATGCTAAAAGTGATTACTATGATTCGAAGATGATCCAGGTAGATGACAACAGAACTGATTTCCTAAAATCATTAACACAATTCATAGAAAACTAATTTATAATGAATGATGGTGTACTTGAACCTGCTTCGAATCGCACACAGTATTGCACTATAAAAATACATGGATAAGCATAATTTCTAGGCACATTTCTGTACTGTCTATAGTAAAATTGATTATGATTACACACTTCTATTTTGTTACATTTCTTACTAAGGTCTATCTTAACTTAGTAAATTAATGAGATTTCAGGGTCACCCTTCCAATCGAATAAAATGTGTTGCTTCATACCATAAGTTCAGGATTAAAAATTAAATAAAAAGTAAAAAATGTGTACAAGTTGTCTATAAAACGTTCATTTATTTCAGAATGAATATGTGTTCAGAAGTTATAGCATAATAAAATAACGATTAAAATTTTTACGCTTACTTTCTAAGAGTGCTCCCCGTTTTCGAAATTTGTCGACAGATGTGAAAGATCAAGATATATAATGCGACGTGTGATGTTTCCAATAATCATAACTTAAATAGTGGTTTTATACTAAAATAATTTATCTCTTACAGCTCAAATAATGGAGATGCAGTCAAAGCTGCATTAGAATACCAAAAAAATACTAAGCTAAAGGAATTACATAAGCGCCATTCGTGAGTCTTTTATTTTACAGCCACCATTTTTCTTGTTGCTTAGGTAGCCCGCACCTAACGAAGGTGAAATATTTCTGTTTGAAAACTTAATACGACTAAGTATAAGTATATGAAACTGTCGAGGCAGTGCATTGGTTTGGTTGCATGGCAAAAAATAGGATTTCGTCGAGACTATATATGGTTTTTTGAAGATGTCCGACACGGTAACATGCTCATGGAACACATTTAGGATTTAGACTTTTTTTGTGCCATTGTGGAGGTCTGGATGTTGGTCTGTTTGAATGCTTTAGCGTACCTTGAAGACAGATGACATCGCGCAAAATTAACTTTTTTAAACCCAGTCGTTCATAAAGCGACATGGCACGTATGCAAAAAATCGTTCCATTTGTCAGTCGATTTTTATTGCATAAATATTAAGTCGCTCTCGTATTTTGCAAGGGCACTAATTTTCCCTTCAGAAGCTATTGAATTCTATTGGTAGAACTATCAAATCTTAAATATCTCCAACGAGCACGCCATCTTGACGCCGATATTTTGAACTAAAGGCATAATACAACTGGTAAACAACTGATTTATGAAAACTGCATAATATAATAAAGTTGTGAGTACAAAGTGCCTGATCGTCTCCTGATCCCGTATGGAGTTTATGAAATACCTAAATAAGGCAGATTTGTTTTTAGCTGCAAATGGATGAATAAATACTTTGGTAAAAGGATTCAATTCAATTAATGTGATATGTAATTCACTAACATGTAACAGCACACTTCCGTATGCATCAATCCATATTTGAAAGTATAACCGTACATCATAGCTATGTCTTAATCCACATCATAATTTTAAAGGCACTGCTTTTTAAAGTGAATTCAATAGTAAGATAGCCAGAACGCTTCGTTTGTCTAAAAATAAAATAATTAATTATGATTCATATACATCTAAAGTCACACATAAAAATATGAACTACACTCGGGACATTCGCAATCTAACCAGCAAGACGTCTACCTAATCTGACAATTCATTAAAACAACGCTATCCATTTTAAAACCACAATATTAAAAAATAAACTACTAACTACTGCTAAATTTACTGGTGTAAATATGATTAACTTTATCCTTACAGATAATCGTTACATATCAGTTTATCAATACTGAATAGGCGTAAACCTAGGGTATTCTCGCTAACTTATTGCCAATGTTGCCAGGGCAGCGCGCACCGCAGCGTGGTCGGACACGCGAGCACTAAAGCTCGAAATCCATGGCCCGTTGGAGCGACCATCTACAAGAGGGATGTAGGCTAATACAGCAGTGACATATATTGTACTTCTCTTTGACTCTTAAGCATAGCCACGTCTCTCACCAATGTTCGTGCATGTCGTGTTTATTATAACGGTCATCACTGCCCCCGGAGGTGGTCGCGTTACACACAGTGAAGCTCGAGAGCCTGTAGTCGGGTGCAGTCGTCAATGCCTGTACCAGGCGCCCTGGACGCGCGTTTGGAAATGCGAGACGGGCGTGACGATGTAGGCCTGCTGCTGTTGCTGCACGACAGCGAGCGGGATGACTTGCTGAGCCATCTCGACGGGCTGCGGCGGCTCGTCGGACACGCCGAGCGGCTGCACGCAATGCTGCTGGCCTACCTGCTGCGTCAGCACTTGTTGGTGCTGGCTGACCTGCGGCACTAGCATCTGTTGCTGCATGCCCTGCTGCTGCGCCTGCTGCTGATGGATGACGACGTGGCCGCCCTGGTTCGACATCTGTTGGTGCTGCTGCACTGACACCTGCTGCACTTGCTGTTGCTGTTGTTGCTGCTGCTGTTGCTGTTGAACTTGCTGCTGCTGTTGTTGCTGCTGCTGCTGAGCCTGCTGCTGCGCGTGCTCCCGTTCATGGTCCTCCTTCTTCTTAGCCTCTAAAGCTGCCTTCTTCGCCTCAGACTTGTCCTTGTCCTGCTGCATCCTGACCGGGTCCTTGTTTTTGTCGTAGGACATGCATTTCCCACTGCGGAACGGCACCATATCTTTCGGCAAGTCCTGCTTCTTGGTGGCAAACTTAACGTGAGGAAACTGGTCTTTCATGAACGCTCGGAATGTTGAATATCCCATCAGTTTTACTCCGGGTTCCAGAATCTCTCCATATTCCTTGTACGCTTCGAACAAGTGCTTTCTAGAGTCGCCCTGTATAATTATCGTCTTACTGGCTTTTTTGCCCGCCTCTCCTGACGGTTGTACGTCTTTTGGAGAACTGGCATGCTGTTTCAGGTACTCCTTTAAGAAATTAGTAGCATGTTTGTATATGTCTAAAGTGAACGTGTTGTAAGGCTTTTTACCAACATTACCATGTATCCTGGGCGCTACGCCGTGCGTCATTACGTGCTGCCTGATGCGTTTCAGCTGATAATGGGTGACATTCTCTAAATACAAGAAGGCTTCCAAGCAGACCTTTCTGCCCTGGTACACATAGCACGCCCTCAATCTCCTCCTGACCTTATGACGTGACGTTTCAGCAGGATTAGCTAAACTGGCCATGGTGATGCCCATCAGGTACATGTCGTGTTCGCTTTTAGTCAATTCAGCGATGTTGAGACGATGGCGGTACACAGCCTCTGGGTTGAGTCCACGATAACAATTGTCCTTGCAATCACATCCTCTTCTCAGTCTTTCCTTGACCTGAAAAAAAAATTAAAAATGTTCAAGGTTTAAGTTTAGGACATGGGCGACTGAGCCAAGCTCTTTATTTACAAAACACGGAAAAACATGTGTTCTCAGATGAGACCCAGATCGATTTTTTGCCCTCAAATACCACTACATACATAGCTAGATCAAAAACGTCAGAACCGTTTCTGATATTCTCAAAGTAAATAATAAATATACAAGAATTGCTTGTTTTAATATACACTTTAGATTAAAAAGTATGTACCTAATTTGAATTTAAGTATTAAAGTGACACAGCATCATGCCCAGATATAGCCCCATAACAAATATTATATATGAGTCCTTGTTGACGTTTAGCACCTTTAATGTGTGGAGATGTAAAAATATTACTTCAAAGTTATCAACATTATTCATAAATTTTTAAGAGTCAACATAATTTGTATTCATATCTTAAAAGCAATATCTCTATGATATAATCTCCATCTGTGATATGTGGTGCACGGTACTTTATACTATACTAGCAGCCCGTCCCGGCTTCGCACGGGGTAGACAATTATTTATTTTTGGGAATTTGGATATAAAACACTGCAGACTGCATCGCAAACAACGACCACGGCGCTATGGCGGTTTTGTTTACTGTTTGAATTTTTTAATTCGTAATATCTTTTGAATGGAAAGTTCAATTTAAATCATTTAAAAACTATTTTATAGGTAGTTAAATGGTCTTGACCATAAAATAATTTATTTGGATAAGGATTAATATAAACACATAAATAGCATGGTTTGAATTTGGTTAGCATTTTCATTAATGTTTAAAATGAAAAAAGTTGTTGTAGTGACATAACTACAATAGTTGGACATATGCTACCGCGGAGTTTTTTGTAGACATTATGAAGTTCTTCAATATTGTTGTACATTATTTTGTTCTATCGCTAATAGTTTCGGCAGCGCATTCGACGAAAGACATTTTAAGACTCATTTTTCTACACCTTCGGTTACATTGTTCAAATTTTACCAAGGATCCCAAATTTTTTTCAAAATGAAATGTAGCCTATGTCAAATTGGAAGAATGTAGCATTCTATTGGTGAAAGAATTTTTTAAATCGGCCCAGTACTTTTTGAGCCTATTCATTACAAACATACAAACATACAAAAATAGGTACAAATCTTTCCTCTTTATAATATTAGTGTAGATTTGGTCATGTTTTTACACAATGCACAAAATTTCTCATTCTTGTTAGGTGCCAGTTATTATTTTGGTCTAGTTAGAAAAAAAACATAATTAGCATTGACCCTGTGCGAGAATTACAGAACAAACTCTTATATTATAATAAACAATAAAAAATAATAAAGATAAACAAGCCAAGTGTTCTTTTTTCTTGTTTGTCGGGCTCCCTTTGTGTATGGTAATGGTATGGAACTCTAAAAAATATTTCATTGCCACTTACTTGTGTAGGATTATCCTCCAACTTGTTGTCAAGCACCTCCTCGTCACTATCTGTCTCGGCTCCCTTCTTCTTCCTTCGGGCTCCCTTTTTCTCAACCTTAGGTTTAGTGTCAACTTCCATTTCAGTTCCGTCGACATTAGCCTCAAACGCTATACTGTAAGCACCTTGCATTCCTTGCATATTGGCTTCACCATTTTCCACCTGAATCGTGTGGCCTTGCCATAAAACCTGAAATGTAAAATATGTAGCTCATAAAACTAGTACAAAAATAGCATAATTAGACAACAATTGTTCAATTTTAGCAAGTTTGTTTGCCTACAAATTGAATGAAGGATGCATCTTTTGCTAATGTCATGTCAATATTTGAAGACTGTCTCTCATTTCAACAATATATCATTTACATTACAAGTTGCTACTCTCAATAACACAACTGCTCCTTGAAAGTCCTTGGCTTATGTACCAGATACATGAAATTTGGCAGGGAGTTATAAATTAAGTCTATGGACGAAGTTGCAGGTAAAGGCTAGTAATAAATAAAACAGAACTGAATCAGATAATAACCTAACTTTTTATCATTAATGATCACTCTGGTATTTAAAAAAGTGTATGCAAACTCCTAAATGTAAAAAAGTTCAGAGGACAAAGATAATGGAGGTGTTGGTAGGTTTAACAAGGACTTATTTTATCGACCCTGTATGGTCAAAACTTGTCAGACGCTTCAGAATTATAAAACGGCAACCAATGTGTGATCACATGTGTGAACATGATTTCAACAGTGGCATAAGTTAATGCTTAATGAATAACTGCGAACATCATTCGACAATGGAAGATTATATCGATTTAGATTAAGCTGTACCACTGCATTTATAGACTGTGGCTAGGCAGGTTACCTGTTCTTGGTGGCCATTGTAGCTGTGCTGCTGCATGTTCTGGGGCGCACTCATCTCGAACACGGAGTGCTGGCCCATGACGGGCGTGTGCCACTGCGCGCTCTCGCCGTACTCGCCGCCGCCATTCTGGTCCTGCGGGATGGCCACGATGATGGCCTCCTTGCTGTCCACGCTGCGCCGCTCCACCGACAGCAGCGAGTGCAGCACCTCGCTCGCCTCCTTCTCCGCCGGATTCACCACCTCCATCTTCTCATACGACATAAGTGCTGCCCGCTCGACACTACAATGCATGAACACAACCGATCGGTCACATCGAATCACATGTGCCTACGTATATGTCTATGTACTATACTCGCATCGCGATCGTGACAAACCCGCCCCGATCGCTACAATTCACAACCCCGCTACAAATACGAGAAAACCGCGATAACTTTTCAAATTCATGTAAATAAACACAACAAAAATCGCGCAATTATTAACCTTAATCGCGTTTTTTAAGTTTCATTATCGCATAGCGGATCGAACTCCCGTGGAATATTGGGCCATATAGTCATAGCAGAGGAAGAATGAAACTTACCGTTTTCACGTTAATTCAACACTTGAGATGCATAAAAATGAATAATCACAGTTACTAATCAAACGTGGATCGTTTTCCTTTGCTCTATTTTCATATTGCAGTCATAATTGAAGAGAAATGCACAAATATTTCACTGAATTCACGGAAGCAATATGGCGAACACTTTCTGTGAATAAAATCGGAGGACGCCGCAGAACACGTCTTTAGTACAGTGCGCCACCACTGTGTACCGCCACTGTCGTTCGTTTCCGTAATCCGTATTGACGCTCTGTCTGACAACTCAGCGCGCCAATTTGAAATGTTAGCAGAATGAACGCGCGCATGTCTATGGTCATTTGATTTTGTAAATTGTGCATGCAACATTATAGGATGGGCCAAAAATGTTCGCACTTTTGAAATATCGATAGAAATAAAACTAAACATCTTATTCTATCCGCTATAAACTATCCCCGTAGTACCCGATGTGTCAGCGAGTTTTTCAAAGTTTGCGTAGTTGATTGCAGGAGTGCCAAGGGGCTAGACTGAGGTCATTTGGATGATGTTATTTTTAAAAATGTAATTGCACATGATATAATTTTTATTGAATGAATAAATAATCTAATCTAATCTAATCATTTAACTGTTTAAATTAAATTGAATAAATATAAAGAATAAAATGCATATTTTTATTTCTGACGATAGGTATTTCAAAAGTGAAAAATTGTCTGCTCGCTCACCCTACCCGTTCAAAACATTTTAGCATGGTTCATAAAAAAAATCATAATTCATAGAAAATTCTATGTATAAAATCGTACTATTCACAATAATAAAGTTAAAATTGGCACAGAGTAAAATCTGTTTCATATAAAAAATTGCAGACATGGAGAAATCTTCTTAAATTAAGATGAGTGAGATTGATTAGAGCAGAATAAAATAAATGGACACTATAACCATTGTAAGAGTTGCAAGACGTTGCAATTGCAAATTATCGGTTACAAAAATATCCCGTCAAGCCGTGCAATAACTTGTCAGAGAAACACGATCTGGTGCGGTATGCGAGCTCGTATAAGGCCACCAGTGTATTGACCTATAGATTAACTTCCCGTGATGTTGGGCACCAATTAACGAAGGGTGCCGAGCTAACAAAAGGCAGCGTCCCAGGTGACTCGAATATTAATCGAAAACTACTATTTTTGCCTGCCGATTTTACCTAGGCACGCCATTTATCTTTAGTAATGCTCATTAAATTTATACCATAGTTTACGGTCTGCAATCATGTAGACATAAATAAATTGTTACAGATACTGAAGCAACAGTGTATTAAAGATAAATGGTGCAGATTTAGATTTTCCCGTAGTACCCTTTTATCTAAATATTTTCAAGTTTTCCTTAGTTAACAGGCACATGTACCTATTGAGTAGTTACAGTTACTACAGTCGCGGCGTCGTGGGAATTTCGATATGCCTTTATACCTTCTCTATTTTATAAATTAAACTTCTATGCAAAATCCTTCGACTTTCCACGTCCACGAGCTTGGCCTGGGCGTTGATATGAGGCAGTCGAACTGGTTTTTTTTAAATTATATTTGAAGATATTGCAACTACACTTAAAAAGGTACCATACCTACCTAAGTTTACGAACTAAAACTAAAACGAATTATCTTGGTTCTATCCTTCTATCGCCACCAGTAGATTTCTGAACAATCGCCTAATTCAAACAATTTTATTATTACTTAGGTACTTACTATGTTTGTCGAAGTTCAGTAGATGCACAGTTTTATTAGAGCAAACAAGGTGCAAACCATTTATTGTGTAGTTTATTTAGTGGGATTTAACCCTTCAGGGCACCGCATTTCCTGCCATAAAGATTAATCTGGTGCCGCATATCGACGATCACGCAATGGGTGAAGGACTTCGAATTTTCCACAAGTACTGGCACTGTTATTTATCTAGGTACTTACTTAATTTACGATATAGTACAGTTAAGATAGTGGTCGACTAATAAATGGTACACAATACACATGGCCTATTTTTGCGTAAGTATTCCAGGAACGCCTGGGAAATTTTACCTTAAAACTAGAAGTACTTACAGGTAATGGTTAATTTTATATTCTCTTTGGTACCTACTCAGGTATAACACAATTCTGAACAAATACACACATCAAAAAGCCTTGGGATAATCATTATCCCTAGAAAAATTTCATGTTTTGACTCGGTAGTAATAGGTAGGTATGCCATGCCGATATTGAAATGTTTAAAGCTGTCTAGGGATAAAAAAATATACCTAGACATTTTTGATGAGTCTAGTTTAATATTCACTTCGATAATATTCATTTCAAAGTGTGCATCAATATTATGTCAATTTTTTTTTTTGGGTTCAGGTTTGGGTTTTGGATACGTGGGTTGCACTAACTGATGGCTCTGAACGGTAATATTTTTAACTGTAGTGTTGAACTTAATTTTTTTGCATTCAGCATGGCACTTGCCACCATGATTTGCAAAAACCAGTCATACAAATTTAAGTAAAGTAACTGATTTTTAGTTACCTTTCTCACATGGTATTAAAAGTACATGTGACTACTTAGAACCGAAAGTTCTATGCTTTTTAAAATAAGTTATGTCAGATCGCTCGGGGATCTTAATCTAGTATAAAAAAGTGCAAATTTTCCCTTCGGTACATCTAACTATCTAATCTAACTAATATTATAAATGCGAAAGTATGGATGGATGGATGGATGGATGGATGGATGTTTGTTTGTTACTCAATCACGCCAGAACGGCCCAACGGATCTGGATGAAATTTGGCACATAGATAGGGAAAAGTCTGGAATAGCACATAGGCTACTTTTTATCCCGGAAAATTACGTAGTTCCCGCGGGATAGCGATAAACGAATTCTATGCAGACGAAGTCGCTGGTAACAGCTAGTAATATTATAAATGCGAAAGTAAGGATGGATGGATGGATGGATGGATGGATGGATGTTTGTTTGTTACTCAATCACGCCAGAACGGCCCAACGGATCTGGATGAAATTCGGCACATAGATAGAGAAAAGTCTGGAATAGCACATGGCTACTTTTTATCCCGGAAAATTGCGTAGTTCCCGGGGGATAGCGATAAACGAATTCTTTGCAGACGAAGTCGCTGGCAACTGCTAGTAATATTATAAATGCGAAAGTAAGGATGGATGGATGGATGGATGGATGGATGGATGGATGGATGGATGTTTGTTTGTTACTCAATCACGCCAGAACGGCCCAACGGATTTGGATGAAATTCGGCACATAGATAGAGAAAAATCTGGAATAGCACATAGGCTACTTTTTATCCCGGAAAATTGAGTTCCCGCGGGATAGCGATAAACGAATTCTTTGCAGACGAAGTCGCTGGCAACAGCTAGTCTATCTATAAAGTCATTCGTTCCTGTTAAAGTAACAGAGAGCAACGTAATTTGAAAGTCTTTGTAGATGATGTGAGATTTGTGAGAGGCGTTAAAATTATAAACAAACATAAGAAAGCTTTTATGTAAATTACGTTATTTTACAGTAGGTGTGAGGGTGACTCACCACGTAGATTCAAATATAGACCCTGGGCCTACCCAGGTACCTATCAAAGTGACACGGGATCCCTGAATAAATTATGGCAAACCCGGGGTCCATAAATAGTATTTACTGGTTAACTTGGTAATTTTTTTTAAGTATGTTTCTGATAGTCGTCAGATTTTGGATCCAAGACTTTGTGATTAAGGATTAATTAAACGCGTAACTATTTTTGTGCGCGTTATCTGAGTAGATCAATTTAATCTTTACTACGCAGATAGTTCATTAATCATAATTAACCAGTCAGCAACCGGTGCTGCTACTAAAAGCAGTCTAATGTGCAAATGTGAACACAAGTATTTAAAAAACTACAGTTCTATTTCCTAAAGCATTTAGAAGGTTATGAGCGTCAACGTATTATGTTCAAAACCTTTCGGCCGCACCTTGTCCGTTTTAAGGCTTCTTGGTTGCCGCCTGTAGACTTGTGATCTTATTATGGGTCACGATAGGTACAATTAGATAATACTTACCTACAATGTCAGAGTAGAATCGCCTAAGTATATTTTTTATTTTGTCAGATCTACTCATAATACTAAAATAAGCAGTTAGGGTGAAAGTGTATAACTTTAAATTTGGTTCAATAGACCGACGTCGGATAACTGAATTGAAAGTAATAATATGTCCACAATAAATATGTATAAGTATTCAGAGTCACGAAAAGTTATTAAGTCCTAAGGAACATCGTTTTGTATGGCAGTGAAACGTGGACACCGATACAAAAGAACTAATAAGTTGGACCGATAGAATAACAATTGAAGAAGTGCTAGACAGAATAAATGAAGAGAGGAGTTTACTGGTGTCAATAGATAAAAGAAGTGGGATTGTGATAGGACGTCTTCTACGACATGACTACTTCTTTAAGAATATTATAGAGGGAAACATAGAAGGAAGGAAAGGGATAGGAAGGCCAAGAAGAAGTTATGTTCAGTGAATTAAGGAGAAGGCAGACCGTCGTGTGCTAGATGCTAGATACCAGTAGGCTTATTGTCTAACTCGCTCGCAATCGCCATCGTTTTCATTTTGACAGTTCATGTATGGGCTGACAATTGGTATCGGAATCAGCTAGATGTCACATTCATACAAGAACTGTCAAAATGAACACGATGGCGATTGCGAGCGAGTTAGACAGTAAGCCTACAGAAAATGAAGCGGTTGTCAGAGGACATGAATGACTGTCGACAACTTTACTGACAAGAGCTATTTTATAGTAGCTAATGTCATGAACCATGATCAATTTCACATTAGTTGTAAGCCATTGATACTGGATAAAATGTTGATGCATTTTGATCTAGTCTTCATCTGAGTCACTCATAATTTTAAGGGTCAACTGTATATGTCTATGCCATAAACTCTCATGAGCTCGAGCTATAAACTTTCCAAAAAATGTAAGAAACACTATGGTCGAGTTCATGAGAATTTAATGCAACTTCTTCCTCGGTAAAAGACTCCGTCGCAAAATAAATAAATACACGTGCTCCCGCAAGGGAACATAATACCTACTATGTGGTTCGCATCGCACTTCGCAGGAAGATGTAATGTAACGCAGGTGATATGAGAATAAAAAAAATATGAGAGGGTCCGCACTGGTGTGGAACAAATAATAATAATACCAACGCATAATGGTAAGTTTAAGTTGATCTGATCGCACCATTTTACGTCGGCAATGAATGAACGCTCCCTGGTTACGGCTTTTAGTTGAATACCTACTAAGTGATAATTATTTATTAGAAAATAACTAGTAGTTTATATTAGTTTTAAAAAAATATATCTAGCGTGGTATCCTAAATTAATTAATTTTGGTTATAAGTGGATGGAAGGTACCTACTTAGCTTACAAATCTACTTCATACCCATACCTATTACCCGCGCCGCAGATGAGTACCTACTCAGATTAAGTTGCTTGGCGACGATTGTTAGAGAAAAAAAACTCAGAATTTTCATTGAATGGAGAAAAGAACACGAAATACCTAAACTTATCCGTTTCCTTTTCCTCATTTTTTCATTGTACTTATCTATATGCATCATGTGCGCGGGTTAACCAGACAGGTTTTAATTAATAGGTTAGGTAGATATAGGCAAAATAAATATTTTTAAAAGTACTAACAAACTGCTTTTTATTTCAACTCTCTTCAGAATATAAAAAAATTATAGGTTAGAAAATTTTAAACGTTTAAAAACTCGTGTAATTATTTAATAATCATGAATAGTACTTAATGGTCACTTGCTGGAAATAAAACCTGAATTTATAGTCTATTTATTTTAGCTAGATAGGTACTAAATTGACAATTGCAAATGTCAAATCGTGAAATAATGATACCAACTTTTATTGTTTAGTGGTGTACTCGAAACCATCAACAATGTTTGTGGTCTGAATACAAGAGGTTTGGTCATGTTATATTTTAAGAAAAAAATACGATTTTATCATAATCAAGCAAATTCAAAGGATTTTAGTTTATTACACTAGCTTTTACATACAAAAATCGTTACTAAATTTAATTTATCGTTAACTTTCGATAGAGGTGGCACATCACTATTTTTGAATTGCAAAAAACAGGCAACACAGGTAATGTCATTTTAGTATCTAGCAAAAATAAAAAGACTATAGTTCAAACCCCTGAAGTCTCCTAAATAAACTAGGTTACCTACTTAATCAGAACGTTTAAATAAACTTTATTATTCATAACCTAACCTAAAGCAATCATATTAATTATGAATAAATACCGTTTAGGAAGTTTGTATCTAATCAGATTTCCGAGGACGTTAGCCTAATTCCATTCCAGCCGAATACTCCTGATAAATCTCCTTGTCCTTTGTCGGTTCGGCTTCGGTACCATTCGCTACCAATATTACCAACCAAACTAAAAATAGATAAACACTATGAATTATGACGTTTAAGATTAATAAAAAAAGTTAATGACATTCCATAGCGGGAAATTCCCTTATTTTTTAGTATGAAATAGGTATCATGCTGTCATAAAAAAACGTTAAATAGAATCATTATCATATCACCCAAAAATCACTACGGAAGGAAAAAAGCCAAAGAAGTCAAAAAGGTTTTATTTGATCGTGGAAGGTTGAAATCTCAAATAGTGCTTGCAGGTTTTGAAAAAAAAAATGTTCTACCTGTGACTCATTCAGGTATTTTCATTTTCATTATCGTTATCAGTCGATTAATGACACCACTTGAACTTGTCTGATTTGTTTACTGATGCTAAACTTTTCATGATCGCTGTATTGCCGCCCAGTAAAATGTATCAAAACTGACTCACCAGCTGCAGAGTCCAGCGTAAAGCAGCTACTGCGGGACTTGACCACCGCACCTGGAGAAGGACCATCAGGCCACTCTATTCGTTCTTCCATAGCCTTCGAAGCACTTTTCTTAAATTGCTCCAAGAAACTATCTATTTGCGTCTCAATACTCGTAGGAGAGCTAGCCATCGTTTCCACCGAAACACCGAAAACAAACACAACAGCACAATCCTTCCCCTACGGCATTTTAATGTCTTTTATGTCCATATTTCAGTTTCTAACACAGTGAAATTTTAAGGATACTTCGGCCTTTTTTGCATTGCATAATTTTCCCGTCATCTTTATACCGAATTCGTTCATCGACCCGAGTTTATGTACGATGACATCAAAAAGACCGCGGACCATGAAAGAAACTAGCGCATTGGGTAGCGAAGTGATTTTACTACGGATACCGTTAAGTTATAGGTATACAGTGTACGATGTCGAAAATAAAGCGACTCCCACCGACATCTATCGATCGTCGACAACAGCTGATGCCTACCAGTGTTGCCAGCCGGCACCGCCAGAGCACACGACATTTTTCTCGATTTAAAATGCTTGAAGCAAATGATAAATAAATATTCATCAATAATCATTAACTTTTGACGCATATCTAATTGCTTATTCGCTGACGACTGCTTTTTCAAATTATCTCGCTTTATTCGTATCATTTTCGTAGCTGTAAACATAGCTAACATGTTTTAGTGTGCGTAGAAAATGACGTTTGAGTTATGTATGTGTTCGTAACCGTGTCCGCGGGCCGGCGCGGCGAGGGGGCTCGATCGGCCGGCCGCGCACGCTGCGTGCATGCATTTGCGAGTGCTGCGCGGAGTGCGCGTGTAGTTTGTGACATTAGAGGTGACTGGAACTGTCACGCACGAAACTACACCCAACCACAAAATGTCAAGTGAGTCCTTAATTCCAGTATTTTTTTTATAGGTTCCATATTTTGTTTATGGATTATTTACGAAAAAAAAACACTGGTTGTGGTTCAGCTGAATGTCTGAACGTTTACCGAAGTGCCGAAAAGAATGAAGAAAATTTCTGAATCTGAATAAGTGGAGGTTATCATTATTATCTCTGTTAAAATAGGGTATCTGCTCAAAATATTTGTGGAGCGTAGCAGTTTACTAAAAAAAGAATTCCGATTAATTTATGGCAGGGTTTTCGAATGAATACACCAAGGATAATCTTTGTGTTGCCTAAATATGGATCATTCATATTATATAATATGTGAACCGAACGGGATTATTTGTATAACTCGTTCAAGAATTTTAATTTATGGAAATTAGTTTTACGTGTTGTGTGTTGTCTCTTAAATACCAGTCACGTCGTTGAATTAAAATGCACATACCTACCTAGCAATCTATTTCTTCAGTTTCTATTTTTGATCTAAATTTGATAAATCACTTAAATGCATAAGTACCTAATTAATTATTTTCATTATCACTTGTAAATTACGGGTAAGATTTGCCGGCAAAACTTATTTCTTGTTTACTTACCCGCTATTTACCTACCTTACTTTTATTCGTCAAATACTCGTAGGTAGGTAGGTATATCCGTAGTGCTACTGATAGGTATTTTAATATTACTTACTTAACCTTAATAATCCTCTCTCGTAAGTGTACCTACGTCATACAGTCATACACAATGTCGTTTAGTTATTAATGGTTCGACAGATAAACCATGATTAAATTTTAATTCTAAAGATACTGTTAATGTTAACATTACGGAGTACGATCATGTACTCCGAGTAAATAAACACACGCTATCTACTACATCCATAATCAACAACACTATCACAGTTTATCATTATCACACTGCTTAAGTTTAAAACGGTCTTGACCGTGACTGAGACCCAAACATGCCTGGAAAGATGTAACTTTATTATTAATTCGATACTGCAATTGGGTGATTTAATACCCTCAAGTAATTGTAGCAGTTTTGCGGTCGGTAACTGATATCCAATACCCGTCTCAGTCTCGTTCGACCTGATTGCGGCTGCGCTGGCGCCGACAATAAGCACAGACAATACAGACATGCTAAAAAATATGAAGATTTTTCTGCAGTGGCTGTGGTAAATCTTATAAGCTACACATGCCCATTAAATCTTTAACAAGGCTTAAATAGTACGCAAACGCAATCCTTATGAACTAGACTAGAGTTACCTACTAGGTCAATTAATTAATTGGTCCTAGATCATCGGTTCACAAGTTCGTGATACAATAAATTGACCATTTCCTATTGAAATTTATAGTAGCGACCTCTGAAGGTAAATAGACAGATATCACGTTCTTACAGAAAATTTAAGACATTTTTTTAATTAAGTAGTAAAATATTTCCTCCACTCACTGTATCTCTTATTATGTTGGTATCAAGCAGAAAAATGACTTGAGATGTTCTTCAAAATTTTCTTCTCAGTAGACTACGTTTAAATCGTTCGATACTGATGCTACGTGCACCCAGACCCACCCACCCACACGGTGGGTGCGGCGGCAGAGTAATTACGATTTTTTCAAAGCATTGTTCAACCTCCATAAATATTAACGACCTTTTCATGAACACAACAAACTGCTCAGATTACTCACTGTATTCACTGCTTGCTTTCTCTAAAGCCTAAACAATGAATAAAGTATTTGAAGGATGTAGCTAGAACTCTGCCAATCTGCAAGGATGTATGAGGTTTGCAGAAAATCCGAAAGTAATTAGGTAGGTAGTGAACACTTTTTCTGCAGTTGCAGTTGTGCAATACTTCAATTTCAAATACAACGCGTTGGCTATTGAAATGTTCAAAATGATCCCTGCTTATTCCATTTATTTTCAATTGTCTCTTATAGGGTATGATAGGTATAAGATGAATGGGTTCTTGATAGCATTCCTTTATTCAGTTTAGCGGTCGAGTGCCCGCGTGGCTCCATCCCGCCAGACCGGCCGCACCTAAATAGAAACCGCAGGGACATTGCTCCCGACCCACGCATGATCCTGCCTCAACTCTAGAGTGCCTTGTTGGGGTGCCTTTTGACATGCTCCACGTTAGCAAATAGATCGGCAACCGGTTAAGTGCGCTATATAAGCACCTTCGAAGCGGAAACTATTGCGCACAGAAGTCACGTCTCGATACATCTGGCAGAAGCGACTTGTATTTTCATTGCCGAATTTTGATTTACGACAGACCTTGGAAGGATAGAAAAATGTTAGTGCGCAGTTAACATTTTAAAAACAAACATCTTGTGGGTGCAGATTCCAGGTCATTAAAACTCGACCTCGGCGCGATGGCATTTCCTACGCCAAAATTAGCAGCTGTTACATATAAAATTTTCTCTAGTTGATGCTACTAGTTGACGCGATATCCGCCCACCGCATTCATCAGCATAAATCCTGTTTATGAATCTAAAAGATTGACCTATGTTGTCAATATCTGTCGATAAATTTCGCGCAAGCACCAGTTTTAAACGAGTCGTTGACACTTCGAGCTACAGTTTGCAGCTGAGTGCTGGCGAGGCGTAGGCTGGGGCTAGGAAGACCGATTTATTTATCGGTTTAATTGTGGAATGCAAAGGCGTCGCCGTCGTCGTCAGCCCCGGCGCTGAGTATCTGACGCTATCCAGTGGTTTTATTTTCAATTTTATTTGTGTCGCGCTATTTCGGACCAACGTGCGGCACTTTGTCTATTACATGCGGGTGTATGGCCCACGCCCGCTTCAACATGTTATTCACGTGAATAGTTTCTTCAAATTCCAACTAAAATATGACTAGACATAACATGTGCATTCTAAAAATTTACGATCAAAGTACATAATGTATTTCGTATGATGCGGATTTTTCGCGGACGTGAATTTAAAACTGAATCAGTTTAAGTGAATGTTGTAATATGTTTACAGCTTGTTTATTAAACAGTAAAGACATTTATCATAATATTTAAGTAACACGCCGTTAGCTGGCCGCGAGTTACCTACGTTTGGAATTGAAGTAGATGGATATTTGACTTCCATTATCTATAGTCCAGGGGCAGCTAATATAATTTCCTGAGTAATAAATTAGGTCCCAATGACTTTGATTTCTATCGATTGCTGAATGTTTCCACGTGTCGCTATTGACGGCGCACGTCGTGCAGATTTGTGCGCATACGCATCGGCGCCAATTCTCCACGTGCCAACTTCCTACGTCGACGGACCTACGCAGCATGGTTTATTAGTTACAAGAGGAAGTAAACAAGCATTGGAACCCCTCAGTCCTTTCCGAAAATACTGAAACAGGGAATTGCGTAATACTTCATTAAAACACGATTTCCAGCTATTTTAGACAACTGCGTCTTTGGCATCTAAAGCGAGCGGTGATGATCAGATTCGAATGTTGTAATTCACAGCTAAATTTATATGAAGCCTTGAAAATATTTTGACACTATGAAATTTTGCTTTTGTAACATCGTCAAGCGTGTTTAAACAACAATCAAAACAAACAATGATTAATGGGTCATATGCACGTCATATATGTATTTTATGGTGTTTATTCAAATTAGTGTCCGCCCAAGGGCCCGTTTTTTGAGAGCACAAATTAGACAATATCATTCGGAAGTGGCGATGTGGCGAATAAGAAATATGGATATACATAGAAATATGGAAACATGAGGAAAAAGAAAATTACGGGTTTGAGTTAATTAATCATGTCGACTGGTTAATAAGTCTATATGAGGTGCATTTTGTAAGCGATATACAGATTTTTATCATTTTTACCGATTACAATAAAAAATTAGAGGTTCCATTTCTAAATTTCTAGTGATTTCTGCTCTCGAATTAAATAAGTCAAGGTCTTACCGTATTCTGATTATTTTCTAGAGTTAATATCACTAAATGCTACCAGTAAATAGTTACAACAAGTTTTAGTTTATTCTAAGAATATTGAATTATTATATCTTGTAAATATGTATATTGATTAAATTATTATTTTTACAGTCACCTGTTTAAAAAAAAAAAAGAATATTCGATTTATATACCTACTTAATGTAGGTGAATTGGTGCAGTTATAAATAAATAGATGTAAATTATGCGAAAATCTATGAAGCGGGTCTAATTGGAACACGAACACGGAAGGTTGTAAACGTTTATTAATTGATATTGAGTTAATTAAGCGAAGCATCTCGGTTTAGTGTAGAAAGTTTGAAGTATTTTTAATATCGTGATTATGATTATATTTACCTACGCTGGGACGTACTTTCTTTTCACGTGTGCAAGCCATTGAAGTCACTTCTAAGCTGTAATTTTTAAAAGCAATAATTTGAGTATCTGGGGCCTTACCATGACGTCCTAA
Source organism: Pandemis heparana (assembly GCA_963854515.1). Lineage (NCBI taxonomy): Eukaryota > Metazoa > Arthropoda > Insecta > Lepidoptera > Tortricidae > Pandemis > Pandemis heparana. The sequence goes on from OY978007.1 coordinate 5,589,449, forward strand.
TTCCGACGCAGTTCAAGTTTTAGCTGTCACTTTTAGTATGAATCTGACAGCGACCGGACCTAAACTGAAACGCATTAGACGTCATGGTACGGCCCCTGTTATGTCTTAACTATGGTACAAAAGTTACAATAGAATTGTTGAAATAACATTCCAAACCAAACTTGTTCGTTATCATAAATCATCTACACTATTCTAACTAAAGAAAAACGTACCTGACTGCACTAATCAGAAGAATCTTTATAAATACCTAAACTTAATTAGATATCATCTTGATAATTATTATACCAGGACATCACACTAGGCCTGGGCCATGTTCATTAATAAATGTACCTAATTGCAGGCGCAGGAAGGCACTAAATTCTGACTAAATTCGACAGATCGAGCATGGGTGACGTTGGCCACCAACGATTCCTACGGTCTGGGGGCTCTGGTACTGGCCCACTCGTTGCGCCGCGTCGGCACCACACACTCCACCGTGGTCCTCATCACACCCTCAGTTACTGATCCTATGAGGTAATACTATGATCAAACCGCATTGTCTATTGTTGCATTCAATCACCGAATAATCTGTTAAAGGCAACAACAAACAAAATATTTACGCTGTCGAATATTTTCATCTAAGGGCAATAAAATAATGTATCAAGCAGTAGCATAATATGGCATAGACTGGTGTATCCTGATTTTAATAAGAGTCCTGTGACTGAGTGACTCCTACTCGTGTTTAATATAAAAAAAGTACGTAAGTTAATAACTTATTTGAAGAAGGCTTTATAAAAAAGCAAAATGTTGAATATGTCGTATTTAGATTTTGCTGGCCGAAGGGCCAACATTGCTATACAGCGAGGAAATTCTTATTTTAGAATACATTTAAGTATTTTTCACGTCTCATGCTCAAAAAGTTCGACTTTATGCTGGATGTAGGCTGCATAAAATGGCATTTTATGCTCTTGTGCATAAAGTAAAATCTTCGTCTAAGACCAAGTCAATCGGGTGCCAACAAACACAAACAATCACTAAAACTTTACGACATCATATTTTGTTTATTTTTTAAAGTTTTTTTTTTTATTATAATCTGCGGTCTATTAAACTGTTTAATTAGTACCTAAAACCAGGTAACAATAATTTGACAGGTTATTATTGAAACAAATAAGTACATGAAAAATAAAACTTTTTAAAATATAAATCAACACCTGCCTACTCGAACCTTACCGCAGTATCACGTTTAAAAAAAAAAGAAAAAAAAGTTAATTGGCGGGAACTCAAGCGGGAACGTCCTATTTTCTCTTAGTAGGATTTATGTTGCAATTTGTTACTGTTTTATGATCAATATTTAATAATTTCGTGAAGTGAAGAGGAAATAACACTGACTCCTAACACAGTCAATTTGCCAGGAATAACCATTAAATATATCGAATTGTTCCAATATCATTGTTCCTATATGAACGTCTCGGGTAAAATGGCTTGTTTTATGCTCTTGTTGTACAATCTACTATTAGCCCTAGTTTACTTATTTATTACATGTGACGATTAGACATGCAAGGCGTAGTCAATATGAAGCCAACTGGCGTAGATTCTGGTCGAGTTTGTAAACAGAATTGTCAATTGTTACCGACAATTGTCATGTTGGTGAAATAGGCGCCTGGGGCCTTACCAAGACGTCTTAATGCGTTTCAGTTTAGGTTCGCTCGCTGTCAGGTTCATACTAAAAGTGACAGCTAAAACTTGAACTGAGTCGGAATTAGGATGTCATGGATAAGGCCCCTGATTTCGATTGTAAAATATAACTACTGTCGCTGTCAACTAAGTGTCAAGATGAATTAATGAGCGGTAGTTTTATTAATGGACATTATTAATTATTGTTCCGACAGCGGCGCTATTAGGATATTTGGGATGAGGCGTGATTTTAATTAATGATTTCCTTCTGAAATCTGGATTTCGTTCCAGAGAGATAAATAGTTATTCGCCCGATTTGGGACACGAAAGTGTTTAACATCTTCTGCATCTTCCAAAACCCACAATAAAGTTTCAAATATTCTACCTTGACCTGCTTACGAAAAATGACGAAGAAATTTAAGCCAAGGCCAAGTAGTTATGCCATGACTGTGACACATTGAAAACAGGACACATGCTGTTGAAAAAATATGTTTCAGTTAGCCTAGCATGCAGTATTTATGATCAGCTCATTTTCTTGGTGCTAATCCTATGCAGACAGGGTTCCTAATTCGATATGCAAATTGAACTGCTCCTCAATAGAATGCTTTGTCAGCCACTCGTGTAATCGTAAGTGGATGTTGTTACCAGTAATGCTACATGGTTCACTTAAGCGATTTCGAGTACAATAGCTTACACATGACTACTTTGTCTGCTTGGCAAGCTAGCTGCTCAATGCATACAGAATACTGAACTACTGTTAAAAAAAACTGGGGCTTTACCATGACGTCCTAATTCCGACTCAGTTCAAGTTTTAGCTGTCACTTTTAGTATGAATCTGTCAGCGAGCGAACCTAAACTGAATCGCATTAAAACGTCATGGTAAGTCCCTTGAACTCCTCCTAGTTTTGTAGAGGGAAATATAATACAATAGCTTAGCTACTGATTGCTATAGACCAACCGCTTAATTGAGTCCTTGCCCGCGCGGCATAGGGGCGCTGGGTAAGCGACCGCAGGGCCCGAGAGAGGCTCTCTGTTCCCTTTGTCGTCCAACCCTGCGCCTCTGTACCCGCGCGGGCTTGGACTCGGTCTATAAACCTTTCACCTAAAGGAACTCTTTTGCTCTAAGGGTGGAGAGGGGAGAGGTTCCCCTACGTACGAGTAAATAACAGCCAAGCATTACCATTTCGCCCACAGAGAGCGTCTTCGCGCAGTATTCACTGAAGTGGTGGTAGTAGACGTGCTAGACTCGGGCGATGCGGCCCACTTGGCGCTCCTGCAACGGCCCGAGCTTGGCATCACCTTCACAAAGATCCACTGCTGGGGGCTCACTCAGTATGAGAAGTGCGTCTTCCTCGATGCTGATACCCTGGTAAGTCTGATGATAGCCAATGCTATGTTACCTACTAGCTTCTGCCCGCGACTTCGTTCGCGTAGAATTAGACCTACATTAGGCAGCTACGACCTTTGGATCCCGCGAGAACTATGCAATTTTCCGGTATAAAAAGTAGCCTATGTGTTAATCTAGGGTACCAGCTACCTCCAATTTTATCCAAATCCGTCCAGTCGTTTCAGCGTGAAGAAGGAACAAACATACACACCCACGTCGTAACATCCATCCATCCATCCATCCTCACAAACTCGCAATTATAGTTGGATGTTCAATATATTGGTTAATTTTTAATGGCGTGTAGACTACAGTTGAGGCAATTCACGCCTACAACAGTACTTTGCCTGTAATTTTATACATGAACTAACTGATGCCTGCGTCTTTGTCTGAATTAAACTTTGTTTCTTGGCTAGCTTGACTTTTCTCTACATTTCCAGCATTTATACCAACCAATATAAAAATACCTTGACAAATTATATGCCTCAACCTTCGTTGTGAATCACTGTCCATTTGTGAAAGCCACATGAATGAATCTGTTTAGCAGTTTTTGAGTTTATCGCAAACAGATAGACAGATGGGGCGGACGACTTTGTTTAATTTTATAATTATGTAGTGACGATTAAGTGATAAGTAGTTATGCAGTACCTATTGCAAAATGTTATCCTCTGGAACAAACAAATTGTCTCTGGTTTTTTTTTTGTTTTTTCTATGTGAATAGGAAGGGAAACGAGCAAGTGGCTCACCTGATGGTAAGTGATCACCACTGCCCATAGACACCCGCAACCCCAGAGGGAACGCAGATGCGTTGCCAACCTAGAGGGCTAAGATGAAATGCCTCTTGTGCTCGTAATTTCCACGGCTGTCTTACTCTCCACACCGGAACACAGCATTGCAAGCACTGCTGCTTAGCGGCAGGATTAGCGAGTAAGATGGTGGTAGCGATCCGGACGGACCTTGCACAAGGCCCTACCACCCGCGTGGTTTGCGTTAGGGTGCGACCAAACCACCGCGTATACGCAGTGACGTGTCGTATGCGTCACGTTTTCTCACCGTTTCTTCATACATATTACTCGCCAATCCTGCCGCTAAGCAGCAGTGCTTGCACTGTTGTGTTCCGGTGTGGAGAGTAAGACAGCCGGGGAAATTACGGGCACAAGGGCATTTCATCTAAGTCCTCTAGGTTGGCAACGCATCTGGAATTCCTCCGGGGTTGCGGGTGTCTATGGGCAGTGGTGATCGCTTACCATCAGGTGACCCACTTGCTCGTTTGCCTTCCTATTCACATAAAAAAAAAACATTTTGTTGCGATTCCGTAACGTCACCGTTTTTTAAGCGGCGGTGTGGTCGCACCTTTAATAGGTAATTTCGGTGACATTGACCTATAAGATTAAGTATGTGGGTGAGGCAGGCCCCTAATTCAGCAACGCCACAATAGTCGCACAATTGACAATACTGTTTACATTACAAACTCGAAAAGAATCTTAGATTTTCGAAGTTCGTATCATACCGTCCCTCTCACTCTCAAGTTAATAACTATTAGTGAGAACGGAACGGAACGAAACGAACTTCTAAAATCAAATTTCAGAGAAGGCCTGGTCGGCTCCATATTGATTACGCCTTGCATTTCGAATTGTCACAATGCCACCGACTATTGTCGAAATAGTGAAATAGGGGCCAGAGGTTCTTTAGTGTGAGCCGCTAAGTACTCGGACGCATTGGTGAGTTAGAAGGGCTGCATCAAGGCACTCCCATTACATTAGTTACATTTGTCATCCTCCACACTTCATTTAATTTAGAATGAGAAACCACAATAACATTATATGGCGTCTGGTCAACTATTTCTTGCCTAGCAAATAATACAGTGCAATAGTTTCGCAGCCGCAAAATAAAATTGTTTTAATGTAACTTTATTTGCGTGTCGTCAATTGTTACTTGCTACTTACATAGACGAAAAAATAGTATAACGAGCAAGTAAGAGTGATAATAATAAATTGGACTTAATTAAAGACCACTTAAGGTTGCGATAAGCGACTTATGTAAGACATTTATGAATTAACTCCACAAATATCTTTGCACTGGAAGCGCCACTTCAATCAGTTTCTCTCCGAGCAGATGACACGTGCCGTCCACACGTGCTGATGATAATATTTTGCGTTACCGTGACAACAACCAATGAAAACAATATTTTTAATGAGCTACGATAGATCATTCTTTCATTAGACTGTCCTTGTCTATCATTTGGCTTGTGGTGTTATTAGGATTGTAAGTATTCTAACTGTCACTTTGAGCAATCGCTGCAAGCTGAAGGCAGCTGAAGGGCGTAATCTTCCCTGGAATTCCAATGTTTATCGCAAGTTGGTAATTAATCCTTGACTGATAGTAAACCACGCTTGCAGAAATGGTTCGATTTGATAATTTCTTAATATAATATTAGGTGTTATGAAATCTACCTAACTATACAGCAGTGGCGTGGCGTCAAGTATATCAGAAGGCAAGCCGAAGGGAACTTAACTGGCCTTTTCCTCTAATTCTGCACAATAAATTGCCCAACTGCCTTAAAATAGGCAAGCCGGTGGGAATCGAGTTCTATGGACGCCACGCCACTGCTATACAGGTTGGTCCGTAATTTGTACGACAAACGTAAGGGGGGAAAAATATATGAGGTCATCTACTAGTAAAAAGGGTCACCAAATTTTATTCACCAAGAGAGGTCAAAGCTTGAAAAAAGTCAGATTACGAACAGAATCTCGAAAACGGTGACGCTTTGCTTTTACGAGTATCTCATAGGTACGGCCCCTTTGGTGAACCCACCTATGTCGGTCTTAGTTTCTAGTAATACTTACGAGACACCCTGTGTAATTATGTGATTGCAAAATAAACGAAAGCAATTACAGCCATTTAGCAAAAGCGAAGCAATCATGCTAATCCTCTGCCGCCGATTCCAACTGGCTTGTTTTTATTCTTCAAAACAATTAAAATTACATGAGAACCATTAAATCTATTTCGATGTGCAATTGTTTAGACGATAAGAAAGTCAATGTTACCGGATGTGGATGTTAGCGTAACACGAGATGACGACGACGGCCCGCATAACCGTGGCCCAGATATTTGTTCCCGACTTTTTGGACCCGCTCCAAATACATTTTACACTTTCATTCTATGATTTTCATAGACGACATATGTCATACGAAAGTGCGGCGTGAAATTTCACCCACAATTCGTGGATAAAAGTCTGGGGGTCACGCGAATAACTACTGACCCACTTCTGTTACCCTAATTTTGTGGGTTAATTTGTTACGAGATCAATAATTAAAAATCCTGACTATGCAACACCAACATGATATTAGTGCGTGTGCATTATTCAATTTATAAACCGTTTCGGTTCCAATAACAAACAATGAGATAGTGTTTCAGTTTCATTGACACGTTCCTTTTTTTATCACGGGTTATTATGTCACTGTAGCTACTTATATCGACGTTTAGATAAAGAGCTTCATAGCCCATATTTTCATGTTCACGTGCGACATTACTGTTAGACTACAATAAATATTTATCTATTCGCAATCGTACGACGATATTCGTAAGCATGTCACTACACGTGTAGGTAAATTAAGGTGGCTTCGAGTTTTAACGTTGCTTTGCGTTGACGAACGGGAATAAGAAAGTTGTTATATCTGTGAAAGCTTGACTACTTTTTGATGCGATTAATATTTATCTGCTGACAAATACCAACACTTAGAAACGTGTTTATATTTGAAGGAAAAGGTAGATATAGTAAACATTTTTAAACTTGAATAATCAGGCAGTTTTGAATGACATCTTCACCAAATAATACTGGTACGATAATGTGAAGAGATAATGTGAGGAGGCCTATGCTCATTAGTGGGTTGTATACAAGCTAGAGATGAAATGGTGACGAAGAAGAAACGGCAGATGAAACACTCCGTAGATCAAGTATGTCATCACAACTGTGTTGTTTAAAATGGAAGATTAAGTTATCAGTTGCGTCCTGCATTGTTACATAGATTAACACCATCTCGCCGACTTATCGACCCGAATTTCTTGTCGCAGGTGGTACAAAACTGTGATGAGTTGTTTGAGCGTGAGGAGCTCTCAGCCGCTCCTGACGTCGGCTGGCCCGACTGCTTCAACTCGGGTGTCTTCGTCTACAGACCGTCTGCTGAGACATTCGCTGCCCTCATTAAGTTCGCGCAGGAACGGGGCAGCTTTGATGGTGAGCATGTTATTTGGTACCTATTCCGATATGCAAGCTCGTGACGACCGGATTTTTTGAATAACGAACTCATCCTATCAATCTAAGTTGTAGCTCGCTAATCGTGACTCCCTTTACCTGGCTTGTAATTTTTAATTAATTGCACAACTTGTCTACGTCTTTAAACAGTTGTATACAAGTTCTATAATGCCTAACTTAGATATAATTCTGAAGGAATAGGTATATGCTATTTCAGGACCCGGCGCAAATGTGATCTATCGATCCGTAACGGCTTATGTACAGACTAGACAAGAGTTGATATTCAGACGTACTTATATCTTAAAAATCTCTCACTACCGATCAGTCTGACGGTGTACTATATGTATACAACGTTATGTTTTAGCAATAGACTGCAACAATGTAGAGATGAATCTATTATTGAACGCTAGAGACGTAGTTTAAGAGCAATGTCACTAACAGTCTTATTATAACTGCTGATAAATACATTTCGACATCATAAAACCGATCGACGGATCTGAGTCTGCCTATTATCTCATACGTTATCTGTAAATATTTGGCATAGTCATCTTATTGGTTTTTATTGTGAGTCTATTAATAAAAAATAAAGGGTGCTCGTCTCGCCTACGTCTTATATACCTACAAATGATTCCAAAACGATCTGAAATTAAAATTCTGTACACTTTCAGGCGGAGACCAGGGCCTCCTGAATTCATTCTTCGCAGACTGGGCGCACGGTGACATCAACAAACACCTGCCTTTCCTCTACAATGTCACTTCTGCCGCCTTCTACTCATACCTGCCAGCGTTGAAACAGTACGAGACATTTATTTTATTACCTACTTTAAATTGCCAAGTCAAATGATTTAAATCTTCACTTATGGTAACTAGAACACTGATGCCAATCAATTTAATTTTAATTAACTGTATCTCGTAAACAATTTGCCGATGACTGCAATATTAGTCCAGTGGATGCATCATCATCATCAGCCTGAAGACGTCCACTGTTGAACAAAGGCATCCATCCCTCTTAGCACACCATAATGAACGACAATTCGCCACCTGCATCCACCGGTTTCCCGCAACTTTCACGATTTTCAGTGGATGCATATTTCTTCTATATTTTTTCCGAAATCCGTATGTGATATTTTAGGAACCTTATAGACAATTATTGTTTCGTAAAACAATTTATTAGTCAGTCAATTGCTATGAGGAATATTAATCAAAAAATCCGTTTTCCTGTTCCCTTTTAGTTACTCTCTGAAAAAAACCCCGCAAAATTATGGTAAAGTTGATTTATTTTCCGATACACTTACAATAGAACATTATTTACAACCTCTATTTAACTCACAAATACGTTTATCGGGGCCCGTCTATTGGTCGTTGAAGTTAATTTTATCTTCTTTTTCAATGCATTTGCCAGATTTGAGGGGTGATGTTTTTATGGCAATTACAATACTTTTTCCTCAGTGACTTACGCAATTTTTCCACATATTCCAGTTACGGCCAAGACCTGAAGATCATCCACTTCATCGGTGCCGCCAAACCCTGGCTGCAACAGTTCAATTGGGAGTCCCGCTCAGTGGACGCCCCGGGACACCTTCAGGCACTGCTCCAACTATGGTGGGACCTCTTTGTGGGACAAGTCCATTCCCAGCTCGACACTGCCATGGTAAGACACAGAAAAAAAAACGAGAGTTACTATGAAAGTTACCATCCTTCATCTTCAACCGTTGTAATTCTTGGAACTTCTAATTTTTCTACCAAGTGACCTAAATTAGGCAGTATATGGGAGTGTGGGCTTAAATGTGAAAAAAAACCTGTTTGTTGAGCCAAAGGCAAGCATATAAAAGAATCAGTAATGTCTTGGAAGAAACCTCAATTTTTGTTAAAATGATCAGTTTCGCGTAGTCTTAGTTATTATACTGGTCAACAGTCTAATATTTGCCTTTCAATATAAGCGCAAAGTCTGAGAGATCTTCTTAAAACCCGTAGATAATATTTACTTAGTTACATATATGAATTTAGACAGCAAAATATGTTGTCAGTTCACTGGACTTGTTGGAAATTGATTCTTAAGTAAGCTGAGGCAATGAAGTCATAAATATCATGGGATATTAAATTACATGAAATCAAGTCGTTGTGGTTGACCGTAACCACTGAGTCTATGTTCCGCGAGGTCCAGTAAACCGATCCATTTTCATACCAGCCTCCGATCTGAACAGTTCACCATGTTTTCCAAGCATTCGCAACAGGAGATAAATATTACAGAGGTGAGAATATACCAAATAGCTGTAGTATTACTACCATATCCACATTTAATTAGAGTGCAATTGTGAATGAAAGAACATTGTTCACATTGAAAATAGTATTAGTGCTTGTATTTTCGAGTGTGACAGTGACTAAAAATTTAACGCTTGCATTCCAAGGCTTTGCGCACTGTTCTTATGTTGCACCGTTTGATTTTATTTTACGCTATTGTCTATAATATATATTTCCCCAAAATACTAACATTTCTTTACCAATTGATCGTTTGCTTGCTGCACGGATTGTCGACGTCGTAAATGTTTGGGATATAATCGGTGTTGGTATTTTGGTGAAATGTGTGCGTCGGCTACATAAACATACCGATGATAGATTCATTTTATTAAGTTGATGAAACATGTTTAATTTATGCATGTAATGTGTAGTGAGCTACAGAAAAATAATCTATAGTGACTTAGTGAACACATTTTTTGTTGAAATTGATCCGTATGTTTATTTAGTGACGCTGTTGAATTGACCTACTAATAGCCGCTTGGACAAAGCTCCGTACAGTGTCCGTGTTCGTGCGTGTAGCTTAGTTCAAGCGTGTGTGCATGCATTCCCACTGAGTTTTGTCCGTTCAACCGATAGGTTGAGGACGTTGAAGTAGAAGCCCCTCCGGCGAATCCCCCTCTGGACGTCACCCAACATTACGCTCCAAACTTGGATCCAGAATCCGAATTTCCGTGGCATCACCCAGATGCACAAGCCCAAGAAGAAAATCCAGCGGAAAGGGACAAACTAGACTTGACACAGTTCTACGATCCCTGGCAGAATTACAGGGGAAACATACCGCCTATACCGAGCGCTGAGAAAACGGATGAACGTTACGAATTGAGAGATTACGCACTGGAGTACAGACCACCACAAGAACAAATCACCAATGTGTGGCAACAACACTCTGGACACGGTCACAATAATCCCATTTGGCATCATAACCAGACTCATAGCCATGAACATAGAGATCAGAACTGGGAGGGCCATCCTCATAGTCACGATCAGTCATCACATGGCCATCATCAAACAAACGATCATCACGGCAATCGGCATCACGAACACCAGGCAGGTCCATTTTTCACGAGTCACGAACACTTCGCTCAACCCGAACACTACAGTCCCGGACACCACAGTCACCACGAACACGGCCATCACGAGGATGGTCACCATCACCACGAGCCCGTGCATGAACACCACGGTCACACACAGTATCCTCATGATCATCACTACGATCACACGAGTCATCACTATCATGACAGCTTCTCCGAACAGCCACAACACCACGAATCATTTAAGGACTCTCAAAGCCATCATTCAATTCATAAAGACTTCAATCACACACAAGTAGAAAATCTAACGAACCATTCGCAACCACACTTAGTTCATCACGTTCACATAGACTACGACAGCACGCCGAACGATAAAGACCAGGTGGCCGATTCCGAAATGCCTATAATGATAAACGGAATGAATGGTGATGTCTCCGAGACCGAGAGTGACGATTATGAGGATATAACGCCCAGACACCCTTACGATAATTTTTACCTGAGGCATATGCCTACCATAGACTCGAACGGGCGGAAGATCTGTTCTCACGAAATACCTCCCACCCCGTCGCCACCCAAATCGCCAGACTTACCCCTCTCCGTCTCACCTCCGCCTCCAGAAGAGGAAACAACAGAGCCGGATGACCAGGTATGTTTTTCCCTTCAATAAGAAGACACCTTTGAGAGGTACGTATCACCACCGACTCCAAACAGGTAATATCAAATGAAGTTATTTTAGTTCCCACCACTGCAACCGTACGCTCCCCGTTTGACAATAAGCTTTGCATGTTCCGTATGACTTGACGTATTTAGCACGTAACTTTGTTAACAATAATCACGTAATCAAAAATCTTCCTCTACGTAGGTACAGAATCTATGGGTGGTTTGTTACGCGATGCCGTAATAAGAGACGTGTCGTTGTCTATTCCAGAGCGGCGTGGCCGGCAACTTGGCGCGCGTCGTGGCCGGGTCCGGAGAGGGCGCGCAGCGCGAGGCGCTCGACGAGCTGTCCCGCCGCCAGGGCTGGGAGGCCGGCAACATCGACTACATGGGCGCCGATTCCTTCGACAACATCTGGGCCAAGATATCGCAAACGCTCAACCAGCCCAGGACGTCCCCGCCCAAGGAACCGTCCCCGCCTCCCAAACAGCCGTCTCCTCCCAAGGAGGCCGCTCCTAAAGAACCGTCGCCGCCTAAAGAAGCACAAGAGCCCGAGCCGGCGGAAGCTCCGGTCGAAGATAAACCAGCGGAAGCGCCGGCGGCGGAAGCAGCCGTCGAGGCGGCAGGTAAAGACACTCCCGTATCCCCCGCAGTAGAAGCGCCGGCACCGGTCGAGGCGCCCGCGCCTGTCGAAGCTCCTGCTGCAGTAGAAGCGCCCGCTTCCGTTCCGGTCGCCGAGGCTCCCGCGTCCGTCGAGGCGCCTGCGCCTGTCCAGGCTCCCGCACCCGTCGAAGCCCCCGCGCCAGTCGGGGCCCCCGCGTCTGTCGAGGTTCCCGCGCCCGTCGAGATTCCTGCGCCCGTCGAGGCTCCCGCGCCCATCGAGCCTTCCGCACAAGTCGATGCTCCTGCGAAAGTCGAAGCTCCCGCACCCGCCGAAGCGCCCGCTCCAGTAGAAACGCCTGCCCCCGTGGCGGCCGCAGCGCCAGTGGAAGCCCCCGCCGCGGCCGAGACGGTCGCGCCAGCGGAAGCCGCCGCCCCCGTCGCGGCGCCCGCTCCCGAACCGCCCGCCGTACCGGAAGCCGCCGCTCCCGCGCCAGCACCCGCACCGGCCGCCGAATCTCCCAAAGAGGAGGCCAAAGAAAAGACTGACAAAACGAAAGTTCCCGCCACTCCGCCGGCGACGCCGAAGACGAGCCCGGAGCCTTCCGCTCCCGCGGGCGACGTGCCGCCCGCGGTGGAGGCGCTCCCGGCGACGGCCCCCGCGCCGGCCACGCCCGAGAAGGCCGCGGACACGTCGGCGGCGTCCACGGACAGCCCGCCGCTCGCCAACACGCCCTCCAAGGAGCAGGCGCCCGCGACGCCCGCTGCCAAATGTGAGTATATTCGAGGACGCCGCCGGTTGAGATAACGGCTTTGCACTCTCATCTCGTTCGTTCATTTTGCAGTTTTCTCTTAGACTTCTACTAATGTTTTATGTTTAGCCGCATCGTTACGAGAATCGGGACGAGACGAAGCGGTTGACGAACGAGGACCGCGATCGGGGCGAATCTTGTTCAGAAAATAGTCCAATGCCCGTATAGAGACGGGCCGATTCCCTGATAAATTTATTTCTGAATGTTTTTCTTTCAAAGTTTCGAACATCACTTCAGCCAGCTTTTCTAATTACGTAATTTAAGTTGATCGCTGTTGGGAGCATTATTCATTACGGTATATCTACTCGACTAATTCTTCTTTTCATCATTTTCCTGGTGATCACTAGTTAAATGCATCACTGTCGTTCGGTTCACGGTCCGACCCGCGGTCCTCGTTCCTCGCCCCGCGTGTACAGAATATCGTCTCTCGATCGACACCGCGATGCATCCTCATGTTTTTTGTGCCGTTTTGTGACGATTTTGGTTTTATGTTGATTTACTGAGCATACGTTTCAAAATACGTTGTTATTTCACCCAGCTACCGAGGAGGCAGCGCAAGAGACGCGGCTTTGATAGATCAGGTAATTTAACAACTCCCGCTTGGACCCAACGCAATAATAAATCGTTTTCAGCTGGCATACCTATTATACCGACGTCGATTATGTTATTTAGCTACAGTTATACGCGCGCCGGCCTTGGAATTCAAATCGAGACGTCATTTTATTAGCGGATGTTGGGTTGCGTCCAAGTGGATGAAATAAGTAGGTACGTTTGGTCAACGACTCATGACGCTATTCTGGGATCGAATGAAACTTCAGATTTTCTGAGCGGGCTCGGCGCGTTCGAGGCGACGCCGGGATGAGTTGACCGCCATGTTTGCTCCGCACCCCGCCGCTATCCTACCGCTATCGTGTGCAGAACTGCGGAGTGAACTTGGCAGCGCATGCGAGATGCACTTGACTCATCCGAGGTTGTTGCACTTTCCGATGGCGAAATAGCTGCAACCTCACATTTTGTTTTATTTGCTTTACACGTTTCACACATTGCAAGGTATTATTCAGTGCTAATCCACTCGCGGCACACCATAATCGCGTAATTTAAGCACAACCATACACTTCGACTCGTTCTAGTTAGCATTAATGATGATATTAATTTGCGACATTCGCACACTCGATAATAATCCTTGTAATGTAGCAGCTTCAGTTCTATGCTGTACTGACACCGATCTAACTTTCCGCTTGCACCGTTTCGAGTTAACCATGTAGCTCTGTTTTCCCTCGACTTTGTTCCAGGCCCTAACCGAGCTTGCTCTCTAATGTGACCGCGATACTAACGCCACGTCTAACCCGAGGAGAGAATAAAGGGGATTTGGTTGTGTAGCGGAGGAGCGCGAGCGCAAGAAGCCGGCGGGCAAGCTGCAGCTCGCGCCGCCCGCGGAGGCCGCGCCGCCCGCCACGCCCGACTCCGAGCTCGAGGACGCCGCGGCGCTCGCGCACGCCATCATCGCCGGCGAGCTCGCCACCCCCAGCGTCTCCGCGCCCACGCCGCCCGCCGCCGCCTGTCCCGCGCCCGCCCGAGAGGACGAGCGGCTCTCCGTAGAGGAACCCGAGCTGCCCACGCCTCCAGTAGGCGCCGTCTCGCTGGCCCAGATCGGCGTCAAGCCCAAGGGCAAGGCGACCACCGCCGCCCAGATAGAGTCTTCCGTTTCCGAGCCGGCCGAGGCGCCCAAAGACGCTCCCGCCACTCCGCCTGCGCCCGCCACGCCGGAGACCCCGACGACCACGGAGGCGCCCAAAGATGCTCCCAAAAAGAAGGTCGTAAAGAAAGTGGCGAAGAAAGAGGGAGACGCCCCCGTGCCGCCGCCGCGCAAGAAGGAAAAGAAACCCAAAGACAAATGAGCGCTCGACACTCGCGATAGTTCCTCTGTGCCATACTCGTAACCACTTTTATACTTCATAATACTTTAATGTACTTATTTTTAAGTTTATTTAATTTTTCGAATATGCTTTGTGCCGCGTAACCCTTAGTGTAAGAATTTTGTGTTATTATTCGCATTATAAGAGCATCGTTTTGAATTTTCTAGTCTATGCTGCTAGGTCGAATATTGGTAGACGCGACCGCTGAATATTTCTTCTCTTCGTTAAATTATTTACATTGTTGTTTTAATATTCTGCTACTTACGTTTTTATAAATGATTTGGTTATAGTTTGAAATTATATTTTATTTATTGTACCAAAGGATTTTATATGAGACTTATATTTATTAAAACGAAATTAATGTAATTTTGTATGAAATTAAAATCTATTTTGTATTATTCTGTGTTTCATTTGTGAACTTCCCCTTTCTCGGAGCATGACTTTAGACTTTCGAGCACTTATTATTAGTACAGTAGGTACCTTGGCCTCGTACCCCTTATTAATAAAAAGTTACAAACTCCTTACTGAAAAATCTAAAGAGATAGATAGAGGTAGTATTAGCTAATGTTTTTCTGCCTGCCTGACAATGTTAAATGTCAAAGTGCCTTACGAATTTGGATTAGAGGATATTGAGTCACTGTGAAGTATGAGTCATCTTACTACGACAACATTCCATATTGTACCCTGTAAAATTACAGTTCGTGGTAGTGTGGTCTCCGTTTAATACTAAGTAGATACCAAATTTTCATAAAGTAAAATATTACCTACTGACAGATTATTTTGTTCAATTCTTGGCCATGGTCCTGTTCGATAACATTGAAATTGAAAAGGTAGTATTTTAGCTAAAAAGCGATATCTTCAAGACAGCCAATAATAAAAATATTAGATAGCTGCTGCCCACAACCTCGAAAACGTACCATGGGAACATTGTTCATTCTTGGGATAAAAGCATTAATTATGACATTTGGCACATGATATTTACTGTGAGAGGGTTCCACAGTGGATCAGCAATCAATTTGTACGATGGTACATTCCTAATGAAAAATTTCTAGTGAACAAAATCATTGGTTTGGGGGTCTGATTCTGTGCTTCCTTAAATTAATAAAAATAAAAAAACTGGATTGTGCGTTTTCCTCGTATATTGTCAGGCAGACAAGGCCCAGAAAGTTGCCATAGGCAAAATTATTCTAAAAATTAATGTTGCTACTATTACATAAATATCTAGATTGCAACAGCTGGTACCAGGAAAAGGCACGACTGTACTGCAATGGCTTTGTCAGTCATCTTATCAAATACCTAAAGGTTTACCTTGGCACTAAGAGCTAGATCGCATGCGTCTAAAACTGCCGCAATTTTTAACAGCTTGACTGTATGAATATGACGTAAACTAGGTAATGAAAGCGGCCGCAAAGATAAAAAAACTTACCTACAAGTGGTAAGTTTTTATTGGTATTCCTTGTTCAAAACACGCGAAATTAAATTATGTAGGTTCATATTGTACAAGATTAAAAAAAAGGTTGAATAACCCTCCTTTTGACCCTTGCCACAGTAGGGTAAAAAACGTATTGACGAAAAAAAAAAAAAGAAGCCGAGGGAAAAAAAGCAAAAAGGGACTCTCCGGCGGGGAATCGAACCCCGGTCTCCCGCGTGACAGGCGGGGATACTTACCACTATACTACCGAAGATTCGAGATATATGTCGAATTTGCTGTATATGTTACGCGTTATACTCAATTGTATACTTCCTGAGAGTATTACTAGATGGCGCTAGTAGTCATGTTTTCATTAATTATGTTATTATGATCTATAAAATGAGAAACTTGCCTAAAATGATTTAATAATTTTATTATGATTACTGAGTCATCCTCAGAGCATTTTTTATGTAAATTAAAATATATTTCTGCAATATTTATTTTGTTTACTTATCTAGGACTTTAAATTAAATAAATAAAACTTTGATGACGCCAAATTCATAACATAATTAATTTGGTTTTTGCTGGGTTTTGGTAATTGCATCTCCGTTACTCACGCGACAAAAGATGTTTTTTTTTTTGCTTGAAAACGTACGCAACGAAGAAAAACGAACCGATACTAAGTAATTATTGACCTTTGGTATTTATATTGCCCAAGAAACCATTATTGAAAACATAGCTTACCCTTGCAAAAACAAAGCAGCTAAGGACAATTATCAACAAGCAAACAAGGACTTGTTATGAACCGATTTCAAGCTTATTACCGAGACCGGCACCCCGTAATTTTAAGATAAATTACGGAGAAACAAACAAGATCACTCGTTCCCCGTACTTCGCTGATTATGGTACGAGATACGATAGGCTGCTTAAGTTAATTTAGGCCTTGAATATTATAATAGTTATTTGTTATACAAGGAGGGAAAGTTGTATTTTACCTGCGAGTGTTCATTTGAAACACGAGCTAGCGAAATGATTCTATGATTGAGCACGAGCGAAGCGAGTGGTTCAAAAATAGAATCCTGAGCGTAGCGAGTGTTTCAACACACGAGACGTAAAATAACTTTTCACCCATGTATAACACAAAACTTTTCACCTCACTACAGCGAGGAAAATAAGAAAAAGGGTTTGTACTATTAATTATTATTTATTTACCTCTTTGTCTATTGACAAATAATTTTGAAGTATACAGGGTGTATCAGATAGCCCCTAACAATAATCAACTGGGGTATATAACCATAGCTACAGAAGCTAAAAAAATATATAAAAAAAATTGGAGTAATTTTTTTTTTATATTTTCTATAGGAATGGTAGTATTAACTGGAATCATTCCTATAGGAAACATAAAAAATTTACAACAAGAATGAAGGTTAATGTTGAATGCTGATATTTATGAATTTAAATAAAGTTGTACCTAAGACGGTATTTAATGTTTTTACTCGATGCAATTCATTAATTATGTTGTTAAAAATTCAGCACTTTTAATGTTTTACGTTTTGTTAGCTGTCAAATATCACTTAGCCTTTATTGGCCTTTTTGAAACTACCAATACTAAAAATAATGATAACGCGACTCTGCGTGCAGATTTGTCTCCCGAAAGAGTTTAAACGCAATACAAGTTAGGTAATGGTTTTTTAACCGACTTCAAAAAAAGGAGGAGGTTCTCAATTCAGTTGTATATTTTTTTTAGTTTTGTTATCTACTGCGGTGTTTGTGTGAAAAAACTTCAGTATTCAGTATTTACGAGTATTTATTCAATAGCTACCTTTTTACAAAAAATTGGACATGATGATGCCCTGTTAGGGCAAAGCAATTTAATTTATTATTAAATATTAACTTATTAACACACAATTTGGCAATGCGGCATGTCATGTGGCAATGGCAAATTACTTGCCAGTCATTATCCAATGGAATTCGGGGGCATTGTAGTGTCCCAGCCAAGACGAACAAAAAAAGAAGTCTGTCTTTTCCAGACCCAAATCACGACCACATATTAC
Organism: Pandemis heparana; assembly: GCA_963854515.1. NCBI lineage: Eukaryota > Metazoa > Arthropoda > Insecta > Lepidoptera > Tortricidae > Pandemis > Pandemis heparana. Next base: position 5,607,520 of record OY978007.1, read on the forward strand.
TTAATAGGTATGTCACAACACAACCCAATACCAGCTGCTTTTTCTACTCAGACCGGTGATCTACCTTCAGATGGCAAAAAGATAGTGTCAAACATGTCAATTTCTGTATGACAATATTATCTTTCAGTTTTTGCATGTACGCGGATAAAATTAATCTCTGGCTTTGCAAAGTACTAGTCAACTTCCAAATTCTCAAGAATAATTATATTATAATCAAGATGAAATCTAAAAGTTAAATTGCCATATTAAACCAAAACTATGTATTAAGTAATTAGTAATTAGCCATACTTATACTTACTATTGTAGATAAGTACTGCATTTATGCTGCACCAGCGACAATTGCATTTACTTACAGTTGAATCAACATCCAATCCATGCATAATTTGATAGTGATTGGTGTTCCGCACAGATGAGACCCTATCATCAGCACGCTTAATTGATTCGTGTCCGAGGGGCTAACAAGCCGACAGCTCTTCGTGGGTGGTCCCCAACTGCCGAGCTCATTAAAAACAAATAGCACATTTCGATACATTGCACAATATCTTCTCAATCTTTGTTTTTTTTTTACTTTTTAATAACCTATTACAAAATTACAAAGAAAACTAAATTTTATGAAAAGAAAATATTATCATAGGTAATAAATTAATAATATTTCTTTACAGACATATATTTCTTTACTTTAAAATACAAGGTTTAAATATAGTGACCGCAATTTTAATTAATCATAAGAAAATTTTGGCCAGTTCAAACAAAACGTACTGTAAAATTTTACTTCTAAATAGTCATATTTTTATAACAGCGCCATCTGCTAAACTGATATGACTTTACGAAGCTTCGTAGTTAGCCTAGCCATGGAAGTGTATGTTTTGAAACGATAAGCGCGCCGCCCGTTTGAAACGAGACAGCCGGCAGGCAGAGACGGCAACTCCGAACCGAATAAAAGCGAAACGAGAATGCATGCAGCAGCGCGATGCCGGGCAAATGAGCAACGAACGAAACGAACGAAACGAAACGTTCGAACAAAACTAGTTTGATTAAAACCGTGATACGGGGAGGTTGTGTCGCGCTTTTTCCGATAACAACACAGAAATTATCAATGTTTATAAACAGAATTCGTAAAGATAACTTAACTATATGACATTTTTATGAATAAAGTGTGTAAACTTTTGCTTATAAACTGCGTAAATATTGGATTTATACGGATGCTAGTGAGTTTCTTACGTTTTATTCGAGTGTGTAATCTTGTATCGGCGAGAACTCGGCTTCGTCGATTTCGGACGGTGGTTGAAAATGTGAAACAAAATATTGTGTTTGTGAACTTTTGAGACTGAGATGAGGCAGTTTGCCGGTTTTGTATATTTATAAGAAACGAGAAGGTTAAGGTGGGACGATGAAGTGGTATATTTTCATGTTATTGCTGCCGTCGTGTTTGGCTCATCTCAATGTTTACCTGAGCAGTGCTGAAGTGTGGAGATTATTGGGTAAGTTACCATTACAAATACCGTATACCACATACCTAGGTATTGAGTATGACTAGTTCCACAAATTGTGAAATAAACCCTTAAACTAGCAGGTATTGTAGCCTAACCTAAAAGTCAAAACCGTGTCGTGTAGTGGTTGTGCTGTTGTAAGTACTTGTAGTAAAGCGAGTAAGTAGTTTCTGTGTGTAAAGTAACTAGGTAAATTGCGACTGTACTATAAATAATCTGTGTAAAACGTTTAAAATACCTTATTACAAACTTTATTCAGTTTTGTTTAATTCCAAGATTCTGATTAGATCTAGCCTAGCAAGGTAGCTTGTAAGTCGGCCCGAGTTCTTTCACCGTCGATTTGGTAGATTTTATAGCACTTTATCTACTTCATCTAATAAATATTTATTTTAATAATACACAAAGCAATCTTAGTGTTTTGGTTGATTTAGTGCTTCCGATTTTCCAAACAATAAAGTAATCCCTCTCCGGTAAGCTGTAAAAGCCGTCTGAGGCTAACAGCAGTCAGTTCGAAAAAAAAAGTAAAAAGCTAGAAATGGTTTAAGACTTGTAGGGTCGTTTCGCCAGTTTGCCGACCGTCGCCACTTTTCGACTTTTTTATCGACATGTTTGACTAATCGGTATAAAATAGCAATACTAACAAGATTAGAAACTTAACAAAAATATCGTGGTAAACCCAAATAGTTCGGTTATACGCACACATAGACAAAATGCACGTTTGTAAACAGCGTACGGAACAAAAAAACAAATCAATCTAGGTTCGCAACGAACACCTAACGACGCGTACTTCGTTGCGAAAAAATTTGTGAGGAGCCTCACGGTTCATGGTATGTTTTTAAATGTAATTTTATGTTTATTAATTTGTTTGTTATTTGTATTGATAGAGAATGAGTCTTAGTATTTATTAAAAATAAGTATTATTTTAGATTTCTTTGGAAAATGTATAAAATTTAATAGTCGGTAACTGGTTAACTCGTTTTCGTAAACACCTACTTCTCGACCGTTGCGGTCGAAAACTGGCGCCGCAGAGTCCAGTAAGGTTGCATCTTTTTTGACATATTATTGAAGAAACTACTGAACCTAATTTTTTAATTTGAATCTTATTAACACCAGAATTGTGTCAGCTAGTTTTCGACCGGATTATTTCAAATGTCTTAAACATTCCGCGTGTCGTAAACATTTGGTCGAAATCGGGATTTGTAATAACTGTATGCCATATTCCGACTACTATATTCGAAAATATACAGTTTTTAAATTAAAATTATATCTTTTTTGAACAACACACACACGTCACATATATCACATAACACGACACGTATTTTGTCCCGAAATCTATAATTTAGCTGATAAAATAGACAAAATACGAACGATTTTTAATATCCAGTAAATCCGTAATTAGAAAACTAAATAAATCCAAGATTGATCTTAGTTACACGTTTCATTTTGTTGTCATAATGTTGTATATGATTTTTATTTTAAGAAAATGCGAGTTTTTATATTTAAAACATATTTTGTGCTTCATGTATTTGTCTTCACACCATAGTCGAAAACTGGCGAATATACAGTCGGAAATTGGAAATTTCGGTCGAAAACTGGTAAAACTGGCATTTTCGGCTTTATTGATTATTATTTAATTATTTCTAGGTCTTACTTGAAAACAAACGGCATTCAATGATAGTAGACTATATTCACTATGTGCATTATTTTTCTCGTTTATTTGTTCATATTAATTCAATTTTTTTTTTCATTCTGAATTTGCCAACTCCACTAATCGGTCGAAAACTGGCGAACTGACCCTATCTGCATCAATATCACGGTACGGCTAGAAACACGAAAAATGACAGTGACTTTCAGCGGTGCCAGATTAGGCGACTTATCGCCATTTAGGCTACCTTAGGGGGTCAAATGGCGACCAAAAAATCCGATCGGCTACCAGTAGCCATTTAGGCTACCTAGGAAAAAAATTGCGGGCGATTTAGGCTATTTCAGGATTACCCAAATTTATGGAATCATTCCTTCATAATTCCAAAAATGCTTGCAACAAAACGTAATTATGCATGTCCGCTCCGCAGTTCTTTCATGTGCGTTCTATTGCGTTCCTTGTCAAAAAATCAAAACAAGACAAGAAATCTAAGCGAACGAAATGCAACTTCACATGTCATGTCAGATTTGTCCAATATATAAAATAAAATGGCTGTATGGTGCAAAACCTTCGCTTATTCCCTTGCGGAATTACTTTTAAAAACAACAAACCAACCAAAATATAAAAAAGTTACGACTAACCACGCGCGAATTTTTTTGCATTCTTGCTTTCACAGAATCTTTTTGATTGATTGCTCTACGCTGTATTTTTTTTTACGTTTCTTCTTTACCTGGCTAGGCTGCTTAGCACAAAATGTTAGGCGAATTTCGCTACTTGAAAAAAAAAACATATAAGGCGAAAAAAAACATAGTTAGGCTACTTGAAAAAAAAAAACATATAAGGCGAAAAAAAACATAGGCTACTTGAAAAAAAAAACATATAAGGCGATTTAGGCTACTCGGTAGTCAAAATTAGGCGAATTGAGTTAGCTGACATCTGGCAACCCTGGTGACTTTTGGCATCATTGACGGGATAGAAAATCTGCACATAGCTAGGTATCTCATTCCTTCCTCTTTTTATGAAACTACTAGGTATAACTTTGACTCTATTTAGTACCAAGTCGTAAACTACAAGTCAGTCGGATAGAAACCGAGTGAAGACTGCCACTGAACGGTAAAAACATTCCTAAAAAGTTATGGCTTCGTAAAGCCTAACCAGAAATAGGTAGGTAGGTATAAAGACCCTGTCAAGGAGTCGCCACTAGTCGATTTTTTAATCTGTGTTACGTAATTTCTAATTGCAAAAATAGTTCCTTAATTTTCCGCAATATGGCGAGGGTTTTTATATTTCTGGTCATTCTCAAACTGCATGCTTTGAATTAAAAGTTTGCCAACTGACGGGCGGTGTCAGCAATAATCTAATTTCACACCAATTTTGATAAGCAAAATAAGCTTCACAGCTTTCAAACCGCGGTCCGCACACGATTCATATCGTCGACATAAGCTTTATAAAAGCTCCCATTATTTGGGTTCAGTTGACAAAAACCGACCTTTTCTACGTCGCTCACTTTATTCCGAGAAACCTCTTTTTATACAGAATCATCTTCTTACTTTCCCAGAAGTGTCTGTCCCATAAAAGCAGACGCAAGGTGCATATAATATGCAACTATGAGTACCTACCTGGATTCTTGATAAAACAATTTCAAGTCACTATTCCATCTAAGTAGGTATTCGTAATCTAGATCGCCCCTCCTTGTCACAGAAGGTGAGGTGATTGTTATACTAACCCCAAGTTGCATGTCTTTCTTAATTTCTATATATATTTAGGAAGTAGGTAGATATAGATAGATAATTATTGTAAGTTCCCGTATAGTTAAAAGTGTTAAAACCCAACAAAACCTAGCTTAGTCGCGGAATTTTAATCCTCACCAACTTAATCCTGGATAACTTATCATGTTATCAGTTAAGTTTAATTCCCTACCTTAGCACCGTGAAGGATTTAAAATCTCGCCTAATGTTTTTGGGGAAATTTAATCTCTACTTTTTAATTAGGGGACGTCACAACAATAAGCCCTCGCTCGTCATGTCCATTGAGATAAGGTGACAGATTTACAAGCGGTCTGTGCACGCGCAGGTAATGGGCTTAGCAGGGCTATGTGGTCTTACGTTAAAACCGTTTTTGTCCGGCCCCTATTGTAGTAACCTGCGCTCCGTGTAGGTACCACTCCATCTTTGTCCGCGTCTCAAACATCTGCCCCTTGTTCTTGCTTAAAAATTAGAATCACAAAACAATGTCAACTTCGAACGGGAATACTTTTCATGTCCTATTACTAATGCCTGCAGTTAGCAGCATAATACGTAGCCATCGCTTTACAAATTACGTCTTCTTGATGGTTAGCGTTTAATCAATGACGCCCGATAAAGAGATAATAGATAATAATACTGTTCTACAAAGAAAAGAGACAGAGTTATTTTTCCTGTGGACATACAGTTAAAGAACTCATACTGATGTTTGCTTTCAATAGGCCAAAAGCTGGTTGGGCGCCAGCCATTACATGCGTATAAAAATATTTGACTATAAGACTACTAGCTGTTGCCAGCGACTTCGTCTGCAAAGAATTCGTTTATCGCTATCCCGCGGGAACTACGCAATTTTCCGGGATAAAATGTAGCCTGTGCTATTTCAGACTTTTCTCTATCTAGGTGCCAAATTTCATCCAGATCCATTGGGCCGTTCTGGCGTGATTGAGTAACAAACAGACATCCATCCATCCATCCATCCATACTTTCGCATTTATAATATTAGTTAGACAGTTAGATTAGATGTATGGCATGACGACCCTAATGCCATTTAGTTCATAAAGCACGAGATGTGGCATCCGAAGCAATTGTTATAAATTACTTGAAGATAACCAACAGCTGGTCCATGAATTGTATTGTTTGATTATGATTACACTAGCGAGACCACTAGAGAGTCGAATAAGAAAAAATACTCCAGTACATTTACTTATGTATTGTGGAGAGAAGAATACTTAAATCTACAAAACGTTACACCTTGGCAACGCTATCACACTAACGTTAATGAAAACGCCCACGCCCGAAGTATTTTGATCACATTTAAAAAACAAATATACGTTTATAAGATACAGTTTCATACATTCGTTTGGAAACATAGATAATTTATCGATAACGAAACTAATATAAAAATTACCATATCTCACATCTCTACGATATCTGTATATTTCTAACCGTTGAATACAAGCGGTATCTGTCGGGCGGATCGCCGGTGGTTAGGTGTAATTTATTTCAGATGACATTAATGGAGATTCCATGGAGCCCGGCCAATAAACGACGCCTAAAACGAGTACTTTGACACGCTCGAAATGAATATTTTATCCGTTTTCGATTAGAAATCACGCCGTTTGCAAAAGTTTATTTTATTCGCTTAGATGTCTATCTGATCTGGATTATTGGATGTGTTGTTGAAACACCCACATGGCTATAAAATGATAATGCCGCACCTGATACTGTGGGAACGCGAACAGCGATATGATAATATACATCGCATCATTATCTAGGAATGTTTGCTGCGCTTATGACGAGAATATTGCCAAAGTGCTAACGTTTTATTAGTTAAATACAAATTAATTAACTCACAGTTGCCTTCAAATATAATCAAACTACCAAACCAAACCAAAAAGTGGTTCGATATGATCGCGCACCGTCGCGTTTGACTTCGTCAAACTTAGTCTCCTTCCTATATTTGTAAGCACCTCGACTGTTCAGATTTGAAAGCATCTGTCCCGATAGATTGCTCTGAAATTGTTCTAAATGTAATAAATATTATACAGAGCATGGTTGTGCGTGATAAGTTATTTGCGTGTTAGTTGAGAGCGGATGCGGAGGTGGGGCGGTATCAGACGACAGCAAGGTTTATGGTTACTCGCTATCGTTCATCTGAATCCTTATTGCTGGAGGCGGCCCAAGCTATCCAAGCGAAGCGGTGGACTTGGACGCACACTACCGTATAGTCGTATAAAGCACGAATAAAGCTATAAAGATCATAAATCATAGCCATAGCGAATTCTGTCGGAATCTAATCAGAAAGCTCAATCAATCCGTTACCGCAAGAATATCACTGAAGCTTAGAAGCTCTCTAAAAAAAACAACGCGTGCATACCTACCCCATCCCTATTGTCCAGATAGTCTTTTGTGGATTTGTTATTGTTTATTGTTTGAGCTCGGCGCAATTTTTATTGCTCTGCTTCAGAATCGCTACCCGTTTCTGATTTGTACAATACTGCAAAGAAGGGTGCGCGGCCGCATTGTTTCACGAGCACCCGCCACGAGCGGCGTAGGCGCAACAGGCTTCCTTGATGTAGCTGTTGAGATAATTGAATTAATGGAAATTCCTATAGACAGTTAATATACACGCTTACACCGCGACCACTGATTGCTCCACGAAACAAGATAACAATGGCCGCCTTTCGATAGTACAAACAACCACGAATAAGCCAACCGTTAAACGCAATAATAGAGAATCGAACAAAAAATAGACCATGTATAACGTTACACCATCCAGTGGTAAGGAGAGCTCCAACTTGTGGCTTGAGTTTCACTGCTAGGTCTGCGGTGGGTGAATAAAAAACGAAAAAAATACTTAAGTTAACGCAAGAAACTTGATACTGTGTTGCCGTGTAAGGTTTCGTCTAGACACCGTAACCTCTTCACACGGTTACCTACCACCATAACTGACTTTAAACATCGTATTTACTATAATAAAGTAGCCGCCTCATGAAACATAATTTTTCATAGTAAACAAGGTGTGTTCAGAATTATGGTTATGAGTCACTTCAATATAATCATTCTCACTAACTCCGTGGAACGATTGGCCTCGCTTATCTTAGATTTAGATTTAGATTTATTTATTTATCAACAAAAATTACATTATATAAAAACATGCATGTCACAAATATAATCATTTCTGTTGAGATCGTCAAAAATTAATAATAATAATAGCATAATAAATTATAAACAATGAAATAATAAAATAAAATACAATGTCAAAAAATCTCCAATAAGGATCGTCAAAGCATATTAAATTACATTAAATAAATCATAATATATCTTACATATCTTATCTTATCTTATATATCTTATGGTTTGCATTGCAATTAATACTTTTGACAGGAATACTGCAGTTTGTTTAGGCCTGAAGGCTGTTGGAGGGACTGTTTCCGGCTCGCTATCTCGTCAGGTGTTATCTGAAGGACGATCTTTTTTTCTCCGACCTATGCCAACATTATCAGTTCCACGTACGCCTACGTGTAAATTGTCCTGCTCCATGGCTTATCCTTAACATCCGGAGTCGTCATTTCTACATATTTTACGTCCAGGTACCGGATTGAGAATGGTTTAATAAAGCGCTCCAGAATAGATATAAAATCTCGCTTTGTTATTTTAATAAATACTATTAATGTTGCATTCACCGCCATTGGGATCGCGCCCTCCTAAACGACGACGTCGTTTGGAGAATTAACAATGAAATATTTCAATAAACAGCCGGCGACGGCGTTATATAAATATGGGCTCGCGTCTATCTCGAAACTATTCTTTATGTAAATAGCGTTGACACGCGGGATGATGTCGAGTGGGCCCTAAATAAATTTAATTTCACGGATGGTTGGGTACGGCAGTTTTTATCCGCGGGAGCGACGAGTCCCGCGGGCCGCGGCCGGCCGGCTCAGGCACCTGCCGGTTAAACCTTGTGTACTTTAATCACGATTCCACTACGTGATTAGAATTAAAAGGAGTTAATTAAATCTTTCATCCACCAATTTGTGCTCCAACGGGAACACACTGCATTAAAGAACACGAGAAAGGAGTAATTTGAATTTTTTCGACCGTCGTTTTGTCGAGCATAAATTTTGCGCAAATCTCTAGTATAAGCTGAAAGCACTTAGGGGCATACGGCAGAAATAGAATTAGGCGCATGCAGAGAGCTGCAGGCGATGGGGATTATTATGCGCGTTACATGAATATGCAACTCGTTATTTTCAATTACGGAGAGCGCGGGCTTCGCGGCTCAACCTTCGCAATCCATTGCGTTAACACCACGGTGCAGTTTTAATGCTTTGTCATCGTCACTACATTTGACTCCATGCAGCTGATTTATTATTTTCGCTTATGAAAGGACATAATCCGTCAACTGTCTAGGCGCATATGTGCGTTACGATATTAGCTTTTCTAAATGGATGACTATAAAATTATTATGACTTCAAGCTGCAAACGCTTCACATCATAAAGAGCAATCGTGATCACAACGATCGACCATAAAAAAGTTTTAGCTTGTCAATATTGAATCATTTCTAAGCAAGGGATCGTAACCGTAATAAGCCCAGGCAATCACTCCGGTCCACTTGTGTAAGGTGTGATAATAGACGGTTTTTCTACGTCTATTGCTACTTCGGTCGTACGTGCAGGCTCGTCGGGTACTGGATACGTTGTACTACCATAATATGGCTCCAGAAAAACTCATCGAAAACTGTTCTCGCAGCCACTACTTCTGTTTCCGTGCACATTCATGCGAGGTAAGGAACCTTTTCAATCGATACGACAATTACACTTGTACCTAAAGACAGAGATTAAATACATTGCCCATTTCAGGATCGCATGTTAAAACCTAACACCAACTAAGGCTATGAAATTTGAAGTAAGTATTGCAAAAACTCCCGTCTTATCCTTTATGGACAGTGAGAATACAAGTAATATAAAATTTCTCTGTTACAGCGAACATAAAATGAGTTTCATGAGTTATTGCCTGTTGAATATTAACTTGAAGCGAAGTAAAAACTTAAGGATTCTCTATAAATACGCTAGCACTTGAAATTCAACTCGTTCCTCTGCTTGTGTGCTGCTTGTGAGAAATCTATAAGCAGACGTTACTATTTATTGAAGCGTGAGTTGGAATTTAAAGTAGCATAATTCGTATTTATTGTTTGTAATTCTGATTGTTAAACTACGCCTTTCAAATCAATAGCTGAATTGATTACAATTTGGAACCTATAAAGTCACGGCTTGCGTAATAAAACTTAGTTTAAAATCCATTGACATTACGTACACTACACACAAAAGCTTGTTCTCACTGGGAGCCCCAGCCGTAAAACAAATGACTACTTGCATGAAAAAGCGAAACTCGATTTATAACAGGTTATCTAAGATATCTGTTATAGACAGCCCTATTATTTTTATCTCGCATACAAGAATCGATTACTTTCTATGAGATACAAGTAACGTGTTATTGTGGCGGGCGGTAATCAGTCAAGCAGTGATTACGCCGATAAGGATTACTATGGTTACGTTACGATACTATGGCCTCTCGCTGGCTAAAACATCTTGCTGTAGTACAAGAAACCCACGTTTACGATATACGAGTATAACTGAAGTTCAGTGAGGTGAAGTATGTATGTAACCTCTTTATTGTGCAAAATAAACATACGACAAATACAATTAACAAACACCGAGATACATGCACAAAGGCGGACTTATCCCTTTAAGGGATCTCTTCCAACTCAACATTTACAAACAACATTTGAAGTCAACATGGCCCCTTGATGAACTTACCGTGCTTACTTTTTTTTATTGTAGGGGGCACCTTTATTTTTGCTTAGTTTACATGTACATTGTAGGTACTGACACTGACTGTAGTAAATTCGTTACAATAGGGATTTAAATAACTTGAGAGCATTTCAATGTGTATATTATACTTGATTTGCTTTATTTACTAGAAACACCATTAGTTTTAATGCTATCAAATGGAGCTTGGATCCGAGACGGGTTGTTCTGCGTTCAGCTAAATGAAAATGAAATTTGAATACGAATGCCATAGACCGACTTGTTGGCTGTCATTACGTAATTGCAATAGTTTCATATTGCATTAGTGACACGTTGGCAATGTATCCAGGTCAGAATGGCTTGCAGCTGAATAAATAGATCGCCTGACTCAGCTATACCTAAATTAACACAAAATTTTGCAATTCAGAAAATCTATCTGAATAGCGGACAAACGTTTGTCGATTTCAAGTTTATTATCTTCTACTTCTAGTGAATTATACTTACCACACCACATAAAACTAACTTCTTGTTTCTTAGAGAGAATAACAAATTCAACCTCCCTGAACGCATAAACTTCTCTAATAATTGCATGCAGTCGACACTAACAACAGCTCTTCTAAATAACTAACGAACGTCGACACTGACATAAATAAAACCGCTCTTCGTTTGAGTAAAAAGTAATTGGCCGTGTTGTTTGTAAAGCCATAAATGATAAATTAATATAAATTATAAATACTTTAGTTTTCGCCCAGCATAACTTTGTAAACACATCGTCTCGTAAAGTTCTCAAATATCTCATCCATCTTCGCACACGAGTTGAAGGTAGACGTTTTTACTGACAGTGAAAGATTTTGATGCATGATAGTGAAGTACAAACTATGTAACCGATGCGATGCGTAAAAAATATTGAGCTTCGAAGGCGAAGGTTTACTTTTAAAATAGCTCTACTTGATCGATAGACAGGCATATTCAGAATAATGGTCGTGGCGACCAGGCCGGGTTCTCAATCACACCTCGACAAGGGATTGTGTCGCGTCGCTCGTCGCGTTGGTTTTGTGGCAATTTGCCGGGAATGGATGGAGACGTCAGCGCGACAAAAAGCTTCGATCGATCAGAGCAGAGGTTATTGCGCGCGCGTTGTCCTGTCTGCACCGGCATGCGGCATGTGTGCCTCAAACTTTACAACAATGGAACGAAAAGTTTATTGTTAACAATGTGTGATGTAATACACTTTTGTCTCATTTAAGTTTAAATACTTTTCTTATCGAGCCGAAGCCCAAAGCACTCTTTGGATTTCGAGCATTTATGCGATGTTTATTTTATTTTACTCGTCGTGTTTATGATCGGGTGTATCACCTCCCTTAGATCACTTCCGGGCATGCACTCTATTATCTAATCTACACGTAATTATAAAACCTTCAACAAACAGAATGTAGTTACTGACAACTGGCAAACTGCACGTTTAAAAAGTCTTATCGCTTTCAATGAAACGAAAGAGCCATTCCATATTAATGGCAGTTTTCATCTCGGTCTTACTTGCTAGAGATGGTGCGTATTTACGTTACCAGGTTTTGATACCAGGTATTTCCTTGCAAGTATACCAACCAGGTACGACCCGAAATACTTGCAAGACTTGAAAGTATTTTCCCATTAAAGTATACTGTCCCTTCAAAGTAAGTACTACTACGTCGAACTCGTACGTCGAACGAATTGAATGTATTTTTCTTGGAACTTGTCTCGCTCGTCGTTCGGTGCTATTCGACTGGGCTCGGGGCGTGCGCCGTGCGATGGCGAAGCAATGTATATATATCGGTCTCGCCTCGCTCAGTGTTTTCAACTTGATTAGAGTTTGGAAAGTAAACCTTAATTATATTGTAAAATAGGGTACAATAATGCATTTCGTTCATGTTGCTTGACCTTGAATCATTCAAGTTGTAATTGCATTAAGATTGCATTAAAATTCGTACAGCTTTACTGGAAGGATTACAAGGTACATATTTGCGTGTACGTTCGGCATTTTTAATCTTGCACAGTTTTGAAGTTCTTGTATTTCTGAATTTTTTTGCTTAGGTACGTTGTGCTTGCGCTCGATTATCATCGCAAATAATCGCAATTAGTTGTTCTTAAACTGTGTGTGTGCGTGTGTGTGTGTGTGTGTGTGTGTTTTAAGTATATTGTGTTGTAATAAATTTATTGTGTTTTAATATGGCAGCGAAAAAAAGTGTGGCGTGGGACCATTTTATAGATAAAGGGAATAATATTGGGGAGTGCAAAATGTGTAAGGCAAAATTGACATTTAAATCGGGAGAGTCCAATCTGACAAAACATATACAGCGAAAACATCTCGCCGTTAATTTGGTAGCCCGGGCGGGTGGCCGTTAATTTGGCGGTAAGGAACAGAAGCCTATGCGAACTGTAAAGCAAGTACTTAAACCTCAAAATTTCAAAATGCAAAATTATATCTTGTATTCATACACATAAGGTTCAGATTATGCTTATACGTGAAATAAAATACTTTCAAAGTATTTTACGTCTTGATTGGAATATTTTGAATCTTATCTGTATAACAACAAGGTTTAAACTTGCAAGTCGAATACTTGCTTCCTTGCAACTTGCATGGAAGCAAGTATTCGAGTCGTCGTTACGTTGGGAAGAAAATACCTTGAAAGTATTTTGATACCTGGTTTCTGCACCTGGTATGAGAAGGTGGACGTACTTTTAAGCCCTGGTACGCGATATAGCAAGTATAACCCATCCCTATTACTTGCGCTAACAGTTGATCTAGGAGAGTGTTCATTCCAATATCGTGACACAAAAATAATCACTTGTGAGAGTGCGCTACGTTCCTTGGGGACGCTTGGAGAAGCGCTGAGACAATGCCGGCGACGAGAAAAATGCCGCGACACGACTGCCTACTTCCTCGATCCCTAATAATGTTAACGGCCTTTGGCTTTTAGCGTAACAAAAACTATTCTAATGGAATGTTCGCCCGTCGGAGCAAATTAGTTGATGTGAGGCAAACTGATTCTTATTTACAAATTCGGTATATGAATGTAGCGTCGTCGTGGTGTTTGACTTGTAATTTGTAAGGTTAATGGACAGACAGAAAGAAGGCCCTCCTCTACTGCTCTGGCAAGCTGACGCCGGCGGCCGTCAGACCGCCTGCCCGTCGTGCCGTCCTGACGCATCCATCAACTGCCACCGGCGACGACTCAGTTCAAGCCCAGTTTAAACTCAGTTTAAACCCTGACAGCTCCCCGACCATGATCGATGATGCGTGAGCGAGGAATGCACCTAAACTGAAATAGCAGCCGTCCCGTCATCCAGTAGACGCGGACACGTTAATGTTTTAGCGCTAATTACAAGACATTACAAGAACTAATTTAGTCATGATTTTAGTTTCTTGTTTTGACACCCCAGTCATTAAAATGTCTGTTTGGTTTGTGAAGCTAGAGGCTTACTGATAATTTTGACCAAAACAAGCTTCGGTCGTTGTTAATCACGAAGCAGTAAACCAGTGGAGTGATAAAAGACGCATTTGTTCCTTAAAACCGTTTCGCCAGTTTAGTGAAGACTGCGGGGGGTAAACAAAGCCTCTCATTGGCTGACTCAAGGCCATCCCAATGTCAACAAAGAATTTAGTGATGTGCCATTCGCGTTTTGGACTTTTATCGATAAAACATTTACTTTTTACCTTTTAGTGTGTAATTTCCCCATTTACCTCTTATTATTTTTAACCGACTTCAATAAAAGGAGGTTCTTTCTATGTTAGACTGTACGTTTTTTGATGTAGGTATGTTCACTAGAGATGTGCCGACTAGTCGGTAAAGCCGACTATTTTGCAACTAACATAATCGGCGACTATCCGGCAAAGAGAGCCCAGTATCCGGCTTCTTACTTTGTATATCATCATCATCATCGTCATCATCCCGGCCTATAAGATTTTTAAATATTGCAAAAAAATTGCGTTCCAAATCGCTATAGCCATGTCATAGCCAAACCATACGATTACTATAGCGATTTCGAACGCAGCCCGTGAACCGATTCGTAAAATGGGACGTTACCAAACTTAATAGCATGGCTTGTAGAAGACAATAAAGACGGCTATGTATGTAGAGGGAATTGGATTAAATAACAACAAATATAAAAAATATTTATAAAGGCAACACTTTTAATGAACAATACAATAACAGTATTATTAGTGTCAGCCGAAGTCATAATCGGCATCGGAACATATCTAACGTTACATAGTAGTACTATTGATTTTTAAAATGAATTAATTTTGACAAAGTTTTACGAATGAACTTCTTAGGATCTTTATAATTTTTGGTCAAATATGACAACCTCGCATCGACGTATTTCTTTATAACACACCTAGTCAGCTCAATTATGTGATTTTAGGTTTCAACTTCAAATTGATGAAAATGTATGTCAGGAAACAAATTGTACCATTGTACCCTGTAAACGACTTTAACACAGTTCTTTCGAAGAAATCTGAATTATATTTTGGTGGCAATACTTTTGATCCATTTTCATTTATAGCTCTTTTAATATTGATTTCACACCGGCGACAAATTTCTAGGACTGTATTTGAACCGTAAAAAAGTTTTTTTTGAACGTCTTTTTGATGTGATAACTTTTAGTATTTGTGTCGCCTATTAATGCACCAATACATGTTTGACACTTAATTTTTTTAATTGTATGTGTATGCAAAATTTCATCTCAATTGGTAACCGGGAAGTGGATCAAATCTAACTTGCAAGGTTTGATTACAGACAAACAAACATCGGGACTTTCGGGACAGGTGAAACTAAAAAAAAGCTTGCAATATTATTATTACCTAGGGGAAAGTGGTCACCATTATCGTTGAAAAATGGCTATAACATTTTGACATAATAGTTTCGGACATTTTTGTAACAAACTACACTTATATTTGTTACACTTTACACTTCTGTACATAAACTAGCTAAATTTGACAATTAAATAAAAAATAAAAAATGAAATCTATAAAGTCTACGAATGGTGACCACTTTCCCATACTCTGACTAAACCCTAATCATTATTTTATTTAACTATTCCACTGCGTAATCCTGCAGCTTGTTACTTAAGATTCCTCGATAGTAATTATTAAAAGCGGGTGGGACATCACTAACTTACACGTGCCGCACTAAAGCGGGATGGCTATATGTATTTAAGCCTGGGAGTGACAGAGACGGCTAAAAACGAAGGTATTTAATTTATTAAATAAGTTTTTCGAATTTATAAATGAAAATGTACATACCTGTGGAATGTAACACCATCAGTGGAATAGTTCGATGTTTTACTATTTTTACCGCACCACTTGATGGCGCAGAACGGCATATTTATATTTTTTTTTATTATTTTCGAGCGATCGTTCCTAGCGTAGTACGGAATTGGAACTAACGAAGATTTGAGTGGGGCGAGCCTGTATTAGCTCTGTCGGAGCTAATGTTTGGCGGTACGGATTCCCCCCGCATGAGCAGTCTAGTGGTTATATTGTCTTTGTTGTTAATGGTCCTCTTGATATTCCGTGAAGTTCGCTGCGTGTAACCGCACGCTCCGCGTAACAATATTACACCTCCCGTGGTGATGGCACACGACCAGTATTTTATTTCTCCCGTGTATTTATTCAAGGCTCAAAGATGCACCATTAGGGATGATGCGGTGACAATTTTTGTTTAGTGCGCGCCGTAATTGAATAGGCGGTGGGAACGGCACGCGACCGCTGGGCTGGTTAAATAGAAAATGTGCAAATAAATGTGTGTAATAAACTATTGTGTGGGATTCACAGGAATTATTAGACGGAGTCTGCCGTTTGTGTGTGCGAGTGCGAGTGCTACTTAAAGCTGGCAGTATTATGTTACTGCGTGCGCAATGGTTTCGCACTTCTGAAGCATTATCTAAATTGTTAAATGCACTTAGTGGGACTGGCTACGACCATTAAAGATGGCAAAGTTTCACACGTCGTTTCTTTTGAGGGATGACAGACAGGTTACGTGATGGGAAGAGCTTATATTTACACCTTGCTTCCTTGTCATCGTTAAACTTCCAACGCTTGCTAAAATGGTTGTTCAAAATAAACAAATGACAGACGAAAGTACTCTAAATTATAATGAGTAAAAAAAATGTATTGCAGCGTGTATTTTAATATAGTAAAGACCACACACACCGTGCATTGGCACTCTGTCCACAAACACAGTAGGCGTTGGGCGGTAGTCCGCGCTTACACTACCTCGTTGCTTCTTTCTCTCTGTGGGTCTTACCACTTAGCGTGTCCACCTCTAATCACTTCTAAACACGATACACCACTATCATCATGAAACGCCATTCTTCACCTTGTTAACATCTCGATAAGTTAAAGTACTTTCCCATATCGCCTTAGGCACCTACATAGTCTGTTTCAACATCCACCCGTAATCCTGTTACTTAAACCTTACTAAACAAGTTTAACTAGGTCCTTGTCTACTCGCGGATGTGTTTTGGGAAGTTTACTTTTCAATTGTTAATTTTAGAAGCATGTGCGGGTATCTGTCTCTGCTTAAAAACGTTTTCAAACCGCTTTTTGTCATGTTGGCAAAACATAACTAATTCAACATTTCATAATTAAGCACCGTGAAATATGGCTCGAGTCAATTGTGTTACTGTGACAATATTGTATTTATGAAGAAGGACCCAAAATAAACAAACACGGCGTACAATCGGACGTATAAAATGCCGTCACAATGCGCGGGCCAGCACGTCATAATAAGGCAGTGGCTTTTGTGCTGCTCGCCCGGTTGTAAATCATATAGTCCTTTGAAGCGAATGGCACACCATAAATAATGCCCTAAAATTCAGCCGCGATGCTCTCCACCGGGACGGTTTGGTGCCCGTGAAGAGAATTCTAATGGCGAAACAAATTAATCAATAGGGTCGCGACAATACTCCACTTTTTGCCACAAGCTCTTTTGTCAAACCTTTATGAGCGTAGCAATGGCTTGAAATTTTTGACGTTAAATAGGGGGTCGGTTTTATAGCTTTTAGATTGAACCATGCTTTTATTTAAGCACTTCACAATTAACTTAATGTTAATCAGCGTAACGTAGTTCTATGAATGTAATTGTTCTAATTTTATGGCGTCGCGGTTTAAATTAAAAACGTGGCCGTAAATATTGAGCTGCAGCCACTTGCAGTTTAATGGCTTCGTAAGAAAGTAATTAAAGCTGAGCATTATGATAGTATTGAAGAATTTAACGCGGTCGACGCTGTTACGACTCGACAGCGTTTTAATGGTTCAGTGCACCCCTGAATAAACAAGGCTATTCGGAGTTAAATTTGCTTGCACCGGATATGGCTGCCAGTCGAACATATCCATCATGCGCCTTCAAATGTAGACGTGGTCAATGATCTAATTACTTCCACTTGAGCGGGATGCTAGGATTATCGTGGAAGAAATAAATCTCGAGTAGAAGGGGATGCGGTCAAGTTCCATTATTTTATGAGCACTAAATCGTAGCGGTTATGAGGTTCTAAATAATAACATTTTATTGGCCACCGTTCCCGTAGGATTGACGAATGACTACTTACGGTTTATGGTAGACGGAGACGCGACGTGTTCCAGGATTTATGTGTTCCCATGAAATTTACTGCTAATGCAAACCTCTATGGATTTGATTGGAAGCAGAACTACAATAACATGCGTCGGCGATTTGTAGGGAACTGGACGTTTTATAATAGACGACAACATCTCCGACTGATTTATGACTCGTAAACGTTTTAGTACTCATGAAGGTAAGAATGCCAATGCCAAAGTTTTGTATAAGGGAACAAAAATGCGGCTAATTTATGAAATTTCCTAAGTGTATTTATAGGTACAACGTAGTGATGAAATAACGTAGTTGCTCTTTTTATCTACGAAGAAACGAAGAAAAAAGCTCGTTTGTTATCTGTCTCAGCCATTATGGCGATATTGACATGTTACTTTGCGTAAATAACTTCCACATTCCAAAGCTTATCAAAACGGCCACCATCGACGGCACAGCAGGAATTTGGCACACAGCAGTTTTTCAACTATCTCCGCTGAGGATGTGCAATGTGGCGATATTTTGTGGGCTTTATTTACACTGATACTGACTGTGTGGCCCTGTGATGTTTTCTAATATTGACGTTCCAAGTAAATGAAAACATCTTAACGTTTATGGATGACGTGGATTGATTTGAAGGAAACGCTTACAAGTCTGGAAGTGAATTCGTATGTTTCGCAGCGTGAAGTAGAGATGGGTCGAGTCACGGTCGCTGGCCTCCCGCGGTGCCGGCCGCTGCGAGGGCCCGCATGGACCCGAATTTACATTCCCGATCCGAACAAGGGTTATTGTGATGCGCTCCGAGGCCCCACTGCCTCACTAGATAACGTCTAGTCACAAAATCAATAAAATACACAAAATTGTCATTGCCACCCCTGGGGACTGACGCTGATGCGCATTGTGTGCGTCACTATGTTTACATAAGTCGACTTATTTTGTGTATCCTAACTTTTTTTACAAGAATCGACGACGGGGATTAGAACGCAGGCTTTTTTGTGACTTTAATATTTCTATTTTTGTTATGGACGACCATTATTGTTATCTGGTGCGAGTTGGTGTAGTATTTACCTTCCTCTGCTGTCTTGGTTGCGTAAACACAGTGACACCCTCACGAGAGTCGAACGTTGGGAGTTGTTGAATCAGAAAATACACTTTGGAGAAGCAGTCGCACTGTTCAAATATTGGATGAATCCGTTCGGAGGTGCGCGTGGACTAATATTTGGACACTTCAGAGGTCGTTATTACATGCCAAAGGTGGTCATCATTTTACAAGTCGCTATCAGAAAGCTTTTCACACTAATGACGAAATCTATAAATGTTCCTTTCTAAATCTTTTGGTAATCCGGCAGCGTCCAACACATTTCTCTTAACTAATTTGTTGCATACCTTAACCCTCTCGGTGTCGAGTTTAGCTTTATTTCTGGCTCAGTTAACGTTTAGTTCGGGTTCCAATAGTTTAAATGGAGGTGCGTTTATTTAACCGCTCGTAATTCTCGTAACGACCGCGTGTGGACTTTAGCGGTAACGAGCGCTCGGCTTACACCAGTCACTCATTCCTTTCGAGCAACGTCGTTCAATCGTTCATCAATGAAATATCCGTTGTTTGGAAAATACATGCCTACCAGTCCACTAGCTTCTTCAAATACTCAATTTTTAGCAGAAAAAGATACAGATTTATCGCAAATACTTATATCAAATTTGATGCGAACGTCGCGTTCTTTCTACAGGCATTTGCTGAAACACAGGGTCGTTAGGTTAATTGTACGGCTATACGCTCCTGTATCGCAGCGCCCATCGTGCCTATTACCATGTATGAACCCGCCGCGATTGCATCTCACTCAGTCGTGATCAGAGGACATTCGAGAATGTCTACCGCAGTCACGTTTTTGCCTTAACAGGATACAAAATAACATTTTTTTGGATGAATGTGTACCATGCATGTCGATAATAGGTTAGATCTAATAATATCTCATACAAAATCAAAATATTCTTCGTTTAGTTAAGACATTCAACGAAGTTTAAGGAATAAACAGAAATTTCATTCGAGCGCTCAATTGAGGCGTGGGCGGTGCAAGCTTCTTACACTTTTCTATATGCAAATTCAATTCCGAATGCGAAATCTTTTACGGGAATATACCGTATGTAAATGTTTTCTTTATTCGTTTTTGCTTTGAGATTTTATTTTGCGTGTTGAATTTAAATTGCATGGTTCCATTTTTATTGTGGTGCTTGGACATATTACAACATTTATGGCTACTCGTAGTAATAAAGTAAGGCACTTCTTAGCAGCTTTTATATAGATCACTAGCTTTTTCCCGCGACTTCGTCCGCGTAGACTTCATTTATTGACAAATAGCTTTTGGCCACGGCTTCGCTTGTGTGTACCAGGAGTATTTCAATCCCGTTTTTTTCCCGTTCCCGTAAGAATTTCGTGAAATGCTCTCTTAATGCTCCCTACACTCCCCAAAGAACCCACTTGCCAAATTTCAGCTTTCTACGGCCAGTAAAACGAAAAATCCCGTTTTTTCACGTTCCCGTGGGAATTTTGGAAATTTCTCTCTTAATGCTTCTTTATACTCTCCAAACAACCTAAATGCCGAATTTCAGCGTTCTACAACCAGTAAAACGAAAAGTTCCGTTTTCCCGTTCCCGTGGGAATTTTGAAAAATGATCTTTTTATAGTTTCTCTACACTCTTCAAGCAACCTACATGCCAAGTTTCAGCTTTCTACGACGAATAAGACGAAAAATCCCGTTTTTTCCCGTTCAAGCAACCTACATGTCGAATTTCAGCTTTCTACAACCTGCACTGCAGTACATATAACAAAAAATCCCGTTCTTTCCCGTTCATTTCCGTCAGAATTTTGGGAAATCGTTTCGGTAGTGCTCCCCTATACTCCCCAAGGAACCTGAAGGCCAAATTTCAGTTATCTACGATCATTAAAACAAAAAATCGATCCCGTAGATCTGAATATAAATCTCGTTTTTTCCTTATCCTGTTGGAATTTTCGAAAATCCTTAAAACTGTTTTTTACTATTATAACCACCTACTTCTATGCCAAATTTGAAGTCTAGTAATTATAGTTCATAGGATTTCGTTGAACTGAATATATAAATCCCGTTTTTTCCTTATCCCGTGAGAATTTCCAATAATCCTGAAATTATTTTCTTAGTTTTGTAATCATCTACTTGTGTACGAAATTTTAGATAGGGTCACTCGGAATTGAATATAATAAATCCAGTTATTTCCCGTTCCCGTGGAAATTTCTGTGTGTGTGTATGTGTGTGTGTCAGGTAGGTATGTGTGTGTTGTTGTTTTCGTAATCAGCGACCCGATAAACCGTACAAACAATACTACCCACATTTGTGTGTGTGTGTGTATGTGTGTGTGTCAGGTAGGTATGTGTGTGTTGTTGTTTTCGTAATCAGCGACCCGATAAACCGTACAAACAATACTACCCACTATAATATAATAATAATAATAACCACGTTGATTTTCAGACTTTGTCACCCCCTATCCCCTTTTAGGGGTTGAATTTTCAAAAAACCTGAAACAGGTGTTTACTCATTTATTGTTAGGATTACTCCTGTGAAGTTTCGAATAAAATAGTCTTACTAATCTTGTTTCCCCATACAAACTTTGGACCCCCATTTAACCCCTTTAGAGGTCGAATTTTGAAAAATCCTTTCTTAGTGCACCCCTAGACCTTATAAGGTACCTACGTGCCAAATTTGGAATCTCTAGAACCAGTGGTTTGGGCTGTGCGTTGATATGTCAGTCAGTCAGTCAGTCAGTCAGTCAGTCAGTCAGTCAGTCAGTTTCTTCTTTTATATATTTAGATAACAAACTTTCGTTTTACATAGCTTACCTTAGATTAGTTTAACTTTGGCATCTACTGTAATTCGGTGAAGTGTTAAATTTGAAGAAAATGTTAATTATTAACTTGGATGTTGAGCGCATCGAGGTAGAATTTCAATGCCCATGGGTACTCGAAGCTTTAACTAAAATTACTTGAGTGTGTGGTTTTGTTTAGGGAAAGTTAGGGTCGGTGGTTTTCATTAGACAACCGCTTTTGACTTCACTGTAGATAAATCATTAGGGACCTTCCAATCCAACGTACTGCCTCATTAACGAGGTAGTTCACTGCATACCTTTTTTCCATTAAGTTTCTTTTGCATTTTTAACTGCATTGAGTGCGGCACGACTTACGTTTCCTATTTTTATTAGGGTTCCGTAGCTAATATGGCAAAAGCGGAACTTGTATTAGATAGGTTGATATACTCGTATGTATCTAATTAGAGTTTTAAGTACATTTTTGGATCAATTGAACATTTAAGGAGCTTGTAACTTGTAAAAAATTGTGTCACCCGCTCTAACTCTTGAACCCTGGCACCAAAAAATATGGAAAAATTAAGCTAAATATAATGCGTAACAAGTATAATCGTATAAAAATCGGCAAAAAACTGTCCTTCAACAAAAGGATATAATTTGTATGTACTTTAACCACCGTGATTTTCCTATAAAGACACTTTTTTGTGTTAGAGGCTCCGCAATTGTTGGGGCAACTATTTCTACTTCATTAGATTACGGAAACCTTTACGTGTGGCCAGACTTGCACTTGGCCAGTTTTTAAGCCTGCACCTAATTTCTTTTGCCTCGCTTTATTTCCGAATGCTACCGTTTAACTGATCGCGCGCATGCATCGTGCAGTGCGAATGCAACTTTTATTTTTTGGCCCCGACGCGCGGTGTCGCCGATGTCGTGTCGTGACTTGGCGGACTTTATCGACGATTAAAAGAACAAAACAGTTTGTGTGTCGTGCCGTTGCGCCTTTATCTTAGGCAACCGGTAGCCACTATAAATACTATGGCCGCCCTGTCTAATTGTAATGGGCTGCGGCCAGATGGAATAATGCCCGGGCCTCGCCTTAAGGCTTTAACAAAAAAGCGGTTCGGGGCGTGACCGGGCTGTGTTTGTTTTCGACTCGGCATTAATCGACGCCGAAAGCCGAATTTCTCTGGTTAGAATCCTTAATTATGATTCATAGATACCGCATGCTGTTATTATAAAGTCGTGGTTATATCTCCCGCGACGGGCTGATTCCCCCTCACGTTCCCATCTCATTACACCAATTAACTCATTCATAATTCTTAGTTAAAACTGTGTTTGAATAAAATATTCTTTTAAGGCCAGCTGGGTTAGTCGAAATCGTCGGTTAGCCGATGTTGTTGACTTTTTAATAACGGTTGGAGCGAGGTTTTTCGCAGAAATCCTCTCCTCACGTAACGAGGCTTTGTTGTTTTTATCTAACATCTTGTATGAAATTTATGCAGCA
Organism: Pandemis heparana; assembly: GCA_963854515.1. Lineage (NCBI taxonomy): Eukaryota > Metazoa > Arthropoda > Insecta > Lepidoptera > Tortricidae > Pandemis > Pandemis heparana. The sequence continues at coordinate 5,631,123 of OY978007.1, forward strand.
CCACCTATGGTAAATCACCTGCAGTAGATCAGCATCTATCCTACTACGTTATAATGTTTGTTTAAAGGCCTCATTTTGAAAAATGAGGCTTGTTAGCTCGCTACTCGTACGTAAGAAATTTAAATTGAGTTTTGAATGAGCGAGTGAGTTGAACGGCTAAGACGGCAATTCCCTCGGCCCGGGTAGGTGCTTGTTGGGATAATACAAGCAATCCATCTCGCGGCAGTCGGCCTCGCGGTGATGGATCAGTGATGGAGATCACGATCCGTTCCTTTGTTGTTTTGCTTCGTTGATAAACGGAGCACTGCGGCTTGTTACGTTTGAATAGCGCGTTTACGAGGTTAATAGGTTCGTGTATGCTGATAGTTTAGAGGATTACTCCCACATTGTCATGTTTGATTATCAACGTACGTACGGATAACGTGGATCTATAAAGTTCGTATCAGTGTAACTAGAAAATAACATTTTTACGATAAGTGTAGATATGTATGAGATCTGATGTTCATCGGAGTTCGTTAATGATGTTCAATGTAATGGAATTCAAACTTAAATTTGAAATTACAAGGCGCGCGTAGGCTTCAAATGTTTTTGTGGGTCCGATAACATCATCTCTTATGTCGTATTACGGGGTGTCTCTCGAGCTTTCACCAGCCGTCAGCCGCGATGCCCATTGGCCGCTGTTGTGACAGCCTCCCACGATAAACTTCATGTTTATATGCGCGCGCGCCGCCCGCCATGTTTGTTTTATCTCGATTCACCGCTCCTCAGTGTTAATAAACGAGTCGAAGTCAAAAAATATCAACCTTTTTTTTTCAACTATAGTTTTATGTCCGCCGTATGTTTTATTTAGACATCGGTTATTAATAATAATGGATCCTTTCAGGGTCGTTAGATCGAAATTTAAGATCTCCTTGTACGTGTAGGCAGTTTTTATGCGTTAGGTTTTTTTCATTTTACGTTACCGTCAGTTGCTCGGGGTCTCATTTTTATGTGGGCTTTAAACAAGGAACGGGACGTGTTGCTGTATTTTATATTCCGAACAGATGTTATCGCGATGTGTCTGGGAAATTAATTGAATTTGTTTTGTTGTTATGCTATCTGAATCTCACGCTGCTTGAACATTGTAAACATTCTCCAATTTGAATTTTAATTTCAATAACAATGCAATGCTTGTTAAGGCAACAGGTGGATTATGGCGCCGGTCGCTCCTATTCCGTATAACAAGAACCATCTGCCTTTTATAAAATAAATTGTCTAATCTAGTTTAGTTGTGTCAACGTCACAGCTCGTCACGTCAGTCGGTCGGCGCGTCGAATCGTCCGCGCCGCGCCGCCGGCGCATTGTGCGCGCCGGAACCCGCCCGAGGCGGAAACCGTGGAAAACCGTATAATTAGATCGCTAATAACCCCGTCCGGTGCACGCCAGTTCATTAGCGCCGATAAAATAATGTCACTTCCACTTAACTAGTCGAGCCTACGACTTTCAAGATTTTACAGTCAGTTGTTTAGTTTTTCCTATTTATTGTTGTTTCTCTGGAATAAATTTCTCGCTGAAATGCATTTTCGTAATGAAGTGAGCAGCAAACAGGTCAAATGGTTGCGGCCACCGTTTATGATGAAAATGTTTCAAATTGCAGTAGAGTAGCGCAACGCGCCCCGAGCCGGTTAACAGCCGAATACTTTATGATATTCAAAAAAGAGTTGAGTTAAAAAATGAAGAGTGCACGCGGCGGGGCGGCCGCGACGGAGGCCGAGGGCTCGCGCCGACCGTTTTACTCTTTTGCTCATTTTGCCCATTGTTTACTTTGCAGGCGATGTTTAAATTTTATGATTTCCATCGTGTCCGACGGCAGCGTAAATCATATTTTCTGAACGGTTGCCAACTCGATAATTGCTAGTTGCATGCAATTCTACTCGATTCATTATAATTTATTGGAACATGGGATTTTTCTAACTTCTTTTATTTGATCCGTGTAGTCGCGCGTGACATGCCTCTGCATGACTCAGTCACATTTTTCCAAGTAGAGATCGTTCACGTGAAGATTTCACACGATACGCGGTGCTCGCTGGGTGTAAGTAAACATCTCAGGTATCTACCTCAAGCAGGTTGTCTACAGGGCAACAGTTCTTGCACAACAGTGCTTTACAAGGACTCTACGAAGTCAAACACACGTTCGTAGCGCCTAAATAGTTCTAAATGTGTCGATAGGTATAGGAAGAGCAGTAAAGTAAAGGTCCCCTCTTATTACGTCCTGCCGGCCAGCCCTTCGAGCCTCTGAACAAATAGCATAGCGCTCCTGTCCTACAGCCATGTCATGTTAGTACAAATCCACGACATGAACATAATACAGTGTGGCAGTCGGATAATATTTGGTAAGCGTTATTTGTCAAGCGTGTTCGTGTGTTCTGTTATTGGACACCTCTACTCGGCACACAGTTTCTATTTGAATTGCACTGACACAAACCATGGGAGTTTTCTGGAAAAGGCATGTTTGAACATCTGACTACACGAGCTTCTACCAAAAAGAAAATTCTTGTGGACAATGACAAAGAGCACTACTCTTATCGGGGAGTGATAAAGTGAACGAAAATAAATCTTGTATCGCAGTGACATGAGTTGGTAATGATAAGCCATAGATTATAACGGTAACTGGCTACCGTGCGATAACCTTTCTCGAAGGATTGTCCTAATCTTAAAGATAAGGCTCGGAATATTAGTCGTGTCTTGTACTGCACGTGGGTGGACTCGGTAATTGGATTTAAACGATACTAGCATCAAGCGCGGCGATGGCGATGCGATGGGCTTGTGATCCCCGCAACATTTACAAACATGTCACGGGTGCGGTCGCCTGTTTTTTCTGGTTAACGTGTTTGACGAAGGCCTCGCCACTCGACTTGTTGAAAGAAATGGGTAACTTTTTGTAAGTTTCAGATTGCATTTCCTTTGTTTGCCAGGCCCTGGAGCTATAGTAATTTGGTCGTCGCATGGAGGTATCCGAGCTATTAGATAGTGTCTTGGAGCGAGGCGGCTGGGCTCTAGTTGCGGTATTTGCGGTCCGCGGGCGAGCACGGAGCCTTGCCGTTCTCCGCTCGCGCCGCAATCACGACCGAGTCTCCAGGGTACGGCGATAAGCAATTTTATTATTACTCAAGCTGCCAGGGAAATGGGCTATCAAGCTAGAAGTTTACGTAAATTGACAAACGGAAAAGTTGAGATTGATATTCTGACCCGATAATATACCGCGGTCCGTTTTAAAGGGCGTTTTGCTTCATAAAATGCAGAGTTTCACGACCGATCAGCATGACTCCTGTATTCTCTTCTCTCTGTATTCTTACCTAGCTTTTTAAGTACCTACCTAATGAAGCAACGCCTTCATTACCTCTCGCTTCGTTGATAAGATAGCAGAAATATCTATACTTAATTATTTGTGTGAGTATATGTATATTGCAATATAAGGAGACTGTGGGTGTATAGAAGAATGTTAAGGATATCCTGGAGAGACAAAGTTAGAAATGTGGTGGTGCTGCAGCGAATAGGGAAAAAGGTGCAAGTTCTCCTCTCCATCAAAAGGAGAAAGCTGGAGTATTTGGGCCATATCATGCGGGGCTCAAAGTACGAGTTGTTATAGCTTATCTTGCAGGGTAAAATCCAAGGTAGACGAAGCCCAGGAAGAAGAAGAACATCAAGGAGACTAAGAACGAATGGAGAGCGTATTATTTATATAGATTAGTTTGAAGATCAAAGACAAAATTTTATCTCAACGAGATCTAGCTAGTGCCCTTCTTATTTAGCTCCTTAGAGCTCCCAACTAATTATATAACATGTTCAATAGTTGCCTTGTGTTTCGCATAATTTTCTTAATAACTGTGAGGGTTTTAATGACAATAAAGCATATAACCATCCGTTCTAGTTTTAACTGCTTACTTTCAGACATTAACACCATTAAGTTATGTTATGGCTCTTAGCGGGCTTCAGATTATGGTTTTGGTAATAACTTTATGATTTTCGTATGTTGTACTAGGATATATGGATAGCATCGTGCATATTTGAGGTATATTAATACCGCTAATGTGCTTTACCATGCGTATATGTTTCAAAGCTCACTTGTTCCAAATGTGTACAAACCTTAGGTACAAAATTAATTATTGCTGACATGATGCTTGTGAGGTGCGGTATTGAGTTCCTTATTATATTACTATAGGTAATGTTTGCATGGAGACTGCATTTTGTATGGAGAACGGGCCAATTTTTTTGTGCCGAGGAGTGCATTGCTTACTGAATATAAGGCAGCGACATCGACAAGTCGCTTGATACGGTAACGTCTGTTTACGTATTAAGGAACACTTGCCCGTTCGCGGGGATAAATCCGTCGTCGCAGTACTCACAGGGTGGGCTGTCGTAAACACTCCTGTTTATTTTATTACAACACTCTTTATTTATTATTTCGTTCACTAACGCCTCCGTAATGGGCAAAGAATATTATTATATACCTATAAAATATCAGACCCAGCACAGTTAACTTTAATGATTGCCTTGCCCAACAAGGAAGCACCTTTAACACTGCCTTCGTTATTCAAGCAAATTTATCGGTACAGTTTCCGTGTCGTTGCACATAATTAAGGGAAAGAACATTCCAATAAACATCTGGGGTTTAGGACGCAAAAAATCAGGAAAAGATACCGACTGTCAAACTAATTCTGTGGGATTAGCCCTGAGTGGCCCGCCAGAACCGGGGCACGCGGGCAAAAAGACGCATCCATCAGCGAGCCAATAAGCGCTGGGATATTTTTAAAACACTTCAGTTTCTTGATAAAGTCGCATCATTTGGAAACCATTTCGTGTTCCAACACAAACGACGCCGTCGTACTTTACACGCTTCGCAATGGACGCGATACAACATTCCGGCTACGGCAGGAGCCGGTTTAAAAATAAAAAGTGAAATATCCTTGACTAATTTTGTCGATATGGATGACGGCATGCGTATCACACGATGTGATTAACCGCGATTTAATTGGGATGTTTTCATCTGAATCACTTCATTTGTATTAAGGTTTCGCGTATCAGATTGATCGATAAGGCGTTTGTGGTAATTAGTATTTTAAAAGCGGCGTGCATTTAAAAACTTGTTTAATTTGTATTATTGATCCATCTCATCTGTTGCTTAAAACAAACGAATGTGTTCAAAAACCTAAATTGAACACTTAAAGTAAGTGTAGTTGTAATTGCATTGCCGTGTGATAAACACGGCGTGATACAGTAGGGGAGGACGGGGTAAACGGGACGTGTTACGGCGGCGGTGAAGGATGGCGGCGATTATTACTCGTATTATACACCCTTGGATGACGCCCACGCTTCCCCTGCACCCTTAGAAATGCTTAAGCACACCTATGCATTACACCTTGGTTTTATTTAATTCACCATACTTAATTATAAGTAGAACTACCAGACAGGTATAACCTCTATATTCCGATATTTTTATTGAAATTACAACAGAAATAAAGCTCAAAACTTTTAGATTAATTTTCAGGACAGACTCAGATTGGCGCAAAGTCCATATATGTATATGAATAACGGCGCCAGTCGTCTCGAATTAAACCTCACTATCCCTAGAATAAATAAAATTCCAACGTAGGAAGTGGATCCAATACTTTCTTTATATTGTTGTCTTAAGGATCCTATTTTATTTCCCCGTTTCATTTCCGTATGTATACATGTAATTGTAATGCAATGAAATCGCCCTTAATGTTCTAGTGCATAGCAATTACATACTTACGCGACAAAAGAGGTTATCACTCATAGAATATAAAAGATGTCTTCACACCTCCGCTTATTCCATTGAGAGCTTTAATTTCACGAAGCTTTGTGTAAGAAATCGGTTTTGTATTCTTTGTTGAGCCAAATCTTGTTAAGGACAATGCGTTTCTAGCCGACTGATAAATAGACTATAGGGAATCACGTTTCACACATCGCTTCCTGAACCTCTGATTGTTAAATCGAACCATTGAATTCTCGTCGTTCTTTAATAAGTAGGTACATAAATATTGTAAAAAATATGAGCTTGTGTATAAACATAACCCTGTTGAAATAATAGCGAAATCTATAAAACTACACATAGAGCACGACAGTTTTATTAGATTTACAAATTTTTGTCCACATTGTAGTCCTAACTAAGCAAGCTGTGAAATTATGGTGTGCTATAAATCCAATTTATTATTTCGAGTCAACCATTAGGTGCTGATTTGTTTACTTTAGCTATGTCATTGTTGTGAACGCGTTCCGTCAGTGTCGCCGATTTATACCCGGCTAATTCCGTCCCATGCGCCTGCGCGCCTGCGCAATGTAAACTAACTATACGATACGACACGATAGTTCTAACATGAGGCTACCTCTACACTAACGACTCGAATGGCAGAATATTACAGTCTTCCTACTTTAAATTCCTTATAGCTGTACCTCTGTAGCTGTATGGCGTTTACGTGCCGCAGTTTATGCGATATTGACGTTGGAATTGTCCAAACATAAAAAATAATCGAATTTAATAAAATTAAAATATACACAGCTCGACTCGTGCGTATTATTGTCGCGCATTAAACCAGCAATATAGGTGCGCTCAATAACGAAAGCGATAGACACATTAAACGCCCGGATGCGGGACACCTTCGCCGTAATGCGCGTTTGTTCCGCCAACAGAACCAATAAAACTGTCGCCATCGCAACATGCACCGATTAAATATACTTTTTATGTATTCCCAAAGATTTTTACGACCGGTTCGATGTTATTCTGGACACATTGTAACCGTGTTATGATTACCTTATCGCGGGTGGTTATGGGATGTGGTAATGTTTTAAATGCTTGTTCATTTAGCGGTTTTCTGGTAGCTTCGTTGTCCTGTGTATTTTGTGCCCTCTCGGCCTCGTCTACTGCTCCCTGCACGGGGGCGTCTGGAATAAACGACGACATTTTATACTGACAAACCCCTGCCTCGCCGGACTCGAGTGCATAACTCTGCACGCCTTTATTTCACAGTCACCTCTGCACTTTTATTTTATTTTCTTGCACGCCTCGTTCGCATAATTTCTGAACAGAATAATGCCGGTGTTGAGCCCTAAAATCTTTATATCCAACGCCTCGGTGAAGGGGAACGCGTACGAAATATCAGAGTCTATTGTGCGTTACGCCATTTTATTCCTTTACAAATGGGGTTTTGTACGGATGTAATGAGCGCTTTATTCGAAGGTGCGAATACAGTAGACGCGTCAATAGTGAAGAGAGCGGGATTTATCGCAGGATATTCTTTACCGCACAATGTAGACTTAAATATTAATATTTTATTATTCGAGTCGCCCTCTTGAGATGGGGCGGAGACGGCGGGAAGGTGTATGTGTTTTAACAAATTTGCGATAAGGGGCCGACAGACCGGAGCGGCGGCCGGTGTCTCTTAGAAATTAGTTTAAATAAGAAGCAAAAAGCGGGCGCCGATGGTGCATGCTGCGGTTATCTCTGTTATTTGTCGTATCAAGTGCTTCTTTTTGCCGCCGCTTCAAAGACACCGCGCCCGGTAGCAGGCTCTTGGGACCTTTTAAGTAGATACTTAACATGGCCAAGTAGATATATAAATATCACAAAATTTTATTGCTTCATAATTTACCGCGAGCACTATCTCTGCATTTTTAATCAGCCATCTTCATCTAAATGGTGGATTTCTTAACTAACACCATTTGCGGCGCGGCGTAAATAATTAAGTCCCTCGGGTCCAGCAAAACTGATTTAAAAAAAATTTTTAGTCACTTGTATGCCTATATGCCTATATCCCTTACACATTTGGTTATCTGGAATTCCTTTTCAATTAGTATTTCCAGTGGAGTGAGGTGTCGAGTCGATTAGTGGACGTGACCGGCGTCGCGCGTATGTAAATGATATGGGACGTAATCGCCCGTGTCGTGCTCAAGCAAACAAATAACCATTAACGGCGTCAAAATTATTAATTTTATCACCTCTACACCGCTACGTTTACTTCATTTGCATGAAGGTGTTACTGTTGCCATGTTAAGATAGCAATGTTTTAGGTTTTCTTATGAATTGTATCATACAATGTATTACAGCATATTGTGACGTTTATTGTGCAGATAAGAAGATAGACTTTGGAAGCAACAAATGCTATTGTTCGAATGATATTTGGCCGAAAATAGTGCCTTGTGCGCTACCCTATATGGGTGCTTAGAAATAATCACCAGTCTTGATTTAACTGATTTCAGTAAAGTAACTGCTGGTTTTGAAGTCAAATAAAAACCAAAATAATCACATTGATGTCTTGCTGGTCTTCCCGTTATCTCGCAAACGTTAAATTTACAGCCTGTTAGCCGGAGCATTAAATTGGAAGCTGGAAAATTCGATCGGTTTAACAACCAAGTTGAGTACATCGGTTGAGAAATAATAAGATGTTTTCGCTTGATAAAAATATCTAAATGGATTTTTGTTGCCAGAATTCATGTACTAAAAATATTTACTTTCCATAATGGCAATTGCAGCAGACGTTGTAAACTCCCCTTGTGAAGGTTGATGGGAGAAGGACCCCTAAGATCCATAAAGTACTCCTGGTTTACATAGGACATTCAGAATTTATAACGACGGCGTCAATAACTGCCTTGCAGCGGGGTACTTTAATGTATGGGAAACCAATAGACCGTGAATTTATGTCCCACTCACGGAGGAGGTACACAGTTTTTTATTGTGGTTCACGATACGCTGTCCACGTATCAAATGCGCCGGCTATAATAAAAACTTGTTTCACTCATAATATACGAGGTGTAGCTGCCATATATTAGATTAATTAATTGGTACTGGCTATAAAATGATATAAACGAGGGTTCGCGAATGTCGTAGAACTTAAGGATGAGGTTCTCCCGTAAATAAAAACAAGTTATAGGTAAATAAACTATAATGTTGTTTTTTTGGCTTCCTAATTAAATTATATTTTCTCATAATCTTACGTATTAGTGGAATAACAAGAAGGTATGTGAACAACATTAACTGCTTCTGAGAAATAATTCTAAAGCAGGAACTTGGTCGTAATCTTTTCTCGTAAAATCGGATCATATTACTTTTTATGTTCATACGGGACCTCAATTATTTTCAAAGGAGGAGACCCTTATTGTTTTGAAGATATATCTCCGCAGTTTCCAGTTGTGCATTTATAGACATGCTGAAATTACACCTGACAAAGAACATGGATGGGCAATTTTGGAAAAGTGATGTTATAGGTACGAAAGTATTTTCAATATTCCAACATTATATATATGTATTTATCAGAAACTGGGATCGCTCAATTTAACGATGTGAACGAGATAGAGGCGGCTATAAAAAATGAATTACGGTGCTACTGGTTTTTGGACGATTTACAATTTTATTCTCGACTTGTTTTAAATGTCGTATCTTGGATTCGGTTTGAATCTGTTCCCATGGAGGCAGGTGGCGCGGGCGCAGTTGCGGCGTCTTTGTCCCGCTTTGATCTCGCCGCCGCATTGTGTGCGTGCGTGTTCAGCTTTTTTTCTTGCGCAGTGCGTTATTGATGCGTAGATTGATCTATGCCGAGTCCTATTCAAGCTGTTGTTTACGCGACAGTTTGCAGAATTTGTGGCAGACTGTATGGCGTCGCACGTGTTCTATTCACGGTTCTTACTTCTTAAATTAAAAAAATACTGTTAAGGGCAGCAGGCCCTTAATTTTTACTAAATTTGCTGACTACTAAAACTAGACGGTCGTAACGTACTGATTCCTCAAATGATTCAAGTATACCGTTACTAACAACGTTAATTCACTAAAAAAACATTTTGCGGAGTGTCTTACGTCAGTCAATTTGTTAACCGTTTTCGAAAAAGGAGCATTTTTTTCTTAATGTATGACCGTAGACATCGTACGGTGTTTTCTTTATTTGACACAGTCTTAAAAGTTTTTCAAAATTAGCTAAGTAAGCATAATTTTGTTTACATTAAAGTTGGAGTTTGAAGTTTATTTAATGTATGTCCCATTTGTCCACAGGTTTAACAGCGGAGTTGTTCTACGTTCGCGATGGGCAGATCAACTTCTACGCTTTAAACTTCGTGGTCCCTGTGCCAGCGACCATCGGCGAGCTCCATTTCACGTGGCAAAGCCTTACTAGGAGACCGGTGAGTTGTAATATCAATATCTTATTTCTATTCACAAGTTATAAGTGGAAACAATTATTTATCGTCGATATATATTCAATTGGTGTGCACCTTTAACGGATTTAGTATACGATGTGATTTTCGGTGAGTCGCGAAATGTTTGTCACTCAAATTGTTTACAAGGATCACTACATAGTATAAAAGAAAGTCTGTATGTATGTGCCTATGTACGTCTGTCCCTATTTATGCTTAGAGCTTTAAAACTACATAACAGATTTTGATGCGGTTTTTTTTTCAATAGATAGAGTGATTCGAGAGGAAGGTTTATGTTTATATGTTATATGTATGTATAATGCGCAGACGAAGCCGCGGGCAGAAGCAAGTACACTATAAACTACACCATTTTCTCGTCAGTATAATTTTAAAGGTGCCTAGTTCGTTGCGTGTCCTTATTAACACTTAACACACTAGCTTCTGCCCGCGACTTCGTCCGCGTAGAATTAGCAATCGCTATGTTTATGGCTATCCCGCGGGAACTATACAATTATCCAGGATAAAAAGTAGCCTATGTTTTAATCTAGGGTACCAGCTGTCTTCGTTCCAAATTTTATCCAAATCCATCTAGTCGTTTTAGCGTGAAGAAAATTTCCTTATTACTAATATTATAAATGCGAAAGTTTGGGAGTGACGATGTGACGATGTGAGTGAGTGTGTATGTTTGTTCCTTCTTTGAATTTTACTGCCACTAATGTTGCATCGATAAGTATCTAGTCAGGAAATACGATGTTTCGCAAAAACTTCACCGCTGCTGATGTCGTCTTGTCTGCTTAACCTAATAAGGCTGATACCCGGTTCGTTTTCACTCACATCCTGCTTTCAAGTTCCTAAGAAGGAAAGAAAAACAGTCATAGTTTAGCTAGGCAAGTTAATTCCAAATGATTCATTATACTAACATCAAACAAGGATGACTAACGTAAAGCATTGAACAATCGATTTGATAAAAACAATAGAACCTTATGGTAATCTCATGTATGAACAGAATTCTAAACCAAGCATAACTAATGGCAGCCTTTGAACACGGTTGGCTTACACGTACGACGCTTCATTTGTTTTACTCGAGCCTCTCATATTTGAATTGGAATATTATCGTCTTCGCTCACAATTTGTGGGTTTCCGATAGCTCCTGAGTACACTGACACCGTTACCCTTTTCTATTCCAATTATTTGTTTTATAAGTTCGTTGTTTTAAATCCACTATCTCGGGGATTACATATTCTTTATGTGTTTGATGTAACTGTTGCCATGCTTTCAAAAAACTCTCAAATGCAGTAAAATGAGCACGTTTTTCCCTTTTTTTTTTTTTTTATTATTATAAACTGACCAGCGATTGACCTCTATCTCACCTGATGGTGCAGATGAGGCCGAAGATGTAGCTCACTGGTTCAGTAACAGCCTGTTCACTCTGGATTTGAATAGTCCAAGGTTATACTTATCCGGAAAGACAGACGACGGAAGCGCATTCCACTCCTTAGCAGTCCGCAGTATAAAAGATGAAGCGAACTCTTTAATTATGTATCTATGCATTATCTTAATGCATTTCTTTATTTGTTGAATTAAAAACTCGTGCTTCATCAGTATTGTCTTTCGCCTATCCTAATCATCTATTTTGTCTTTTGTGGTGTTATCAATACACCAATTTGTGCAAACGTAAAACTTTCTTACGTAATGAACTTGGAAGGTAAGTTATTCCGAGTTGCCGGCGCAGTCACCATCTCCCCAACTTCACAAACAAGCTATTGTTATGGAAATAGCGGCCCCTGCCAGAATTTAGATAGCCCGTAAACAAGGTCTGATAACTGTTGCTATTATCGTTCCTATCATTACTCTATCAATATTTGAATGGGAATTACTTCACGGCAGAGTATGGCTAAATTAATAAGGGCCTATTATCAGTTACTCATATTTATTTACTATTATAGATTATTACATTGGTTATACATTATACATTATACATGTGCAATCATTTTAAGGATTTTAAGGTAAATTGAATAAAGTGCTGGAGTTTCTAGTGTTACTTAACCTTAAAGACATTAGGTATTTATCTGTTCTTCGAGTTCCAGTTCACGCATAAATGCAAAAAGACAGAGAAAAGAGTTTTCTCCACAGACACTCGCTTAAGTGACTTATTCTACCTTTGAATTCGCTCGTAACGTCGTAGCTCTTTACTGGTCGTTTTCAGACCTAACGGATGTTAGTAACAGCAGGGTTTTTCGAACTAATCAGCTAACTCCGGGCCGGCATCCTCTTTGATCGCTCCTCATGCAAATGTCCTGGCTCCAGCCCATTTATTTACCTCGCATCCCGCTTTGCTAACCAAATATGTGCATTTATTTGTTTCCATGTAGGTAGCTTTTATAGGGTTGCGTAAGTCAGCTTTTTTAATTTCGGCGCTGGTCTTTCGTAGGTTCATTAAATACTAAGAGAATACCAACGAGATTTGTGTAGCGAGGAACAAGATGATACTATCAGAAAAACTCAATATGGTTCAAAGTTTCGAGGTATTTAACATCAAACAACGAACAAATCTGCCATATTTTGAGTAACATACGAGTTCTCAGACGTTCAATTTAAAACTTCAAAGACCCCGCGCATTGCAAACTTTAGTTTTAAACTGCGCGCTCCTCACAGAACCCTTTTAAACAAAAGTTCCTTTTGACCATTTCACGAAGCTACGTCTGATACAGGCCAGGCCGTCACGACGTCTCCCACTTTACATATTCAACGTCGCAGCATCAGAGCCGCAAACAAGTTCACTGAACTTGTCAATAAGACATCTGCTTATTTAGGACGGACATTTGCAAGTCATAAGTACCAGTTTGCTGCAATAAGATACGGTTATTTCGCGATATCAATTCAAGTCGTTGGTATGAATTTATTACAAATGGCCGTTTGCTTCTTTGAATTGTAAACGGATAAATAATGCGGCCACTGATGATGTTATGTTATGTAGGTATCTTCATCTTAAATGCTCGTTTGTCTTTTATCGCCAAGGAACGAAACGTAAAAGTAAGAAATTGTAATTGTCCCGCCCGAGTAACTATTTACATGCAAACTAGCATGCGGGCGGCACCTAAGCTTTGTAAGCAGCTTATTTGAATTTATGGAAATCTCCGCACCATGAGTTGGATTTAAAAAGCAAATGTTCCGAATATGCGGTTTGATCAGGCAGGGCTTATCATCATCTCGCGCGCTTTGTGCGGCGCTATCAGATCGGCCCTCGCGCGGCCGCTCCCTTATTTACGCGGCGGCGCCTTTGACTAGGCACAGGGCAAATATTTGGTGACCGGTTAACTAGCGCCGATGAGCGATCGCAGCGGCATTGTCTGCTGCAAGTGATAATATTTAATTAGCTCCAGTGTCGCACCTACGCTTCACGAGCATCGCCTCCGTCCGCCGGCCAAAGGGCCCGCGGGGAATTGTTTCGTTTGCTCTCACCGCGCATGTAACATGCCTGGTAATGAGATAATGACTCTAATTTAATCGTTACATCATAGAAACTTGCCGGTTCACAAACTGCGGCGACTTTGATAAAAAAAATACAACATACAACTCCGAATTGGAGTTGAGGTTAAAGACAGGTGTCTGATTTCCCGTGTATCGAATGATCGCTGTTTACCGCAAAATCACCGACAAGGAAACTCTTGAGAGCGGTATCTTGTACGGATATCACATATGTCGCTACAAACATACGCCTGCTTGTGTGGCTGAGTCTGTGTTTGACATAGGAGCTTATTACCGCCGATTCTATTGAAAACGTATCTTCTGAGCGGAAGGTTGTATTGACATCCATCGGTAAAGGAAAGATGCTGCTCCTTGAAAAATAGTATTTATAAATTCGTTGGGTAATGCGGGTGAAGAAATTTAAAGGTTATAATAGACCTTTTAATAAGTATCTAAAGAAGTAACAAATTTTAACAGGTACCTACTCTATTCTGTACTAAGTTGCTACTTTATAATTTATAATTGCAAGTACTTATTTCTAACCAATTTTGATAGTAGAACATGGTGGGGTACATTCTTTGGGCCTGACCTTACGGGCATCTACATACATGGTGTTACTATAAAGGAGCGCCGTTCGTGCTCCCGCGGTGGGTGACTCGACATTTGATCCCGCGCTATGCTCCGCCGTATAGGGCTCGCGTGCCGCTGTCCGTCAATCTTTACGGTTAACATCGTGACGGCTCTCAACCGTTACTTCATATCGGCGAGCTGTTGCCGTGCAATGAGGTCACGTAGTTGTGCTATTATTTTTGATGGAACTGAAATAGCAAAACTGTATAAAAACTTAAATGCTTGGGGCCCGAGCAGGGATTCCCGAAGTGCTGATAGCGTTGCTTGCGGAAACTCATTCGCTTTGCAAGCGAAGTATTTGCGGTCCCCAGGCAACATGCTGATCAGACATTTACCACGCAATATCTTACGCACCTAATGCTTTTTTACACTGTGTGACCGGAAAATATTCACATTTCCATTTAGTAAGCGATCTTTTCTTTTGTTACAGTTACCTTACACGCTGAACGTTGAAGTGGTTTCAAATCCGGAGGCATTGCATCCACCAACATTCAATATAACAAAAGAAGGATTCGTGCCAACGGAACCGCGGACATGGAAATTAGACTTGCCGTGTACGCACACTGTAGCCGCCGAGGTGGATATTACGATATCCCTAAATGTGTCAATTGGTTCTTCATCAACCACGCTGCGTTTCCGACGGAGGAAGATCTGTCTCAAGGACGCTCCTAGAACCGCGGTTCGAGTAGATAGTGTCGCCCAAGCGCCAACGTCAGCTGATATATTCTACGCGGGGGCTGGCTGCGCCGGGGCAGCGCTGCTTATCGCTGCAGTATCTGCAGCAGGATGCAGAGCTCGAGCAAGGAAGCTCCGCCGAGCACGCAGTGACGAGCAGGACGCTCACGCTTTCTTACCAGATTCTTCTTGCAAATCTGCTGCTAGTTACACCAGCTATCGACGTCCAACTTCGATTCCTGCAGCAGCAGCTGAGGAAAGAGCAAGGGATCTGCAACAGAGAATAGCAGAACTGACAATACAAAGATGCCGGGTTAGATTGCGCTCCGTGGCCATGGAAGGGACTTTCGGCCGAGTGTACAAAGGCACGTACGCTGATGAAGACGCAAGGGAACAAGAAGTACTCGTTAAGACTGTCGCTGAACATGCCTCACAAGTGCAGGTACGTTTTATCATTATTTACAGTTTTGTACTTACTATTTCTTGATTTGGAATGGAGTGTCTCAATTATTTTTTTGCAGGTATCGCTACTCCTGCAAGAGGGTTGTATGCTCTACGGCCTAAGACATGAACGCGTACTTTCAGTACTTGGCGTTAGCATCGAGGACCAAACTGCTCCATTCATTTTGTATCCCTGGGGCACTAATTTAAGAAACCTAAAGCAATTCTTGTTGGCTTGCCGAGGGGTGACAGTGGGAGGGGCGGCGGGAAGCGCACCACCTCCTCCACCGTTGACAACGCAACATGTAGTCCGGATGGCGCTACATGCTTTAGACGGCCTAGCGTTTTTACACTCGCAACATGTCCTACATAAGGATATCGCTGCTAGAAATTGCATGTAAGTAAACACCGTTTATTACTTTATTCAAAATGTTGTTTTTATTTGTGAATTGTGAATAATAGGGCTATTTTGTCAACAGTGTCGACGAGAATCTCAGAGTAATGATAGCCGACAACGCGCTATCGCGGGATCTGTTCCCGGCAGACTACCACTGTTTAGGTGACAACGAGAACAGGCCAATCAAGTGGTTGGCTTTGGAGGCTCTGAGCAAGAGGCAGTTCAGTCCGGCGGCGGACGTGTGGGCGTTGGGCGTGCTTCTTTGGGAGCTGACGACGCTGGCGCATCAACCTTATGCTGAAGTGGACCCGTTTGAGGTCGCCGCGTATTTGAGGGACGGTTATCGGTTGCAACAGCCCGCCAACTGTCCAGATGAGTTGTAAGTATTAAGTAGGTTTTACAAGCTCTTTTAAATACGTCTACTGCAACACTTGAGTTTTTACACGTGTCAACAAAAGCCGCCGCCGCAAAAGCTTGCATTAAAAATATTTTTAAGTGAAATTTATTTTAAAGAATACTTATAAAAATTAACACTATTTGCTGTCCACCTTCTTGGTGTTTGCACCATTAAACACTGTTAATTATGATAAGACGAATACGGTGCTAACGGTGCTCGATTGCCACTTACAACCACTATTGACGAGTAAGTCAATGTAAATAGTGGTTATTATCATCAGATCAGATAAGCACTTGTTGGAAATGAGAACAGAGAAATGATACCTTTTTCTTATTTCAGCAATTAGTTTCATTATACGAATTTGCGTAAGTGCTAAGCCGGCGGTTCCAACCGTGTGTAAATATTACCAGTTGCCGTCCATTTTATTATCATAATTATAATTAAGAACCAAACACAGACTCGGAGAATAGAAATTATGGTCCTTTGAAATACAACACCCCCTTGCAAAAAAAAAAACGGGCACCCATGGTTTTTGTATTTTATGTGCATGAAAGCTTACTTTCTAAGCTTTCATGCCTAAAAATCTGAAAAACCATAGGTGCCCGATATTTACAGTAAATTGCAAAGTTTCAACAAGTTTTTCGTGTACAGGTTCGCAGTGATGGCTTACTGCTGGGCGATGTCGCCCGACGACCGGCCAACACTGCCGCAGCTGCAGATATTCCTGCGCGACTTCCACACACAACTCACGCGATTCGTCTAACGACAATAAGTGGACTAAAGTGTCAAATTCAGTGATTCCAAACGTTAGGGGCCTTATTTCCAAGTGCGTGCCCTTTCGTGGACTGGTGTGAATGGACGCGAGTGTAGACTATAACAGAGACTGATTTTATTAAGCGTTTATTCTATTGTAAATTTTAGACGTTCTCTATTCGGATGGCGTCTGTTTCGATTTTGAATTTCTTGAACACATTTTTAACACCAGATTTATTGATTATGTTTGATGATTGTTTTAATACGTTAATCGTAATCAATAAATCTAATGCATCACCAGTACAAAGTTCAAAATCCGAACAAACAACATCTTGTAATTCTTGTATAATTTATACTTGTAATTATTGTTTGTAACCTCATTACTGCCATATTAGATTAGATTTGGTTTGTAAATATTGGATAGAACTAAAATTTAGTTACATTGTGATTATATTGTATTGTATGATACGTATATTAAATGTGCCTCAGATTTTATGAAAGATTTAGATGTTTAATAGAGAAAATATAAAATAATTAAGACTGGTATAGTATCAAATTTTATCGATTTATTGCTAAACTTTTGCCAACGTACTCTACTGATCTTTACGTCTTGTTATTCAGTTTACGATAGCCTCTTTAAAGTGATAGCTTCTTTAAAGTTTAATGTATCTAAACAGTTTATACTCTTTTATAATAATAATAGTTAGTACTCGGTGAAGTTGAGTAACAGGCCGTGAAGATTTCCAACGTTCTTTGTACCACCTTTTTGTTTTAAGAATTAGATTTTTATAGACGATTTTACTGGATAAATTATTAATATAAACTTAAACAGAATGTTTCAACTATATTTTGATGTTATGATTACAATATGTTTAATGTCGACTTTAGTTTCAATAGTGTGATGGTTAACATGCATTATTAATGTTGTAATCATGAAGTGAAATAACTGAGATGATTATCAGACATAAAAAATATTGGTAAATAAGATTCGTTATAAAAATAAACTTTGACCTGCGTGCCAAATAATGCTAAATTACGAATTGAATTGACTACTTAATTGATTTTCCTCTTTATAAAACAACAGGTAATTCGTCAACACCAAACATTATTTCTGTTGTATCGTTTCTGTAGAATCCCTTATTTACCTGTAAGTTGTATACAATTTTGTTTGGAAAAGAAAATACTACAGGTCCTCTTAGTAGCATGAAACTTGGTGGCTTATCGATTGTTTAAGAATTTACCAAAACGTAAAAGCGCCATGTTGTTTCCATTTCGATCTCACCATTTACCTTATCTATCTTAACGTTAGTAAGCGGTTAATATTATAGTTCTGTTCAAATGGAGTTTTGACACTCGAATGTGTGAGTTGTGTATGAATGGGCCACAGCTCATCAAAAAAACCAGCAACTATACTATATAGTGCTTCTAGTTACTTAATGTATTTGATAGTTGCCGTGTTCTGAATAAACATGAATGAAAAATAATGTTGTTAAAATTGAGAGCAAGTGCAACCAGATACATCGATCATCACTCTGTCCAAACTACTGTTGTCTGTGTGTGTTCTTGTGGGTCTACTCTTGTTCCTATCTCCTGTCAATCGTTCAAAGGTTAACTGGAAGAAATCCCTTTTAGGGATAAGTTCGCATTTGTACATTTGTTTTTTTCTTGTAGTCATCTTTTTCATGTGTTTATGTACAATAAAGAGTTACACATACATACTGTCAAATACATTAAGAAACTAGAAGCACTGTATACTAGATATGAAATTTCGGATAGGTTCGGATACGGATAAAAGATTTTTTAGAAATTGAAAAATTAAAATATGACCCTATCATGACTTGTCTTTAGTTAGACTACTACTATCCGAAATTATTCGAAACTTTTCTATCGAGTTCTATCAGTTTCGGATAGATTTTTTTCGGATATCCGATATTTTACGGTCATGGTTAACTACCGTCCCATCATGCCTGATTCACATGAGAGTTATGCTACATTACAATCACCTAGAGCAGGGTTTCTTAACTTTAATCCCTGTCGAAGAAAATTATACTTACCTATAGAAAACAATGCCTACTAAAAACACTAAACAAGTACGGACACCTGACACTTAATATATGTTACGTAACTAAGGATTTTGTTGATCCGGTTTCTAATAAACCCTGATCTAGAGATATGCGTTTTCTCACAAGAAGCGAACTATATTATTAATTTACTTGCAGAATATGAATTTATTTGTCGCAAAAATATTGTTTGTTTTGTACAATAATTGACATGTAAACGACTTTGGTATTAGTTTTCTATCCTATCAGATAAGAATGAGGTGCCCTTTGTATTGGAATCGTACTTAAGGTACCTTTGTTTGTACATGTGTAAATAATATAAAATGACGAAAATGTGAATATAAGAGTGATTAATACGAATCTTGTGTTTATTTCTTTAATCACCTTGCAAATCGTAGACATGTAACCATCAAACCACCAACCATCAACCGAAGATACTGGCTATGGCAATCACGCTATTTCAATGAAAGTGGTTATCTTGGTTGTCTCAGTCGTCTGTCATGTGTCTGTCATAAAACAAATGACTTCTTGATAACTTCTTGATAACTCCTAAGTCTCCTAACTCCTGAGTATGAGTAAGCTAGGTGAACGCCATCAAAAATTGACAAACGAAGTTTCGTAAAAGTAATACTATCCTAATCCTGTCCTTCCTAATCTTTCCTACTAATTTTTATTTTTACTCATTTCATAAAACTACTATTGTACTTAATGAAATTTTCCACACGGAGAATTCGTGACCTGATAGGTACCCCTACTTAACTTTCGTTTTTCTTCATTCTGTAACAGTACCTAAATTGATAAATAATGTGATAATGATAATAGTACCCCGAAAAAATGTTCAAGTCGTTATGCCAAAAAAATTAAGTTGCCGATAAAACTTCAAAGTATATTTTTTTATCACGTTTATGAATACGAAAAATATAAATCAAAGCATTAAAAAAAGCAAAAAGTATACCACTACATTTGGTAGGCCCCGACGAGATTCGAACTCGTGATCTCCTGTTTACTAGACAGGCGCTTTAACCAACTAAGCCACGGCGCCTCATGTGTGAGCGAGCGAAATAGTGGATTACTTTGTGCAAGTGTGTAAAAGCGTGATTATGTCTTGTTTATTCGTTCGCACGACTTATTTTCCCGAAGTTCGCTCACTTTATTTTACGAAATGATTAAATTATTGTTTGAAATACACAGTGCATTAAAAATCAATTCAAACCTTCAAGTCAATTCCAAATAGGTAGGTACTCGTAGTGTACATACGGTCAGTGCCAGCAGTTTTATTTTTAATGTGTTGAGGCTTGCTAAGGGTTTATTTATGACCCACACCTAGTACTTTAGCAAATTTGTAATGATTACGGCACAGAAGTAGACGAAACACAATACTGTAGCTCCGTGTTATGTAAGTGTTCATTCAGTATTTTGAATAGCTGTCGCTTTCAGTCGTTACATGATTTCGTATGGTCTTTCAAACATGACTTTAAAGTGACAAGGTACAAAAGCGATCACTTTTTTATGCTGGTGACTGTACCGTTTGTTACTAATTAATACTAATCTTTTACCAACCTAAGAAGAGTATGATTTACAATACATAGGTATCTACAAGTAAGTAATGATTACAACTTTTTAAATAAGTGTTCGATATAGACCTAACTTATAATAAAATATTATCGAAAACTTTCGATACCTAGGTACCTATTTATCTAGGTAATTTTAATTTGACCGTTTAATCAGTGTTTTCTTTATGAAATTGGATGGAAAAAGAACAAGTGGATCATTTGATGGTAAATAAAGACCAACACCCATGTCGAATAATTTCCGCGGTATTACAGTAGGCGGCAAATAAGTAAAACGTGGAGGAGATATGCGCAGTATGAAAAACAACATCATTTTCATACTGCGCATGTCCCTCCACGTTTTACTTATTTGCCGCCTACTGTACCTACTCTCTACGCCCCAAGACAACAGTGCTTGGCGGCAGTATGTGTGTGAGCAAGATGGCGTTAGCGATCTGATTCTGAGTAGTCCTTGCACAAGGTCCACAAAAATTGTGAGTGGTGTGCATGTACATACAGCGCTAGACTAGATGTAAAGCAAAGTATAAAATTATGTACATTATTTATTACATAGCAGTAAAATTGTTTTTTTAATAACTCATATTTAAACAGAACGTCATAGATAATTTCAACTCACTGCTCACGGCAGTCGTGGCCGAGCGGTTAAGGCGTCTGACTAGAAATCAGATTCCCTCTGGGAGCGTAGGTTCGAATCCTACCGACTGCGGATCTTTTTGTATTTTATAATTATCTTCCAATACATTTTTTTTTATCAACGCATTCGTTTTTGCGTGTTCCTAATGGTTGTTTTTATCGTCCCGCAGCTATTTTTAGCATTATTAATAATAATTTGCTTATCTCAATTTTACCGGTTAGCATTAGGGACGTCACTGCATTTTTTATCGTTTAGCAAAATGGGCCACACATGGGTCTCTAATGGCGTATAAAAAGCACGGGGGCAGTGTTTGCTTTCGATTAATTAAAGAGGGTAAATTAGCGGTTGGTGCGGCCATTAAACGTTTATTTGTGTTACGGGTTACATACGCGGGGGAGAATATGGCACGGAAGTGCTTTAGCAAATTAACGTTAATTCTAACAATGTTTCCAACAAATTTAATCACGTAAAAGTGAAGGAAAATTGCGAGTTTATTTGAGCTTTAAACGTTGTTTAAACGGAAATGAATATATTATGTCGTCAATCTGCTGTAAAAAAAGCAACAAGGAGGTCTAATCTATATCTAAATATATATTCTTTCTTTCTTCATCGGCAAATTTATGAAAATTAACGCCTTCATAAATTAATTTTCATAAATTTGGCCACCACAATTTTCACCACTCTCGAATGGTTTCGAATGAAACGCCTTCAAAAATTTGGACGTAAACAAACATGAATATACCCGCTTAGATGTCCGAAAAACTTAATTTATCTGACACCGCACATACCCCAATCTCGATCAACACTACAGAAAACGTTATAACGGAGGGCAATGAAGTCCTAGTAACGTGTTCAATAGGGGGAGTAATTACTGATGGCTGGCTTTGTGCGCAGATAGGGCATGCCGCGAGATAACACGAGAAATGCTTTGTTTGATTGGAATTTGCGGTATAGAGTGGTTTAGGGTACTGTAATGAGATTTAGAAGGACTTAGTTGACAAGGAAAAAGTCTAGTGCGTTTTGTTTGCGAATTAAACCCAACCCAAATTAAGCCGAAGACTAGGTTCTGTAACCACAAATGTTATATTAAGTTGTATCTAATTTTATTCTAAGGTGGTGGGACTTTTGGAACATAAATAAAATATTTTTCTTTCTTTCTTTCTTTATTGTTGAAACAGTCTCAAGTAAAATATACAACGATGTTACACGGCTACGTCTTGTCCTAAAAGAGTTTTGTTAAATATGAACCCTGTAGGTAAATAGGTACCTACATTCAGCCAGACGATTGTGATTTTTTTCAGCACCTTTCTCGCCACATTTCGTCCACTTAATTAAAATTAAAGTAGGTGCTTAGACGATTTTTTTACCTCCGGGGGTGTAAATGAAAAATTCCACCGCGCGCCAGGTGACAGGCGAATTTGTCTGACTTCCCGGCACAAAGAAAAAGTGCCATTGCACCGCTCTAATTGTGAAACGCATCGCTTTCCACGATTGTACAAAGCTGCCCTTGCGTTGCAGTTAGCGAGTTAACTCGTTGAGTAGAATGTGCTCTTACTTGTATGAGTACGTTAAGAATGGTAGGCAAAACAATTCGCCCGCCGTTCTGGTTTTGTCATTAAGGGAAGCCGTGATAGTTTACAATAATTTCGCGGCTTGATAAGATTATGCCAGTGAGGTAGAGCGGAATGGATACGTACAAAGTCGACCGTTCACGTTTTCACGCTATAGGTATGTAAGTAAGTAGAGTGGGATTTTCGAAATTCGTCTGTTAAAACTCTATCATACGATGGTGGGGAAAAAATATTGATTTTGGAATGCGGGTTGAATAGGGAAAGTCTTTGTTAATTTGCCCAACTAATCAATATTTTTATTCAAGCGGCACACAGATTTTATTACGAAATTGTAATTTTTTCGAAGGCTTATCACAAATTCTGCCGTCCTAATGAAAAAGGACGTATATGCGTTTCATATGACACACATATACGTCCTTTTTAATTAGGAGGGCAGAATTACTGTTAGGATGTTTTAGTTATTTACAATGGAGCTAACAACAAAGTTTACTAGTTTTAACTGCAGGAATGTGATTCGGTCCGTGGAATGCGTGCGTGAACTGCGCCCCGGCGCTTCTAGTTGTTAATTTTATTTTTGATTTTGTGCTTTTATGTCACTAACCCTATATGTTTAAGCAATTGTACCTAACACTATGGTTTTTTTGGTCCGAAATAAATTATTATTATTATTATTGTTGGTACGGGTTTCCGATCACGGGCCCATATGGACCCGGTTATTTGAAAGGCATTCATGGGGCCGAGGCCAACATAAAGAGGCCTTTGGTACCATAATAATTATAAACATGAGATGGGCGCAACTATGGAGGTCTATCCCCTAATACACCATGAAGATGTGCTAGCGGACAGTCCTCCACAGTTGCCAAACTATTGCCTGGTAGAGAACGACATGGAATGGGCTATGGGGTTGGGATGCTGTGGGCACGATTAATGGGCTATGGAGTGAGATAAACGGACACCGTATTATTATCATTATTATTAATTAAGTACGAGTAGGTCTGCTAGCCTCTGTACTCGAATGAGTTACGAATGAGTAGGTAAATACGTACGTACCTACTTAGTGTGTACGAAAGCTTTGAAGTCAATGAATAGTATAGTAACCTACGTTTTCTTTCGACTGGTAAAGACATCGTTGTTCATCAGTAAACAACAAACAGTGCAGCTGGTCCCCGCTGCAGTAAGATTTAAAAGATGCGTATCTCCCCAAAGCACTAGTCCCCCGGGACAGAGGCTTTCCCGATTTCCCATTCCACTGGAGTTGTTGATACACGGAAGTTTAATGACCGGGTATGTACTTGATTGTTGGATGTGATACATTTTCCAAGATTTTTTAATTGTGGTTGACGAATGTTTCCATACATTAGTCGATGTTCCAAGTTTAGGTGAAAGGGGAATTCTTACTCTTAATTTTACATGTTACTAACCAATAACCAGCATACCAAATATAAAACACCTTGTATAGTACTAATACTTCACTGAAAATACACTTTTTAGGTAAAATATATAATTTTACTTTGACACAGTCATTCAAAGTGCTGTTTTCGAATCGAAATTTGAAATGCAGTACCTACCTACACATGGTGCGATGCAGCCGTGCGCTGTAGTATCATTATCGGAATTATAATAAGAATAAAATTGCTTGCAAGGTTTTGGGTTATTATTATATCCAAGGCACAAAATCATAAAAACAGTTAGTCCTCGTAGGTATCGAAGTGTAGAGTGCCTATAATACTTAAAACAGAAAAGATAAAAAATCACGCGTTTTATTATTGTAGTACCGGCAGAGCTTTGCATAGCGACTACGAAATTGTATTCTTATTTAACGTCCTCCGTTGCGAACAAAAATGTGAAGCCATAAAAATTATGATGAAAAATAACGATGAAGTTGGATGGAAAGCAAATTGTTCTGGTCAGAGTAAGCGAAATAAATCATAAAGTTAAACGAACCGAGTGGATAAAACAATAAGGCGAGAGGAAGCGCCGTAGACTCGCAATTTTACCGGGAAATCGGGAAAATTCGGCAAAATTCGGGAACAGATTGATGGCGCCCTCTGCGGGAGAAATGATGCAATTAACGTACTGTTTCTTGAAGGAAAGGCCGTTATTTGAGTGAAAAGGAACATTATGTGCGCATTTATTAAACAATGTACGCTGTTGCACTAATAAATTACTTGCAATATCGCTTAGGTTAAGAAAGGAATAGGCCGGGGCGCGATAACGCGGGTTCGTTATTAGGAACACCTCTACCTTTTTATAAGCTTTAAAAGAATAAACTTGTGTGTGTTTTTACAAGCTTTTTTATTTAACTTTACCTTTTTATTGTTGTTCATTTTTGTTTGTGTCAAATTTTGCAAGTCAAGTGGGTGTAATTGCCCTGAAATTTGGTACGGGTTGGATAAGTAGAGATGACAAAAAGTGCAATCAGCAAAGAAAGCTTACAAGTATTAAAAATGTTTCTTTTAAACCAAATCTTGCAAATTACCCGTTTTATGGCCCTTGACCTATTTCAAGTGGCCGGATTGACTGGACATTTGGTTGGTATACATAATGTCGAAGGTAAGATAGTAGGTAAGCTTGTTATTAATTATTCATATTAATTATTAAGTAGGTTATGTACAAATTTATGTTTAGCTACCGTGAGCTTTTCGGGGAGGATAAGCAGAACATGAAAAATAAAATTTAAAATAATAAATTATTTCATTTCATTTCCTACATCACGTAGCTATGAAGTAATTAACGTGTGATATGCTTCACCTCACCCCATCTCCCAGTAGTGCAGTATTTTTCAATTTATTAAAACAGAAATTCATCACTTAATGCGGTACCTACTCCGCAAACATCTCAGTTTCGAAGTCATCAAGCCATTATTAATGAGTTCGGAATTAAACATCGCAACAGCGTCGATCAATCATCGCGCGTCAGGTAACGAATCAATCACTTTTAATCAATTTATTTTTCCTTCATTACTGTCGCGACTGGGGGGCGTTCATTTGCATAAAAAAAATTGGTTGCCTGTAAAGTCGGTATACGGGCGAAAGTTTTACGTGACAACGACTTTGAGTGGTAAAATAATTTTAATGTGAATATTCATTCGTATAGTAGGAAGAAGGACGTGTAAACTTGTATGCAGGCGCCTAAGCGAAATAGAAGCGCAAGACATGAACCGGTGTGTATGCCTATCTCTCTCACTCTCTCTCTCTCGCTCTGTCTCTCTCGCTCTTAGGCGGGCTAACTGTGCTCGAGTGGAAGGGACGCGTGCCTTTCACTTTTTATGTCTGTCTCTCTCGCTCTTAGGCGGGCTAACCATGCCCGCGTGCCTCTCACTCGCTCTCATTGTGAGCGCATAACGTGAGCGGAGCGTAACGCAGTTTCTTGAAGTGTCACCCGGCAAACCAATTTATAAGACGTTGTCACGTCAAAATTTCGATGACAAACGCAATTTAAATTTCGATTTTTTCTTGCCTATGCGGTTCTGCCGAATGCATCCGGATCGCTGGGCAAAAACCACCACCGAATGGGTTCCATGCGAAGTACGGGAGCAGAGGTAGACCAAAACGAAAATGGCGGTACGATTTGAAGCTTAACTGGACTGGTGATGCCTCGCAAGAGACAGGGAAAGGTGGAAAGAAGGCCTTTGTCCAGGAGCAGGACACCAAAGGAGCTATTAAAAAAAACAGTTTGTTGTGTAGACAAAAATTCGTCATTAGTTTTCTTCACATAATGTTGTTGCCGAGTTTAAAGAAACCTGTATAGATATTGAAAAACTATGAAATTTTTAAAATCATTTAACAAATACGTAAAAAATCAGGCTATAAGTCTGATAAATATGAATTTAAAGTTGCAACATAATCTTGTTACCTCATCCATGGAAATATTCATCTGAGTCTTCTGTTACCCTTCACTTATGTCCACGGTTACAGTTTTAACCGTTACAATGCCCACAGTTGACCACAGGTTGACGGCGTACGTCTACTAGGGTTGACGGAAGCCCGTAGTCCGTCCGTAGCATGTTTGCCCGCCAACAAGGCGTCACTTCATTTACCTCACACGTTCCTTGGCTGACAGGGTTGACACAAAATAGCATGTGCGAATTATGGAGTTTGTTGTCAATGTGTTGACAGATTGTTAGAGATAATCAATTGAAAAACCTTAATAGCAACAGTTTAAAGGTATGACTTTGTTACAAAATTAGATTTTATACCTACAGATACAGGTATGTTTACAGAAACAACAAAACAAATTGCAGTGGTTTGCGTTAGGAATCTTTTGATTCAAAATAAAGTTCACGGGAGGAAAGCCAAATTAAGTGTTTTAAATAGTCCCTAAAATTTAATAATTACTTGACAATATCGTAAACAATAACGCAGACGTCTTAAAATCGTTGAGGTTTGCGTTTCCTCAGCTTGTCAGTCAACCCTGCAGCGTCGTTTGCACCCTTCATCTTTGCATAATAAACGCTCAGTTAATACCGCCTGTACGGGGCTCAGAACATCCCAGGATTAAAGGAAGGGTTATCGGTGAAATCCTTCCATGAAATTTTGTTTTGAACCTTTCAAATTCCGGGTTTATTTATGAGAGATCCGATCGTCTTTTTGACAAACATTTCGCCCGTATAATTAGATTTTGTTTTCTCCCCGAAGGAGTTGACTGAAGAAAGGCGTTTTGCTTTTACGCTTTGCCTTATCAAAATGGAGTTATCAATGCATTGAAATTATCTTTGAACCATAATTATAAATCAACATGTTTTCAGAAGAAAAACAAGACCTAAGAAAACCAAGTCTGATCTAAGTTTGGCCTCCAGTCTTGGTAATAATAATAATTTTCGACCTTCCACCCTGAGGGCATCTTACTTTGTGTAGGTACTCATTTAAAACTCCAACAATTAACCAATAATTTATTTCAACGACAATAAAACGGCCAATGACAATTCCCAAATCTCTCTTAGTTTCAGCCCAGACATCTCATCCACTGTGAAACTCCGAGATATTGTTTCGTGGTCCCATTTCTTGTTTGTTTTGCAATAGTACTTAGTATATTCGTAGCTCGTTTTTTTCTGGCTGTCGGTTGTGTCCGCTGGCGCCATCTCTCGTCGCTTCATTAACCTAAAACCAGAGTTGGAATATTCGGTGAGAAGGAGCTGAAATAGACAACGATTTTTAGAAATGGGATAAAGTTTCAAGATAAGCTATATACATCTAGATACAGTGCTACGAGTAATAGGTGCATAAGCATAATTTTATTATTGACCAAATATACATACATACATACATACCGTCACGCCTCTTTCCCACAGGGGTAGGCAGACTACTTTGTTCCACTTGCTACGATCCTGACATACCTCTTTCGCTTCATCCACATGCAGCAATCTCTTCGTACGTACTCGTCGGTTCCAAATATCCTCTTTGTGACAGTGACAAGAAAAATAAAGCTTTTAGACCAAGGTAGCTACGTTTTAGACGTAAGGTCGTTTGTCTCAATAAGGCGCTTCCTGTCCAAGTGTCCAATTGCCTAAATATGCATAGATATGTGATGCAATCCCAACAATTTATATCTTTATTGCAAACCCCAGTTTGACCTAAAATCTCAACAAATTGTGTAGCGAAATTAAGGGAGCAGTGCTCCTGTCCTGTAACGTGATAAATGGTCTCGCTAATCACAAGTCATGCTGTTACAAAAATAGGAAGGCTTGGATACTTTATTTGGCAGACTTTTGTACAGGGGCTCGATTGCTGAAAGCACATCACTCGAAATATTAGAAAGTGGTAAAAGTATTTGAATTGCTGCAAAACTACAGGAACTGTCTCAAATAAAATTATCGATTAGTTGACTACTAGCTACTAGAGTTTTAACTTTCTTCTAGTCTTCTCGTATTTCACATTCACTAGAACTTTTTACCAATTTCCTTGTACTTTCCGAGAGATATGCTGCAAGAAAATCGATATCCTTTCTTTATATTCTCTACTCTACACAAAGTGAACAATAAAGATGATAAAGCCACTGCAACCATAGCTAGTTTTACAGGTTACATCAACACGCTAGAAAAATGCGTCACAACATTTCCTTACTCAAAACTCGGCTCAGAATCTTAAAAAACGCACTTACAAAGAATATGTGGATGAAAAACCGCTATACAAATTGCACCCCGCCCTGGCCTCAAAGACGTAAGCTAGCACTCCATCTTCCCACACCTGTTCGCGGCTCAAATAAGCCGCTATGAATATAATTTCGCTGGTAAGCATGACATGACCTAGTAATGTATGTGATATTGAAAAACGCCTTTGAGCGCTGACGCGGGTTGCCTCAGAGTTTTCCTCGAGGGTCGTCGTTGAGAAATTTCCTTATTTTTGTAACATACATTTTGGTACATTTTGAGGAGAACCTCTGACAAATAAGGTTTAGTTTTTAAGACTGCAGGAAGATGTCGCGAAATAAAGATTTTGATTGACAATCACAACGTAGACTGACAAGAAAAATTACTAATATTATAGAAGCAAAAGCCGAGCTGAGAAAGAGATTTTAAAAAATTGGACGTTAGAAATCTTTTACATCAATACAGGTATTAGATTCTTGATGGAAAACAAACACACACATAGAGTAGCAAGTAGGGCTTCCAAATACCGGAATTTTTCAATACCGGTATTAATACCGGAATTTATTTTTTCAATACCGGGATCCCGGGATCCCGGTATTGAAGTGGGTATCAAGATTTTTTTTTCAATACAGTCAATTATCAATTTTTCTCAATCTTTTCGATGAAAAAATCAATCAAAAGAACAGTTTTTAGTTAAAAAACATGTTAAATTACAACAAAATTTAATTTTAACAAAACTCCGTAGAGTAATCCTAATCATAAGCAGTCTTTTACATCAAATGATTTTTTATCATGCTTTAAGAGCGTGCATCCCTACTGAGCTGGCAACGTCGCATTTTTGGTGATTTTTTGCGATTATTTCACAGAAAATTAATGAAAGTTTCAAATGTCCATCTGTAGTGCACTTCGTTTTTAGTGTATTAATGTGTCTAATGCAATAATTGATCATGATAGACTTTTATTTTCTAATTAACGAGATATAGTATTTTATCCCTTTAATACTCATAAAAACAGAATCAGTAATATTAATAGGTATGTATGGTAAAAAGTATGCTTTTATTATTTTGAAAGTAAGTACGATACAAAAAATTAAAACAAGATAACCAACATAACAAAGCATCATTACAAATAGGTACAAACATAACATCACCTCACCTCTCGTCTCGTTGGAATAGAATAGCATTATTATGTATCTAAGACCTAAGTATCATAACACACACACACACAGTAACATTTTTTATTACAAATAATCACAATTTTAATTAAATGTAGGTTGTTAGTTATTTTACCTACATGAACGAGGTACGGCGACGGAAAGTGATGCCAAAGAACTAAGAATATTAAAATATAGGTTTCTTGAACTTAAAACTGAATAGGTAGGTGGGTTGGATAGGTAAGGTAACCTATTCGTATTTGAAATAATACTTATGAAGTGCATTAAAAAGTGAATAATTTACTTTTCGGATTTTTCTGTGTTCTAATTTTCAGTGTCGTTTAGAAATTTAATAATTACCTACTTTAAATTGCTATTTGTAGTCAATTTTATAACTGTAATAGTGTAATAAATAACATAAAAATCATAAAATAACTAATACCGGGATCCCGGTATTAGACTTTTCAATACCGGTATTGAAAAATGGCGAAAATTTTCCGGGATCCCGGTATTAGCCAATACCGGGATCCCGGTATTGGAAGCCCTAGTAGCAAGGTGGTTTTAGTTTATGGACATAGATGTCCAGGGGGCCTACCGTGACGTCTTAATGCGGGGTTAGGTTCGCTCGCTGTCAGATACATACTAAAAGTGACAGCTAAAACTTCAACTGAGTCGGAATTAGGACGTCATGGTAAGTCAATTTTATTAGCGCAAAAGAGGAATGAAAAGCTTTTCCTCTTGTCCATTTTAAGTCGCACCTATAAAATTTCAATTCCACTGTTATTCCTAATTCCAAATTTTAAAATTAATCTTAACCGAGACACTCTGATAATTACTTTCCACAAAACCAAACACCGAACAAAAGTCATTACACGGGAGTCGCGTCAGGGTTGAAATTCCCTAAAATGGGGAAATTAAACAAAGAGTATTATTCGGGAGATTTGGAATTCAATGTTACCAGCAGTTAAATTTTAATCGGGAAAAACTTTAATCACCTGAACCCCGTGGTTTTTGCGTTGAAGGGTTCAATTGAAACGGTTGGTTACCTTTTTGGTGCTTAGTCGTACCTATAATAAATTAAAATGATGGAATTTAATTTGGATCACGCCAAGTTGACTTATATATGAATGTATTTTGGAAACGTTTCGAATAAAAACTAGTATTTGCATAACATACACAGTCTCGTAAAATTACATATTCCCGAAAAATTTATGTTTTCAGGATTCTGTAATAGTGGTGGATGATTGTGATGATAATGAAAGTGGCCGTGCATGGATCAATGTTTCAAAGTGTACAGGTTAATATCGAATCCAACATTTTGATAAAATACTTTTGCAGGAGTGTACAATACAAACTAACACGTGTTGAAATATTCTTGGATCAATTCAAAGACACCTTACAATATATTTCAGAACTTTTTGTTTACATATTTCAGAACATTTTGTTTAACAGTTTATTTATTTTTTACTTTCTAAGACCCACATTTATTGAAGAATTAAAAACAGTTACTTTGCTAATCAGCAATGTGCTAGTGCTAGGAGATTCTAGAACCGATTAAATTCATTAGAACCGATTAAAAAACTCTTCAATTTATAAAATGGTATACATTGTCTGCTTACGTAGATAGAGAGAATATTACAGGTATTTTATCCAACAACAGGGGCCTTACCATGACGTCCTAATTCCGACTCAGTTCAAGTTTTAGCTGTCACTTTTAGTATGAATCTGACAGCGAGCGAACCTAAACTGAATCGTATTAAGACGTCATGGTAAGGCCCCAGTTCCCATGAGTCTCATAAATTTGCTAGAAAGCAGCAGCTAATATTAATATAGAGTAATATTTCATCATAAAATCAATAAAGAACATTCACAGCCTGCCTGTACACCAAAACACAGGAAACATGATACTTCCCTAACTGTACTCACAAAATCCTTTCATGCGGATCGACACGCCGTTCTCAATATCAAATTCGTAAACAAAACGTAATTATGTAGCACAACACAGATACAAAGACGAAAATCTCTTTATACCGAAAATTATCGTGCACCATTCAAGGATAAGGCGGAGGGGGCTATCTTGTAGGTCGGTCGATACTACGTGATGTGAAATTACAATCGCTCGGAATCGCGAGCAGGCAAAATTTTACGTAGATATTAATAAGAGCTGTCTTGTATTTTTGGAACTAATGGAAAACTGTCGTTGTCTATTTTGGACGGAATGATAACAGTGCTCTTGCTTATTTAAGACATTTTTAAGGGTTCTGGAACTGGTATTTGCGAAAGCTTCAAACCTAAAATGAACACAAAATATTTACCTTGCTACTCCGCTACTTACGTGCAAGATAACCAAGCTAGCAAACAAGTGCAAGCAAGTGGAGGGAGGGATTGCATGCAAAACGTATATATTTCGCACAAGGTTGGTTATCTTGCACGTAAGTAGCGGAGTAGCAAGGTAAATATTTTACGTCACCCTTGGCCGTAATTGGGATTTTTCGCCCGCTTCGCGGACAGAAAATCTCACTTCCTGGCCGAGGCAAGACGTAAAACTTTATACAAACCACGGGCGGTAATTCGTAAAGCCCCAGATCGCATATTTATGCCCCTCACCTTCGGTTCGGGCCACAAACACCTGCGATCTGGGACAATTACAAATTCACCGCCCTAGGTCTGTAATGTACTATTGTGTTCATTGAAATGGACCTCCGCAAAGTAACACCTGATTCAATAAAAGCTTTTTCACACCACCTGCTCGACAATGGCTAATTATATATCATGTAAACCTAACTCAAAGTAACTCATTACAGCCCTTGGCTTTAGCCGGGTAGTAATATTGTACTGAATTTCATTATAACCCGCCGGTTAGTAATATGAATCTCACTTCTCATAGTTCTTATTGTTATACTCTTTAAGTCTAATTTCGTAAAAATCGCACGGCCCTGAAAATCGAGATGGCCATGCCACGCCAAGCGGTGGCGTTCGATTTTCAAACGAATGAAACAAATTTCAAATAAAACAAAAGCCGCGAGTGTTTGCTGGCGCTGTGATATAGTTAGGTATGTACGCATTAGAACTCCTAAGATTCCAAATAAAAATATTACAACTGGACCAATGTCTCAAATAATATTTTTTACCTTTAATTTTGTTTTACCTACTGTTGTTAAAATGAAATTCTTTCTCTAGTTGCCTTGGTTTTTATTGTCTCGCAAAAGGTGAGAAAAGTAGAGTATACTCCTCGGAGATAAAACTGTTTATGTCTTGGGTGCGCTTAAATTCTTCGCTCCTCTTAGGACTCAATCTTAATTCCCTCGCTACGCTCAGGATTCAATATCGCGCCCGTGACATAATACAGTGCTTTATCCCCTCGGTGTACAATCTACTATAAACCTGCGGGTAAAACTGCAATTTATTTACAGAGATTAGAGACAGATAGAAATATAGAATAAATAAACAGATATTATTATATGTAGGTACGTATAAGTGGAGCGGAGGAGAGAAAAGGATCTTCGTAAAGAAACCAAACTGTTTAGAAGACTATAAATTCTAGATTGTAAAATGTCATAGCAAAATCAGGTCAGGACGCAGAAGCATAAAAGGACAGACCATTTAGTTTCTCGCAAGTGCTCAATGCTAATCACTTATGAGGCTGCGTCGGCGCAGGAACAAATAGTGTTTCTTTCAACAGGTACAATGCATAGGCTGTGGGCGAGCAGGGGTACCTATTCTGAGAGGTATAAAGAGAATAGAACGAAACAAATCAGATTTTTCAGAGTCAGAGCGGAATAAGAAATGGTTTTGATGGATGTTTGGTTTACTTTAGTAAGGACAACAACAAGGAGACTGGTATTAAACAAAAATAATATAATAACGATTAAATATACAATATTTATTTAAATATAAAATGTGTTTTGATATCTCAAAAAAGACTTTTCATTAACGTTTGCTAGAGTTTTTGGACGATTAAATCAATGCAGCTATTTTATATCTGGGAAAATGCGTTTTTCCGAGTGTTCAGTTGCTTATTGCTGCATTATTTAATAATTACAGGTAGACTGAGCAAGCTCGGAAATACAAAAATGAAAATGAAGTAGCCTAGCCTTGACTTTTAGAAACACTTACATATTTTCATTAAAAACTCGATGAATTGTATGACATTTCCATTCTTATTTCGACTTCGTAACGTTTTTGTTTTTCGCCTACAGAATACGGCGAGGCATCTAGGCAGCAAAAGAGCGTGGTGATTAAACTAATTGCCTGCCCATTGCTCTGCCTGAATGATGCTCAGCTTGAGCATGCGCATTACGGGGTCAGTGACCTTACACGTGGGAAATGACAGATTCCTTTGGGTTTGTCATTACTCCTCCATAGTATTAGAGGAAAGGAGGAATAAGTTATTCTTTTGTTCGCGTCAAATAGTTTAAAAGGTACAAGTTTAGGAACAATAAATAAGTCCATAGAATACTAAAAAAACTAGGCAGCACGGCTAGCAAGAGCACTCTCAAAAGGGGTCTATATTTTGTCCCTTAAATGCCATTGTTTTATTTCTGAAACAGTAAGCATTTTTTTTAGAATTGATACTAAACTAATCTAATCTAACCTAACCTACTACATTATGATGACTTTTCCAAAATTTTTGAAAAACGTTACGATTTCATGTGTTATGACTAAAAAAATCATGACTAACGATTATTATGACCGATGAAAATTATGGGACAAAAAGGGACCCGCTTCGCGCTCAGGAGCTATTTCACGCGCGAGATAGAATACCTGTCTTTTTCTTACTGTTCGGTCTAGAAAGAGACTGGTAGTCTATTTCGCGCGCGACATTTCTTTTGCGCGCTCTCGTGCTACTCGTGCAGGTGCGAAGTCCGACTCGCGCACTGAAAATTCCGTACAAATTCGGCCTGCTTCTAGTTAAAAAGTAGGCAGTGTACTTACCTAAGGCCATCTTAATTGATATCAATTTCTATTTTATGCCTCTACGCGTGTCTGAGAAAAAGGGTCTTGAACTCTTGACAGATAGACGGAGAACGGACGACAAAGTGATCCTGTCAGGGTTCTGTTATTCATTTTGAGGTACGGAACACTAAAAAGCAACGAAAGTAGCTTACGCCAGTGTCTAGACATGACGGATAATACATGATTGCTGTGCAAACATTCTTATTCATCTCATAAAAGCTTGCTACGCACGGATCTCGACTTGCAAGACTTGCAATCATCTTGCAATATCTATTTTCATAACCGGAGCCTTTAGTGTAATGTAACAAAACAATTTTAACGCCTTCACGACACAACGACAACAAAATCTTGTAGTTATAGTATTTGATACTTCAACGCGATCACATTCAAGATGTTTGCTGCGACCAAAAACTCCGAGAGTCTATTTCAAAATCTGGAATTCGTAGTTCGTAATTACTAACATTCGACACTATTATCTACTGTGAGCGGAACGACTCGATTCGACTATCAATAATAAGTGCGCAATAAAAACAAAGGCATAGTTTAGGCATTACAAAATCGGCTCTCTTTTTCAAGAGAAAATACTTTACATGTACTTAAGTGTTTTTGCTTAAGTAAATGTAGAATATTTTGTCATCCAAATGATATGTCCATTTGAAATACGTGATGATAACAACTGTAGTGCGATTACTCGTAACACGATTGACTTTCCATCATCATTCAGTAAAATCGAATTGAACATTCACGCGAAATGTCACAGAATTCATTTGGAAATCAATCTGAAATGCAAACCATACGCACCACCAGCTTAATAAACGGAACCCGATCGGAGACGAGCTATCGTGTGTCACGATTTTAATTAATTTCTCCCGTACTTAATTAATACAAATGTATTCAAATTGAAGCGGGGTCTGACTAAATTACATGCGATATGTGACACGGCAAGATGCGGCGTGCGATATTATGTCGCGTGGAACCACGGTTATGGAATTAACTCGGAATTATGAATTTGTTCCCGTGCTCGTGTAGTTTGTGAATAATTTATGTGCTTATGTCCTGCTATATGATTGGAGACCTTAGCGATTTTTTTCCCTTACGGCTTTGTACGGGCCCGACTCTTTTTCGTAATACTCGTAGAGTACAGTTTTACACCTACATTGATATAAGTATTATGTAAAACAGCAGTAGGTCTTAGGAAGATGTCGTGGCTGTGTGAATTGAATTATGAGCACCGCGAAGCTATTCAGACTAGCAACAAAAACTGAATCACATATGCGGAGCTGACTGCCAACTTTCACTAGGTTATAGTTGGGAAGCACTTGAAGAGAGAGAGGGAGAGATACAAGTAAGTATGAATGACGATTTTGTAAGGTTATCTTTTAATCACATACTTACCATTCCAAAATGGTTTTTTTTTATGGAAAGATATAGGCATACGAGCTAGCGGGCCACCTGATAAGAAACAGTAACCCCAGGAGAGTTGCCAGTCCGTTGGCGGCCTTTAAGGGAACATTTTTTTACTAAATATGAAATAGTGTGACAAACGAACAAGTTTAGTAAGTGAGCGTAACCACATGTAAGTATAAACTCCCGAAATACCAGAGGATTATAAATGAGTTGCAAGTTTAGAGCCTCAACCTGCACAAAACCCTACCCGCAACATTTTATGTAAATTTTACCCGAAAAGCTGTATGTGTACCTATCTTATCCTAACAGGAACTCAGCTGTTAAATTCAAGTTCAATTTGCGCGACGGACATTTACAAGCTGGCCTTGCGTATGCAATTTCTAACTCAAAAGTGAATTTAGTACTGCAATATTTCTTGGGTCGTGTTCACACCCACGTCACGTGCAAGTATTCCAGGAACATAATTTAGCCAGCGGTTGTAATAAAGTGGGATAAAGATTGTTTCCTCTATTCGTGTCGCGATAACAACCGGCATTGTTCCGCGGAGTCGTAATTCTGGAGTGGACTAAGGTTGGGGCAGTAATGAGCCGCCATTGTCGCAACTGTAGCAGTCTGAGTCCATCGTCGGACGGCGCACGAGAGAGCTTGAAGAAAAATAAATTCGCACCCTCTTACGTCTTTCCTCCAGGAATGATGCATCAGAACTTTTATTTAACGCACGTTCTTTACATTTAACGATTTGTACTCGATATAGTACATTCGGCAGTTAAAAGAAGTTGATCAAAAGAGCACGCTAATTCTGGGAGATCTGTGCCCAGCAGTGGGTCGTAAATAGGCTAGAGACAATGATGATGATGAAGACCAAAAGAGTTGTAATAGATTAGGTGTTATGCAATTTTGAAAATGGTAAAATTCTACGTGTTGCTACAAAAACTAATCTTCGACTTTTTGACAAAATTTCAGAGCTGTAAGCTGTTTGTATTTTCAAAATCAGCGCGACTTTTCACTACTAGCAACAGCTTGGTCCACACACGTATAATTTGAGAAAAATAACAGCAAACAGTCTGTCATTTACTATTTACAAGGTAAAATTGGGCACACACGGCACACATTTCTTTCAAAAACTTCTTTTCTCGTAGGTGAATGGAAACCCGATGGAATCTGTCGTGTGCTCAGGATAGGCGTGAATTCGCGCGTGCCTGCGTGCCGGCCGCTTGCGTTGGCCACGCGCTGGTTTACTGCCTGTGCTTCGTGGCCACGCGCTCGGCGAGACCCGCTGTCTTTTATCGGCAAAGCTCACTTGTTCTTATAACTCGAAGGTTGCAGTACTTAAAATAATTATTCACGGTCAATTAATGAGTAGTCTAAACAAGTCTCACAGCTGAATAAAGTATCTTTGGTTTAATGTTGAGAAATTAAATACTCAACGAAACACGAGGACAGTTCATCATACACTCCGTTCTTGCATCGCTCGTTTCGATCATTTATATTTTACATAATTGTTAAATAATCGCCTACAACTTATTATAAAATTGACTTATTTTTTTCATTTTTTATGAGACATTGTTTTGCGTCTTTGGTACACGCGCGACTGTCCTGAACTTGATTTTTGTATGGTAAAATAATTTTGGTTTCAACACATCTTCATCCTATGTACGTCCCACTCTTGGCCACCGTCTCCTCTCAGAGTGAGAGCGCTTGGGCTATAGCTCCCACGCGGGCCCAGTGCGGATTGACACATTCACATTTCGACTTAAAAGACTAAGTAAAATTTTAACAGCATTTCACTCGTTAAACGCTTACGATCATTGTTTGTTTTTATCACTACCGCATCCAGTTGGAGAACTTATGATAGCGGATAGTAATGACAGTATACAACATAAAGAAAGTTAGCTTGCTCTTAATTTTCTACAACCCTCAAGTCTAGATAAAATTTGATTACGCCCCACAACAACACAAATAGAAGCTCCTTTGTAACAACTTTCCAGACCAACATTTGTTGTTAACTGAATCACTGCGTAGCCGGCTTAACTCAATTATCTGTGAATAGCTTTTGTTTGGCTATAACGTGATTCGCGCCCATCCAATACCAATTTGTAATCATTTTAATGTACATAAGTATTGCCCCCGCATGTGCCCTTAAGATCAACTATTGTGTTCGAGTGCAATAATTGCTAAGTTATTTATCGCGCGCATTGGGATTGGGACACGCTCATGACTGGGGAATAATTTGATTTAAGCTCTAGCCTCGGTGTAGCGTGTGTGCTACGCTTCTTTTCATAAATGTTTGGTTATAAACAATGTGAGAGCTTAAAATACGTGGGAGTAGCTTTAGGGCTCCGTACCTCGAAAGTTAAAGTCTAGGCAGGTAGTTATCTGTCAAGAGCCTTTTTCTCAAGAACGAACGCGTGGAGATACCAAGCTGAAATTAAGTACATAATATGAGATACTTTAAAGCTAATTGCAAACGTAAAAAATAAGTTTTGAATGTATATTTTTATAAGTAAAAAAACTGTAGAAACCAACCAAAAAAACCTTAAGGGTACTTAGGTAGGTACTGCCCGTTGACATAGAATTATGGAATTTGGCAACAAATGGCTTTCACAGGACAAGTACCTAAATAAAAAAAATACTGTTTTTGATGATACAAAAATAAACTATTGTTATTCAATGAAATACCAATCATGTTTTTAATTTAAACAGAAGAAATTGGGTAGGTATGCTTTATGTGGATAAGAAACACGAAAACAGAGAGTGGTCTCTGCTTTCGTTTTTCTTCGTCAGCCGCATGCAGGCTGTTATTTATTTACTAACACTGAAAGATAGTTAATGTCCTTTTTATCCGACATTACAAGACACATAAAGATACACGACACGTTATCATTCGCTAAAGTGCACTCATTCCTCCATTAGTGTAGTAACGTTAAAAGATTTACGAACTACGAAGTGGGTTAATAGTTAGCTAATGGAAACTATTCCACTGTTCGCACTGTGTTGAAAATCTACGAAATTCTGCAATTTTATTGGATAAGTTGGACGCAGAGGAACTCATGTACGTTTTCCCTCATAGTGAGACGTGTCATAGGATTTTAGAGCTCTTTCGTATTTCCCGCGGAAACATTGTATTTCCTATTAGGGATAACTATCTCAATCGTATTTCCTTTTCTAAAGCATTGAGACGTCAAAGAGATTCACGTTATAACTGGGGCAAAGTGCAATTGACAACATTTCATTTTTATAACACCTGAAAATGTATTGTATATGTAATGTATATGGTTCGAAAGCATTTTGCCTCCTGATCACTGCAATATGTTTATATAATTTTAATATCGCTTATTATAAAAAATAAAATTTAATTAAAAATATGTCCTAATTTTACCAAAACTACCACAGGATAGGTGAAACGCCTTTGCTTTTTTCACGAGAAAAAATAAGCGATCATAATTTTGTATTTTTGACAACTTCAAAGTACAAGGGGGGCAACTCTAAATTCTATTTTCGAAGTTTGTTGCATACCTTCTCTCTCACTCTCAAGATAATGAAATGACTATTAGTATGAGCGGAACAGCACGAAGCGAACCTTGAAAATCGAATATTGGAGAATAGGGCCTGACATTGACAATTTGAAATTGACGTCAGTTTTTTTTTCTATAGAGAAAAGACAAAAGGATAAGTGTCTATTCTGCGATAGTATCGGAGTTACGCCCTTTTAGAATAAGCAAAAATTAATAAATTAATTATAAATTAAATACAAGCCCTAGCGAAAAAATTAAACTGTCAGCATGTTCATCTTTTCAAACAAAATACAGAGAACCATTAATATTATAGGCTTAGAAATATGAAATATTGTCAATTGAAGAAACTAAGCATCAGACCTCTTCTTATTTTTTTATGGGGCTTCTTTTAGGTACTCAATTGTCAAATATTTTGTTCACGTCTTTGCATGATTCGTCTAAGTATAAATTAGTTGTTTAGTTTTTGTTAAATAATTCTGTTCTACAGCAACCCTTTTACTTCAAATATTCCATCCAGTAACGAAAGCGACAGTCGGTCCGATTATCCCGTCACATTTAATCGTTTTGTCGCCTATTTAATCCGACGCAGCAACAATGCTTTGTCGCGTCGCGAATGCCATATGTCGTCTTAGGTCGCCGACAAAGACTTTGTCACAATAGTAGGCTTAGCCGACGACGGCCGCCATTACACGGGGGTTCAAATAAATTCACCATTTTCTGGTGTGAAATTACAATGAGGGAATAATGACGCATTATTAACGTGTAACGTAAAACGACGTTGTATACTTTTTCAACAGCTGTGGCGAATTCGAGTCGCTTATATTACAATTATAAAAATACGTATTGATGGCTTTGTGTAAATAGTTCCGTGCTACCATGAGAATTTTGAATAGTTACGTAAAAATAAAAAGTGCAAGTAATAATGTAAATTTGTAATAAGCACAACATTTCGATAAGGCAGGCGAATAGTAGGTACAATGAATTTCTAAATATCCTGTTTAATGATTCAGTTTAGGTGCTGGTATTTCGATTTTCAATGAAAACGACTATGCGAGACGACTTTTAACTTCTACTTATTGAAAATTGCCTAAACATATAAAAACAAATGGATAACTACGAGTATCCAAGTACCACTTTGTAAGACTACTGCATTTTCACTGGGCTCCAATTCCATTGTTATGTTAATCGCTTCCTGGTTCCTTCCGTCGCAAGACTACGGGCGATTGTCGACTTAATACTGTGTTTTGGCAATATTTTTCTGTTGTTTCCTATTCGATATAAATTGATGAACATTTTATAGTAAAGCCAGCATTAAAGGCATTGGATAATACTGACGTTGATTTGGAATTTCAATCGCCCCTACACGCTTTCGATGCATTGATTTGTTGGTTCGTTTTTGATAAAATTGAACCTAAAATCAAACCGGACTTTCGTTTCGTATGGGTGTATGTTTGACAAATATTCTATCTAATTTGTCAAGCACATTTTCCGACAAGAGACGATTCAGTTGGGTAAATTTGTTACACATGTATAGTAGGTAGTAAAACATAATAAGTAAAAGCATAATACCTAGTTAAAATACCATAGCAGTTATTCGGCAGAAAATGAGAAGCTCTTAACATAAGTATTCATCTGTGTGTTAACTACATCGTTATCGTTACTTGTGAAGAATAGACCAAAACTTACATTCGAAATATTATAAACGGGATGTGAACGGCGATTACCTTTATATATCGAATCTATCGCGATTATCTTTATTTATCTTTATATTTCGAATGAACTTAACCGTGAATCATTAAAAACTCAAAACTTACATGTAAAAGACTCAATTTCTTATCAACCAAATGACGATCCAGATGCGGCCAACAAATCACTAGGTAACGGCCATTTTCCTGATAACGAGTTATACGGCATTTAATTTGAAATTACTTCTCAAGTCCCTCAACCATTTTTGCTTCGTGCCCGCAATTTTTCCCTAGCTCTGAAATTTATCCGGCTCGTTGTCAACACCGGCGACCCTTAGCCGTTATAAATCACATTTTATTACGCTAAATGCGCTGAATTTCGTGGACTTCAGTAATTTTATTAGTTTAATTACGAGGAAACGGAGCATCCTCACGTGGAGCAGTTTCGTTTCGTTTTTAGGTCGAAAAGTGCTGAAAGGACGTCGAGAGGAAGCCATAATGGTTAGTTGTTTTTCTTGATGAAATTTCAGAAGTATTGCCTACCTTAAAAGTGAGTGGTTGGGCTCAGCATTCGTAGTTTCATAAATATTTATAAAGTTCGTCTGTCGTTATCTAACACTTTCACGTTTGTCCTTTGCAAACATAAAAAAAAACAAGTTTTCTTGCAACATGTCTGTAACTGTTTATAAGTAGGTACATAAAGGGGTAAGAGTAAGAATGCATGTTTGTAAAAAATTGCACGTAACGAGATAAAAAATACCTACATATTTAATACACTCGATTGAGGTAGTACAAAGGCGGAATCACATATCTAAACTAGCGACCCGCCCCGGCTTCGCACGGGTGCTATCAGTGTCTCTCTAGTATTTTATGCATGTACTAGCTGTTGCCAGCGACTTCGTCTGCAAAGAATTCGTTTATCGCTATCCCGCGGGAACGACGCAATTTTCCGGGATAAAAAGTAGTCTATGTGCTATTCCAGACTTTTCTCTATCTATGTGCCAAATTTCATCCAGATCCATTGGGCCGTTCTGGCGTGATTGAGTAACAAACAAACATACATACATCCATCCATCCATCCATCCATCCATACTTTCGCATTTATAATATTAGTTAGATTTGTACATATAAACCTTCCCCTAGAATCACTCTATTTATTAAAAGGTTTTATTCCAGTTAGTCTAATTCAAGAATAAATCTTAATATGAGCGGTTTCAGAGAGTTATATGCCAGGGGAAATCTATTTCATCCCTTTCTATCTCAGCTATTGAACTTAAAACATGTTTTTCGGGTTACCCTATTTTTCGCAGCGGCGCCGGGAAAATTCCCTGTTCACCTCATAATCGCTTGCCCTAGCCCTTTGCAACGGCCATAAAATATAGGGTTCGAGTTTTAGGAACACGCGCTATATCTCGTATATTGCCAGTAATATGTCAGCGAATTTGCGTACCGGACCCATCTTCTTTATATATTGAAAAAATCCACCGGGATCCCGTCGTATGCACCCTCCATAAAAAGTTACGTGAACTTACTGACAATAGAACATGATGCTTTACAGTTCGTAACATTTGTTAGCACATTTAAAAAGTTAGCCTGAATTTCGTCATAATACGTGTACCTATATAGGTAAGAGACTTTTTTATTAAATTAATGCTTACCTACTTGTTTACGATCAGCAAACACCGGGTAGTACCATTCGCAAATGTACAGTTACTCCGTGAGCTCTTAGAATGCCATTCGAGTTTGTCTTGCTGTCTCACTCACTCTTATGGGTTTGATACTTGAATCGGCCGACCCGAAACCCTAGACTAAACGGCAACCTGTTGCAAAGTTTCCAGTCAAACTTTCTTCCACCGCTATTCCCATGGAGCCCAGTGAAACACACCAGCCTTCTGCAGGATCCTTCAATCCTATCCGCCAAATTGTAAGCACCGACCATCCATCGCGGACCCTTGCTGCTTTGCATACGTATTGCATTGCTCTGCTGTGCCTCGCCGATCGTCATAGTAAGGCGGTAAATAACTTGCTCTGCTACCAAGGGTATCCTCTAAACGAACCTCGCCTGTGAAGTGATCGCTGCAGTCGGGCGACAGCCAAAACTTGACTTATTCCCGAAATCATGCAGTATGCTTAGTGTAGGTTTTCCGTCACAAAATACGTCTCGAATGAGTTTGCGTTGAAATGTCAAATACTATGAGACAGTTTGTTGCCGTTTCGATCCGCGAGTGGCGCTGCCTATTTTTCCATAGTAATTGAGACGTTTACGTGAACGCGTTCGAGACGTTTTTATATGCGAAAACTTACACTAGAGGCTCTGATATCTCGCCATTTGGTGTTCCGTACGACCGACGGCATGACATGGGCGGATCAAATTATGATTGATTTCTTCACATCTGGGGGTTTTTTTTTGAGAATCGTGTACCTATCTGGGACCTAGCACGAGAGATTTTTGTCGCGGACAAGGAAATTAGCCCTTTCTAACCAAGGCCACCTACCAAGTGTAAATGAGACAGATGCTTCGTGACCGCGACACTCAGGGTGAGGTATGTAGGTTCCTACTGTTCAGGGTACTGATGAACCGGTCAATCAGTGAGGAGAATTAGTAGGCTCGTGTGTAGAGTGATCTTCAGCTTGTAAATACAAAGACTATCATGTGGGGTGTAGGGTGGGGAACTGCAAACAATTTTTACGGTCCATAAAAACACCTAGCCTAGATAGTGGCGTAGGCATTTTTGAAATTTCATAAGTTAGAGAAGGCAGGTGAGTAGTAAATTTTACGCGAGCTCGACAAAGTTTTACGATGTC
Source organism: Pandemis heparana (assembly GCA_963854515.1). Lineage (NCBI taxonomy): Eukaryota > Metazoa > Arthropoda > Insecta > Lepidoptera > Tortricidae > Pandemis > Pandemis heparana. The sequence goes on from OY978007.1 coordinate 5,675,508, forward strand.
AGTCTTCGTAAATAACGCATAAAATATAGTAGTGTAGAAATAAACGGGCTCAGCAATGTTATGAATGGCGGCTCTATATATTCAATCAAATTAGGCAAAAGTAAATTATAAAGAAACAAAGTCACGTGTCCCGTGTCCCCTATCCTATAGCATTAATTTATAATTAACTTAGATATTTTTATTGGCGTATAAAAATAATAAATTAAATTACGAGCGCAGGGCCGGCGTGGGCGGGGCCGCTGTATATTTAGGAGTGAGTTTAGAGCAGTTTATTTCGTTCATCCCGCAATCCCGCACGTAGTCCGGAGTCCGGCCCATTCCTCTCGCATGATTTACAGGGCGCGCCGCGCGCCGCGTTCCATGCTCAAACTGAAAACATTTCTTTCGGGCCAGCACGTTTTTTAGGAAACTTTCTAAAATCATACGAGCTGGTGGTTGCAACAAAATTAAAAAAAAACATTATTTTAATCAGAGGATGTTTGTTTTGCTCAATCAAAACGGACATTATCAGCAGCAGCAGCTTCATTTGTTTTTACACTATACACTTACACTTACACTCCTTGGTTTTTTTTATTTAAGTAACAATCAATGTTCGTGTAAGTAGGAACCTAGCTAACTACCTACCACGGGCCTTACGACGTCTTAATGCGATTCAATACCGATGCAATTTAGGTTCGTTCGCTGTCTGATCCATACTAAAAATGACAGCTCTAAACCCTGAACTGAGTCGGCATTGATAGTGATGGGCGACTTCGACTAATTTGCTGATTCGAATGATTATTAATTACTAATATCATAATTCGAATTTGAAATTAGTAATATACTAATGCCGATACTCGAATAACAACTGCTAATATTAGTAACTAATCGGCGGCTGGACGACTGCTCGGGCCGAATCGGGAATCTTCGTGTCGACTCGGCGCGTTGCTCGCGTTAGTTGTTAGCTTGTTAGTTGTATCAACGTCAACTCGACTGGGCTGGATGGAGGGGATTTTGAGTACTACTAATATTCGAATGATTTTCGAATTAGTCGACTAAGTCGAATGATTACAATAATCGACTAATCGAATCAGTATTATTCAAAGTCGCCCATCATTAGCATTGAATCGCATTAAGACGTCTACCTATTAAAAATGTATTTTTTTTACAAAAACTTATTTCTTCCGATGCAAGATTAACCGACAATTCGTTCTTACCTACTTCGAAACAAACCATAATTTATTATGGCTTCACATTCCAAAACAAAAAACTTATCAAAAATGGAGATAAGTAGGTAACTCCATTCCATTGTCTCTTCGCTCCTACAATTTGTTTGCGCTGTTCCTCGCGTCATCAGGCTACAATATCTCAACTAATTTATCATCGCTTTCCGAACAAGAAATTGATATATGCACTCGTCCCATACACTGTCTGAGCGTCTGCATAAATCCTAGTATCTTGGTCTTACGTCTCTAGAGGACAAAACATTCAATTATCGACCCATAATCAATAAAGTTAAGGTTTCGTTTGGGTTGGGAGGGAAAACTGTAATGTCTGTCTGTACGCAAGTTGTAAAGCATGCTCAGCGAGGTGCCAGCCTCTCGACGTGAGGTATATCCATATTTGCATATTTGTTAGGCATTGCTTAATATATTGAGTTTACTTTATGTTCTTTGAGACAGTGGAAATTAAAAAGAGAGCTGGAAATATTTTTTTACTGCGCTTTATGACAATCGGAAATCGTTAATGTTCGGTTCCATTTTAATAAGGCCGAAAATGGGTCGCTCTACATCTTTTTATTTTGAAGTTAATTTTATATGAACTAAACATAATTAATATAAACTCCTAAATTAAGTACTAGGTGTAAGATTTGGCGGTTTTGCTTGAAATTAAAATGAAATATATTTTCTTAGGCTAATAAAGTATCGGACGGCTGGACAAAGGTATCTTGTTTTGCCTCTCGTCCATGTGTAAAGCATGCTACTGCCACTCTGTCTGATAATTAGGCATGCGTCCAAGTGATCCAGCCACCTCCTCTTCGGTCTGTCTTAGCTGCGATGGCCACCCCACGGAATCCTGTGGGAATGTATTAACTTAAATTACTAAAAGACAAATTAATGCTGTGCCTACACATACTATAAATTACGCTTCGCCCTAATAAACTTAATCTGTTTCACACTAGCAATAAATTAAGGTGCTTATTCCGTGAGCGCTCGACATAAAATATCCCACGCACGGAAGTCGCGCTGGTCGTGAAATTCCCATCCGGCAAATATTTCCGAGACACTACCCCGAATATTCCCGGGACATCCCGAATATTCGGTTATTTATGTGCGAACCGTGCTCCTGCACTTATTTCTGATGAACAAACACGTAAATAACAACTTCACGTGCCGCGCGGGCCCCGGTTTTGGGAAATGGGTAATTGTAAGCTTTCAAGTAGAAAGATAACAGGATAGGTACATTAAATTAATTAATATTTTTAATAACTAAGGTTATGAGATAAAGATAACCAGAAAATGTGAAGGCCCTGCAGTAGGCAAGCTGATTAGATTTAAATAGGTAGATGTTGATTAATTCAAAAGACAAAGTGAGTAGATTTCGTTAGTAGAATGAAGTATATCTTAGTTACATAAACGGATAACTCACGTATAAAAGTCGAGTAATGCTCGACATGTTTCGGACTAATTTGTAATCCTTCCTGCAGGAAGAAGGACTACGAATAAGCTATGATTGAGTCTCACGGTAGTTTCAAGTTGAAAGTATATCTTACTCGACTAAGAGCTTTTCTGGAGGAGAATGCATGCTTTCTACCGATGCACATTTATTTTATTAAAACGTTTTAGAACCGTGGTCGTCAGATTGCGGCCCGCGGTAAAGTAAATTGCTTCAATAGTCAGAGTCTCTTGGAGCGCCTTTACATACTCTGCGGCCCGGCCCTGGAACTCACACTGTCATATGTGGCCCTTGGCCAGTAAAGTGTGACGACCGCTGGTTTAGAATATAATAAGTATTGAATACATTTATTTTTGCTTGTCTTGAAATGTAACTAAATTGGCATAAGTATACAATAAACTTAATTCTACGGTATCATTAATATGGTTTTACTAACGTCCCTTTCCAGCGAGATTGTCCTGCTCTGCTGCATTGTGTGTATTTCTATTACAAAGCTAATTTACAGTTACAGTTACTAAAACATTGTCAAAGTTGTAAGCACCCAATAAATGGTCTTTAGGCATGTAATTTCCAAGTCCTTCAATACAGCGTTCGACGCAGCAAAAGTGTCAACGCCGTCGAACACCTATCACGCGTACACGCAAAATGGAGAAGCAACTGTCAAGGATGCCATTAATTCTCAGTTTTCCTTTTACTCCGTCGTGGTTCCAGCCTGTCGGCGGTGGCGCGTCGTCAGCCGATCTGTCTGTCAACCGTGTGCCCGGCTGCTGATAAAATATCGACGATGCCTTCAAGTTGTCGATGCAGTAGTCGATATTTTGTGTCGCTTGTTTTAGAATAGTGTATTTTTCAGTTGCATTTTTTTTCATAATACGCATTATAAATATTATGTCATTTTATATTGTTTTAATTAGACTACGTTTTTTCTTTGATGTAGTTTGTTTGAAAGCCCTTTTTGAGTATTACTTTTTAGCAACTAATAAATCAATAATCCATGTACTTACTTAAATCGATTTTATTATTTCTTTAAAATTTGTGTAAGTAGGTGACTTGAATGACATGGTCCACATTATCGATATCGATGTTTTTCCAATAGCTACAACTCTTGCGCACGCGCACCACCTATAGTAAATATGTCCACGCGCACGTTCCAGCTTCCGAAGCTATTTCGATTAGCTATGGTTTCCTCAGTTTGGGTCGTTAAGTTGGTATTACCTATGATTAAGGAAACGTTATGTTTATTGGTATCTTTATTTTTTGTTTATTACCGTTTGCGCTTGGGTTTTTTTCAGAAATTTTACTTTGATGATTTGTCAGATGTTTGTCCAAGAAAAATATAGGTCAAGGAAATGGACAGAAACAAAAACAAGTGTAAGTTACCTACATGAACTAACTTCTTAATGCATATCAGGCCACAGCCAAAAAGGGTCTCTTCCCACAATTTCCATTAGGTATCAGTTCCCTTGATGGTACTACTTGCATAGTGATAATGGAACTAGTGGGAATAGACCCCAAAAAATTTAAGTAACTCCTGTTGTTTTAAAGCATCGAAAACAAAGTTATACATATACATATACAATGTACCAAAAAGCTGGGTTCGATTCCCGGTCGGAGCACATATTTTGTAAAAAAATATGATTGTTTGTTCTCGGGTCTTGGATGTTTAATACATATATATTTAAGTACCTATGTATATTTACATATAATTATGTTTATCCGTTGTCGAGTACCCATATTACAAGCTGTGCTTATTTTGGGTTGAAGGACCAGCAGCCGTATTACGTAACTCGCTCGCGATCACCATCGTCTTCATTTTGACAGTTCATGTATGGGCTGACAATTGGCATCGGAATCAGCTAGCTGTTACATTCATGCAAGAACTGTCAAAATGAACACGATGGCGATTGCGAGCGAGTTACGTAATAAGCTAGCTGAAGGTGCCAAAGAACAATCAGATCGACGTACTGTGTTTAATTTCCATACAACAAGGACTGTACTTATAACTTGTTCATACTTATGACCAAGTTTAAATATTTATAAGGGTGAGATCACTCTCTGATTTTTTATTTTGTGTGACAATTTGTCCCGTTCAAGAAAGATTATTTTGTAGTGTCCCTAGGTATTGGACTAACTCAAGCACGTTAGGTTTGGTTAGGGATATAAAAGCATACCTACATCTCTTTTTCACTAGTAAACGCGAGCGAGAAGGACAAACGCTTTGTATTGGCTATAATTGTCAGTGTATTCATTATCAAAGGAGTCTATTGAAACTGAAGAACATAGTATTGCGATAGGTAATAACGGTCGCGAACACAAACAGTCTAATTTTGTCTCAAGCGCCAAAGCCTTATCTGTTAATTCCGTTACACTGCAACTAGGGACTGAGCGAAAATCTTAATTTAAAATTGAACTAAACACCGTCAAAGCTTCTACAAACTCGGTATAGCGTTGGTGTAGTTAGTGGGCTGATGTTCAGAGGAAAGCAACGAAACATCACTAAATAGGTATTTGTTCCGTACGTAGGTTAGGTAAGGTACCCTCTTCATCAGATTTTTGCTGTAAACAATCTTGACATGACTTTTTATTGAGAACTAACGCACCTACAGAATAAGGAACAGCTACTGTTAGCAACAATTAAATAACAACGGGATAGAGTCGTTTATACATATTGTTATACTTACACAACTAGCGTTATATTCATTTTTAAAAATCGATCTTAACTAAATGGACCTGTCAGAGTTGTTAACTGTTTTCAAAAGCAAAAAAGACCCGGTCAATATTTAAACACGCGTTATCTTATCACGTTCAAGTTAAAAAATGTCTGACAATAGTTTTCAATAGTCTTGAAGTTCCCGGAAAGCCGACGCGTCTCATTTTTTATTCACGCTTGATTTCTATTCCTGACATCCAAATATCAAAAACCTGCAATGAAGAAACTCTGACCGTCCCTAACGTTCAGAAATTAGATTACGCTTCGCTCCCCAGATTTCGTCGTCTCGGAAATCCGGCGGCGATAATGAGTGGATTCACGCTGACGAGTCAATAATCAACTCGGAATATACAATTACAGCTTAGCTTTTGGGTTGAGGCGAAGCGTTTGCACCCGATTCGGACTCTGCGACAGGATGAAGTTTTGCTTTGGCTACGGGAATTGGAAGAAAGTTTCGGGCAGACCGAAAGAGACGTTTTTACCCAAATTCCGAGTAGTTATTATGATTTTCTTTTCTTGTGATTTTAGTGATTTAATCAATTACCTGATTAAGCTCACAGTCATACATAGTCATAGTCAGCATAATGCATAATTATACTGTTATACTGTGAACCTTTTAGCATATCTACATATTATCATATATAGAGATCATCCTGGCTATAAGCGAAATTTTCAACTTACATTGTTCTACTGCCTGGTTGACTTTGTCACTCTGTAAATAAAACCCACTGAGTACCTGCTAAGCTCCTGCTTTAATTTACTGATTTCTATAAACGAAATGATATATACTGACTTAGACACTATTGTTTAATTTTCCTCTAGATCACATTCGTTCGTGAACGTGATAATCCTACAAATCATCTTCGGTAAAAAAAATACGAGTAAGGAACACAGGCTTGCATAAGCTTGCGATACGGCAAACACTCGCCAGTTATGACTTCCGCTTCTGCTCCTACGTGAAACACGTCACTTAAGTGACCATTTCAAAGTCTTCAATCCACAGCTCTAGGCCACATTTTATCCCTATTAGCGTTAACGTTACAATAATTATGTAAGTGAAGAGCACAACCATAACGATAACCGTAACCGCGTTAGCATAATCCTGCGATTTGTCGGGACCGGCTGATAACGGAACCCTTCATATTTCCCGGGAACCCGTGTCACGCGGGGGCCATGCATTAGGGGATCCTAGAGGTCTAACAAATTCCAAGTGTTATTGGCGCTTGAAATATCTAGTTATGCTGAGCGGTTTAGGTCGGTACACCGGATTTCTATTTAAACTTTCAGTAGGTAACTACTTCGGCCGTGGACTGATGCCCTAAAATTTCCAACGGGTAGATATCTTTTAAAAACGAACGAACTAATTCTGTTGAAACATTAAAACTTTTGCTTATTATATTCCGTTACTCCTTAATAAGTACCTATTAACTAAGGTATACCTATTAAAGTAAAGGTGCGACCACACTGCCGCGTATCGGCCGTTACGTTTTATCACCGTTTCTTCGTACATTTTGCTGTGTACCTAAACGCACCGTCAGCGTCTTTTAAGCAGCGGTGCGGTCGAAACTTAAGACGTATTTTTTTTAAGATATACCTACTCGTAAAAGTATCACCTTGTTAACTATATTTACTGCCTTTATATGGTGATTTAAAACCAAGTCAGGTTTACCTATTGACACGATAAATATGGTTTTACCGTCCTCATCAACATCGATAGCCTATTGAGACAAAAGAACCTAGGTATATAATAATTATGCTTCTTGCAGTGCGCAAGTTTTTAAACATTCGAACATGTTATACAGTGTGTAACCCCACTATGAACTGTTACTATTATTGAACTTTTCAATAACTTTACTACGCTCGTATAAGTTTAGAGGGAACATAACACTTTACATAATATACTTTTAGCCCCCGGCTTCATACAAACAAATAAATCCCATTTCCCCTATTTATGGCAACGGAAATATTTCCGTTTTGACACCGTTGTAACTGTCGTGAGAGACCATCATGGCTCTTTAACTGTATGAGTTATGGGGTTTTTGTCTCGGTCACTCTTGAAGGAGTAGAGGGAGAGGATATTTAACTGAGATCAGTACAATTATGCCCGCAGCTATAGTGGGTACACGGATGTGAGAAAAAAAATCGAACACGAGACTCGACAAAACGCAATGAAAACTAGTAGGTACCTACACTAACCTAATGTTAGATATACAATATACATATAGGGAAACAGTAGGCATTTAGAAAAAATATAAATCAACACAAGATTTAGGTACGTACTATATTATATCGTTGTCTTTTCACCTGGATCTAAGCTGGAACCTCAAGCGCTGCTCTCTGTTGCGAGAGTCATAGCATAGCCCACGTTTGAACTTTTTTTGGATTCGAACCTATAAAAAAGCAACGCTACGCTAACGCATCTATACTGAAGCACATCCTACCGGTCCTCTGTCAGTTTTTTACTGACAGCTCGATAAAATGATTAACGATTTATATATATATAGAGTTAGAGAGAAGGTACGCAACAAACTTCGAAAATAGAATTTCAGAGTTGCCCCCCCTTGTACTTTGAAGTTGTCAAAAATACAAAATTATGATCGCTTATTTTTTCTCGTGAAAAAAGCAAAGGCAATTCATTTTCAGGTGTTATAAGAATGAAATGTTGTCAATTATTCGGTTTACGTAATTGCGGTTTATATTTACTTGCCTTTGAGTTCACTTCTGTTCATCAACCAACCAACATCCTCTAACAAGACATAGCTCAGAACATTTTTAATTAAAGCGATTATAATCGCCATAAATTTTAATCCCAGCTAAACTTTAACAAGCTCAGAATTAATTGAGTTTGTCGAATTAACTCGGCCCGCACTCTTCCACGCGGTTTGTTATGACATGTCAATATATTAAGTGTTAAGTTAACATTAACACCAATTACACGCAAAAACAACGTGGGGTTGTGGACGGACACGGTTGTCATGAATTGACGAAGTGGGATTAGGATTGTGTCCGGCGTGTTTTACTTGATTTATGATATTGTGGTTTCATAGCAGATAGTGTGATCAGCGGAACTGTTTCATTTTATTTTATTGACACTTTGTAAGAGAACCACTTCACCATTATTAACTGTAGAGTTCGATTTTTTAACTACTGTTAGTCATTATTTTATAAAAAAATTAAACTACGGGATATTAATCAGGAGCTTGTGTACGACCAGTTCCGGTACCACAGCGGCTGTTAATATTGCTAAGTATTTAGATAGACTAAAAACTTCATTCGGCAAGCATGACATGACAATTAAAAAAGAAACAATTGTGGGTCGGAGGGCTTAAAAGTTTCCTACACAATTAATAGTTTATTTCAATAAATCACAAGAGAAATCAACCGTATCGTCCGCCGTTCGAACAGAGAGCCATGGACAAAAAAGTGTTGCCATACCAAAGTAATAAATCCTAAACAAATACTGTATAATTTGACACGACACAACCGCGAAAGGTGCATGTACCTATTTGTTTCGCTTTGACCAGTAGAGACTTTATACATCTCTACTATAGACCAATGTAATTTAAGGTACGGACTTAACTTAGGGACCTTTTACATCCCTTTTATAAAATGTATTAATTGTATTAGGTAAGTTAAGTAGAATTTAAGTACTATTGTAAATCTATTTTATTTTGAAAAAATGACTTTCTGTCAAGTTTCTTGCGGCGCATTCTTCTTGGCAATGATGGTCTTTCCGAATGCGCTGGTAGATTCAAAAAAAGACATGTAAAAGAGCCCTCGGCGGCCTATTTGCAAAATAAACTTTTGACTTTTGACTTTTGACTTATGCTTTCCTAGGTATGAGTACTACAAAGCCACTCCATTACTCGTTCACGTAAAAATCTAAACCGTTATTATTATCCAATGTTATTCTATTTGGAAACGTTTTATAAAAATTTTAAAAAGTCATAGAATAAAATCTTACCTTACCCCACGGATTTTCATATTCGTAAGCATGTTCGGAACACTACTTTTTCGACAAAAGCTTACAATGTAAAATATGTCATGTTTCAGCTCATAAATTCATGACGGGATTTTGTTCTTCCCGTGACGCTGGAAATGTAAAATTTCAGCCTCAATAAAATTTAAATTGCAAAACATCTGTAGCCGGCGTGCTGCTAAATGGGACGTGTGTTAGATTAAAAGATTCGGAGGGACCGCGTTAGGAGGTCATAAAGGCCCCTTGAATTTAATTTAAGTGCTGGCTGGTTTAGGCCACTGTTTCACACAAACTGTTTTTTTGTTAAATTCTCAGTTTTTTTCTCGCTAAGTGCCATATCTCATCTTGTCGTGTGTCACTTGCACCTGGTTCGCTTGACGCACCGTTTGTTTTTAACCTAGCCCGATTCCTTTCCTTCAGACCAGCATAGAAGGCTACACAATCCATACACAATTTTCAATTAAGTATACGCACAAACATGAATTTGGCAGCATTTTATGTCTAGTCTAAAGCTAGTAGGAAGTAGACGCATGAACATACGTCTACTTCCTACTAGCTTTACTACTAGGTTATATCAGGGTTGGGGTCACTAGCGTCCCATTAGATAAATCAAACAAATAAATGGGTATAGGGGCCACCTACATTACCCAAGTTTGCAGTACAATGTTTTGTGACACTACTAAAAACTTGCACTGGCGGTTAACTTGGATCTATATTAATTAAATAGCAGCCCTTAGTCTTTTTTAAGACCGATTGACAAGACTGTTACTTATCTATATCTTTTTAAATTCTCCAAACGCTTTGTATGGTCGCCGGTTCACTCAATCCTTAGACCTCATAGATTAAAGGCGATCAGCTGTCACATACAAACAACGCATTCGCACTTTCCTATAGACGTTTTAATCCTGCACTTGAAATATGTCGGGGCCGCGGCCCGCGGGAAATTGTCCAATTCCCCGACAACATCTGAAGATTAACGTTTTTTAGGGGTAAAGGTATTTAGTTAGTGCTGTTTGATTTTCGCAGTGCTTAGTTAAGAATGTGTTTAATAATTGCACTATTTGTACGAATAATAGAACTCGAGTACTTACTGAAATAGCACAAAGAGCCATGGCTCATGGCATGGCATGAATTTCCGAAATTCGGAAACTGATAGGAGTTGAGGATGTTGGAGACAAGACAACTGAAGCGGATATTACTATGGTCTTGACACTTGACTAGACAGAGCAACGTGGATGATTGAAGATGGTTACAGAATGGTAGCCAAGATTACGTCTGGGGCAGACCACAGGTCTTAGATTTAGTTAGGTGCCGTCTAGCAGTCTGCACGAAAGCTGTGAGTGAGACTGACACAGGAACGGCAAAACCGGCCGGGGTGGTGTGAAAATTAAGCGGCCTTTACTTTACTGCTGAGGTTTCCAGTTGGGGGTGTATATGGGCTGATTTGATCGATTGTCTACTGACTGAAAAGCTAATTGAGTTTCACCTTCCGCAGTTTTTCAACTCAGTGCACAGTGCTGTTACCTAGGTATGATTGGCAGGTAAGTGCGTAAGTTCCTTTCCTATTAGTTAGTTTAAATATGTCGCAGAAATCAGCTTAAAGGCCACACTCTTGGAAGTTAAAACTTCGTTACAAGTGTACGAATCCCGTCAAGTATAATAAACAAAGAAGTGTAACGTGGCCAAATTCACGTTGAAAATTTATTTACGGTTCTTGTCCATAATTTTGTTGTCACACCTAATCTACTCTGTCACAGTAACGAACAACTCGAGTGACAGTAAAAGAACTAGGAAAAGTCCCCACAGGGCAGGGTTACGAAAATTACACCCCGGGGATTTAACTGCATCTGACCTGCATATGTGCATTGTGCTGGTCGTGTTTATGCAACAAGAAAACAAAGAACTTGAATGATTAAATAACGACTTTCGGGACTATCTCAAGGGTGAATAACAGTATTTACGGTTAACCTGACTATTCGCAGCGAAAATAATAAAAAACAAAATGTAATGTAACGATCTACCAGAAAAATGTGTAGGCTAGGCATGTTTATCTCGATGTTCGTTGCTTAGTTGAGTTGGTCGAGTATTTAAATTATTGCAACTTGTGTGATAGAATCAAACAATAGGTACATTTTACTCTATTCTTGACGGCTTAGTACCTGTATCACACGAGTAAAAGTTTGTAATAGTTGCGAAAATTTACAATATTAGCCATCTTTGGTTAAATTGTTAGCGTTCCTGTTCCTAAGTAGGTATATACCCTAGTATTTTACTGTGGTTTGGCATCGGTGAGAGCAATTTTATGTTCATAGGAACATTGAGTTAATGTGCTGTAAAGCTGTCACTGCACTTCATCACGCAGTTCCATGCGCTTGCGCCGACACGACACTATAGTAGGTATGCCGTTTTGTACTAAAGTTCCTTTTCTTGTGTAGCTCAACGGATGCAAAGTTTCGAACACTCATGCGCAGTGATGCGGACATACTGCAGATCACTCTTACCCACTTGACATTAAATGACTGATTAGAATACAGAGCGAACTGTACCTATTTAATATTTTTATACTATTTTAGCTAACTGCCAATACTGGGCTTTAAATTGATACCTTAACAAAATGGACACTTTTTTTTCGTTCTAGTAATAAGCTAGTCCTCTGATAAGCTCTTATCTGTCCTACTTCCAGACGAATACAACGTAGGATTTTTAAAAGCTAGAATGGCGGAGAAGAAGAGAGTAGGAATTTTGAAAAATTGAAAAACTCAACTTTAGTGCACCCATTATGTTATGATCTTATGATACGTATTTAAGCTAATACGCCTGCGCAGAATTTGAGTATTTTAAAACTTCACAATTCCTACAAAAAAGCGAGTTAGTTTTATAGATAATTGAAGAGTAAAATAAAAGATATTTAGTACCTAGTAAAACGAAAAGGAAAAACAAAGTATATGAGAAACAAAGTTCTGTATTATCATGTGACTTTCTGTAGAATCTCGTCACAACGCAATTGCAATGAAGTTATCAAGGGCCCGCGGGGTACGGGACAAAAAACCTAAACGTACAAGGGGAGGAGTGCAAACAGTGAATAATGTATAACTGTCTTATTCATTGAGTTAACTTTAAACCCTCTATTGACTGAACAATCGGTGGGTGCGATGATGGATGCACGTCGCAACCGGTAGGCATAGGTATTCACTATTTCTTCCTGTCAAACTGTAACATGGTGTTAAGAAAGACATGGTTAATGCGATTGTCACGGTGTGATCGTTTGACAATATAGTATCAGACAAGTTCCTAAATCGCTGGGTGACGTTGGATTATAGGTATTTTGGCGGCTTAGGTGTGATGTGATGGCTTCAATTTGCTTCATATTTAAACACGGCAATAGTGCGTTAAATTGGAATAAAGATAAGGCACTGACCGTATGATGCAGTTCAATACAACTCTACGAGTTTGTGCAATTTTAAGGCCTTGATTCAGGTGAGATTTGTAGCTATAGCTAGGTATACATAAAAGCATAATAAGAGTAATAAATAAGTTAAGTTAGGTTGTCAGTATTGTAGAATCAAATCTTTATAAATGCGTTCTAGGCTACGACAAAGATATTGTTAGTATTTTATTGTTGTATTTAGATTAGGCATGTCAAAAAGGCGATAAGACAATTGGTATTCCAAACACATTTGATGCCAAGATTCGCAACACTGGAAATATACTCGAGACAAAATGCCCGCTAAAGCAAATATTTGTCGGGGATCGTTGGACTGGTAAATAAAGACTACGCAGCGCCAGGCGTCGCTCTATTTCGTATATTGTAGGAAATGTAATGAACGAGACAAGGCCTGGTTTGACGTCACGACGGGCTGTATCTTCTCCTTTATATATTTACAAAACAAAGATAGCTGATTAAGTTTTCAACACCCTTGGACTTAGGAAGTAGAGATTTTGAGTAGGTACTTAAAAGTTGCCTTTAAATTATGATGAGGACGAAGATTAAAGAATGCTTCCCACGGGGTAGAGAATCTTGTAACGTGAATGAAGCCGCGGGCGCAAGCTTGTTACTACAGGATATCAATTGCTAAAAAAATGCCACGCAATATGAAAAATACGGTGAATATGAATTCATCTGAGTTAGAAATAAATTGCTCGAAATTCTGCTCTTTAAAGTTGAAATGTGATCGCATAATAAGATCGCCATATTCCGGAGTTCTCTGAAACTTACCCCGCGGAAGTGAACAAAAGTAATTCGTATTCCGCCCGGGTTTCTGCACTTATAAGTCGAGCTGGATAACACCGGGTTTCACACATCGCATCGGGGCAGCTTTCACAATTTTATTTAATCCTGATGTTAAAGTTCATCTGTTGCTAGGAGACTTCTTTGTTTCTAAGACCTTTTTTAATAACGCTTTGTAATTTTGTGAGCGTATAAGCGGGTATGAAGTATAATCCTTGGGTTATTTATTATAAGATTTAAAGTTATACGCGCGTGATTCCTAACCTTTTTTTGCAACAACCCGTCATAGACCTTAGTAGGTACTCCATTTGAGCTTTTAGTGTAAGTTTTTGACCCAAAAAACATCTCGTATCCTTGCGTGTTACGCGTTTATTACTATGGGAAAATTGGCAACGCCTGTTCTAGTAATGGTTGAAACTTCAACGCGAACGCGAACGAGATTTTTGCCGTGATTTTATCACGGCAACGGTCTTTATTGTGAGTTTTTAACTCACAATAAAGACTGTTCCTGTCGGTTTCTAAAATTGATTTAGAAACCGCCGTCAAACCGCTGACCGAAGTTCATTAATAGTCATAGATGCGACACTCATTTCAATTCGTTCGGTAATACGAAGAAAAGTTCCTTTGTGAACAAAGGAGCGAGCGAGGCGCGGCCATTCGCTCCGGCTTAATCAATGAAGTTCCGAAGTGATAGGTTTCGCCACAAAGGAAATATATTGAGTCTCTTGGGATGCCTGGGTCCTTGGGCTAAGTATTGGATAAGTAGCGTAGATGCAGCATACTCAAATTCCAGGCCAGTTACTTAATAGATGTCTCGTATTCTATAATAACATCGGGACTGGCAGCACTTGGATACGAAATTCGGGCACATAGCACAGAGCATAATAAAATAATAGTATTGTTGCTTCCATGCGACAATTTCAAAAGAATTATTATTGGGTACCTAGTTTGGTAAAGTCATAAGATTTAATTGTTATAAGATTCAGTAACGTGATTATAACGTTTTGATACGACACTTTCGAACCTTACTTTTACCGTACATTTTCTTTTCTTTTGAACTTTTTTTCGAACTTTTCTTTCTGTGTTTGTACAATAAAGCATTTACTTACTTACTTACTTACTTTTCCGGTAAGAAGGATGTTAAAATAAACGTTATTTTTGGTATGTTGATCCGTCGAGCAGCAGATAATATTACTAAATTTTAAATGTTAAATCAAGTCCTTAGCCCGTGGCAGTCCCTATACTGACACGTAATAGAAACACGCTTTACTACGCGCTGGAAATTACAATAGTGTCAAATTCAGCGTAATGAATTGTAGAGCTGCACAAATACAACATAAATTCAATAAATAAAAAATATAGCTGATGCTTAGATATACTCGTGCTGCCATTTGGTCAGCAGCAGAGTTGTGGTGAGTCGGAAGCTAGGCTTGTTTACCAGATAACACCGCAATGCAAATAAAATAGGATTACAGTAATTCGAGTATCATCCTGTCGTTCATTATCGATACGATGACATGCGCAAACACAGATTTTGGGGGACGAATTTGTCGTTATGGTATTCGTTTCGTGTTTAATGTAAAAAGGAAACTTTTTAGAAGAATCTCTCTTACAATTTAGAACCCTTAAGTAAAAAGAACTGACAAATAAGAAAACAAATCGTACTTTCTATTCTCTACGTATCATTGTGTAATAAATTTCAGGTATACTATCTTCAATGTATTAATTTTAATCATCATTATCATTGTTGACATAATAACTATTCATAAGCCTGACATTATTAAATAGATAGCTAAGTGTGTGAACATTTTAATACTTAACATAAGACCATTGTGACCAACACTTAATGCAAATAAATATTATATTCTATTGTATTCTATTCTAAAGGTATGACTTTTTGGACACGAAAATTCCAAAGACCGCAAGAGTTCTGTAGGCTTATTGTCTAACTCGCTCGCAATCGCCATCGTATTCATTTTGACAGTTCATGTATGGGCTGACAGTTGGCATCGGAATTAGCTAGCTGTCACATTCATACAAGAACTGTCATAGTGAACACGATGGTGATTGCGAGCGAGTTAGACAATAAGCCTACTGATTTATACTTTAATCTACAACTCTTGTTTTCACATCAAAACTGGATAGTGCTCATGATTCTGAGTAAGAAAAGTCTAGGATTACATAATTTTGGAAATGATTATAGTATAAGGTCACTTTTAAATGAAATGACCAGGAGGCTTAACTCGCTCGCATCGTGTTCATTTTGACAGTTCATGTATGGGCTGACAATTGGCATCGGAATCAGCTAGCTGTCACATTCATACAAGAACTGTCAAAGTGAACACGATGGTGATTGCGAGCGAGTTAGATAATAAGCCTACAGATACAATTTCTGTAAGATTATACCCATGTATTTAAACCGCCATTAATTCGTGATTACCGCTCATCGCTTGCACGTCAATGCAGCTGCATTCAGTTCGGGATTACTGAATTGCTGCAGTCAGCGCAACTGTACTGATATCGCAGTGATAGCCTCCATTCATCGCAATGGCGGAAAATACTGTGAGAACCTAATAGCCGGTAAGAGTGGCATTGACAACAAATAGTTCGTTTTCGTTGCGTTCGACGATTTGCAATTGTTTTGTTACAGCAGTCAACCGAATTGAATTGAGGGGCATAAGGCAGCTGAGTTGTCAGTAGTGAGTAAGGGTGCGACCAAACCGTCGCGTAAACGTAGTGACGTGTCGATGCGTCACGTTTTCTCACCGTTTCTTCATACATTTTGTTGCGATTCCGTAATGTCACCGTTTTTTAAGCGGCGGTGTGGTCGCACCCTAAGTCGTTTGGTGTGGGAAATTATTATGTAGAGAGTTCCAGTTATTGACTGAACAGTTTTTTTTTTTTTTTTTTTTTTTTTTATTATAAACTGACCAGCGATTGACCTCTATCTCACCTGATGGTAAGTGCAGATGAGGCCGAAGATGTAGCTCACTGGTTCAGTAACAGCCTGTTCACTCTGGATTTGAATAGTCCCAGGTTATACTTATCCGGAAAGACAGACGATGGAAGCGTATTCCACTCCTTAGCAGTCCGCAGTATAAAAGATGAAGCGAAGCGCTTCGTGCGAGAACTCGGAATACTGACAACATAAGGGTGAAGTCGCTCGCCCCGTCTAGTCGTACGGTGGTTAGTTAAAAACTAGACCAAAGAATTTGATACATTCTTAAGGTTTTACTGGGGCCTTACCATGACGTCCTAATTCCGATTCAGTTCAAGTTTTAGCTGTCAATTTTAGTATGAATCTGACAGCGAGCGAACCTAAACTGAATCGCATTAAGACGTCATGGTAAGGCCCCAGGTCAATGGAAGTGTAAATATTAATTTGAAATATTTTGTACAGTTGTGCTAAGAATATCTTTTCTGTTTAACCATCGATGATTATTATGATAATGATAACGAATAAATGTTCCTAACTGATTTTTCTATTCAAACCGCTTCTTTGTGATTGTGTAATTTTTTCGGGTATTGTATGCAAAAACAAAAAAATACAAATTGTTTCCCCAATTTCTTTAACACGATTTTCTTTATTCAAGTTTCAAGTTTGCAAAGTGACAATTTGACCGAAATAACGTGAAGTTGGGCGATGTAGCTATAAAAGACCATAAAATAAAAGCTAGGAGCTCTATTCCACTTTGCCCAAGTATTAGCAAGGAAGCGTGCTTACGCGACGTGTTATCCCTCTTTTACTCGTTGGATATAAAATGCCAGAGTGAGAAAAAATATATGCGGTTGCATTGCTGTGTTATTTTGGAAGTTACAGAATAAAGTCCCGGGATGTCCTCTTGGGAAATGATCGCGAAGTTCCCGGAGAAGTTGAATTAGACGAGGCCAGCGGACGTGATCATAATATTACTTTTCTTTGAACCACTTTTCAGCTTTTGAAAAGTTACGCCGTGGCGGAATTGGGGTATCGCGTTATGAAACTCCCGGAAAACGAATATAAATCAGTTATTGGTTAATCAATACGAATCTAATTGGGAAGTTTGCACCGGAGGCTTGAAATATTGTCGTGTTTTTTAAATTAAATAATGTGATATATATCAACACAAAAATACTAATAGTCTACTATAACGGCGGTTTTTTAAGATTCTTTAGATTAAGTTGCAGCTACGTATATTTCACGAAAGAAACAGTGAAACAAATAATCATTTAAATATAGGTACTCATTATAAAAAATATTTTGAGGCTTGTCTTTAAATATCTATTGCCCAAAAATCAACAATTGATATTAGCAATATTCTTAATACAATACCAAATAAACACACAAAAGCTTCAGCCATCATGTCTGAAAGCATTCCCGCGGGTAAGCCCGTGAGTGTGACCTAAAATAATAATAAAAACACACAACATCGTCACAAAAGAAAATTTGGTCACGGTCAATATTATCGCACGATATTAAAATGACCCGTGCAAATATGGCTACCCATATTAACACGAGGGAGCAGAGCAACACGTAATGTTCTATTACCGATGCACGGGCACGTATGAGAATGACTGCGGTAATCCTAAAGGGAAGAGAAATTGGTACTTTTAGTATTGTGAACGACGTTCAATGCAGTTTTTGGATGATTTCTTTGTGTATTTTTAACATTAACAAAAATATTTTTCCGTTTTAGCTAAGATTTGGGGTTTTGATTGTTTGTCATGTTTAACTTACATGATTCAACTTGCTCTGTTTAACCTGTTCGTATATAACTTGCAAGTCAAATTTGACCAGTTTCTAGCGGTCGGAGTGTCTTGAGATTTGGTATATACGTGGACGACAAATCACAAACAGTCACAAAAACTCTGGAAATTGACCAACAGATTTAATTTCGTCCCTCTACAACCAGAACCGTTCACATTGCAGATATATTCTGGCTGTAAAGTTATGGTAATTTAATTATTATGTTGAAATTATGAAAACCAGAATAAGGTTTTTTTTTCTTGTTACTCTACCCACCGTACAGTCGCATATTTGATACCTATTCAAAAATTCAAAAAATTCAAAATTATTTATTTTTAACAATTTTTTTACAAATGGTGACGAATCCTCCTGTTAAGTTCGCACTTGTAGTAGGAGGAATTCGCTCTCTCATACAAGGCTGTGAAATGCTAAAAATAAACTCCCAACTATACCTCCCTAATATCTCCCAACCTATTGAGGAACTAACTGTGAATAGAATTATTCTACGAAAACACAATTGAGACTCTCGAAGACATGAAAGTAGCTTTTTAATTTTTACGTCGTTTTACACCAATATCACAATACCCAATGCAGAAAGCCATCAAATTTGAACACAGCTCAGAAAAGCGTCCCAGTTATTTCAGTCGCGCCGCTAACATCGGGGGCGGATTACGCCCCTGACCCCGTGACTCAGAACGTCTCAATCAGGGGGCTGATCCCGCCCCCAATCGACACTCGATAATAAGTGTCCCCCATTGTCCGGTTTGGGGGCCTAATGAGGACTCGCTGAACAAATATTTTGTGTTGCCGGTAGTTTTTGACGGGCAGTTGTTGGACCGGGAGCTATGATTTGTAGCCCAAATTGTGTACAAATAATGATTTCCAAACTCACTTTCTTCGGGGCTTCCTCTCAGAATGAGAGGGCTTGGGCTGTTCACACGCCCATTGAGGATTGTTTCAAACACCGAGTTCATACACTATTGAATTGCTTCGAAGTTCAAATAACTGCGAATTTAGAAAAAAAAATCGTATACTAACTACTGTATAATACAATTAGGTACTATTATGATTATTAATGTTCTTTATCGGTATATGAATTTTTCAAAAGACAATTAAAACAGTTATACTTAGGGTCGATTTATTAATCCTCAGCTAAGCACTTAACTGACAGTTGCCCATAGAGTCGTTCGTCGAATAGAGCCTATCTGACGATTGAAAAATCGGCCCTTATTGACTTTGACACTTCAAGACTAACATCAAACATTTAAAGGGCTTTCTATAGCTAAAACGAGTTAACTAATTGTATGCTAGATATAGTCTATACAAAAAAATTAAAGGTCTCGTTTTCTGCCCACATACTTATACCAACACATTATGTGGTATCCAGCAATCGATAAAGACATTATCTCGATACAGAAACAATAAAAGTACGGCCGATAAAGTAAAAGCAATAATGTCGTTTGTCCAATAATGAGGGTGGCGACATTAGCAACACGTGAGGCCGCATGCGCTCTTCCTACGGCGATAAATAAAATGGACACTGATTGCTTTTGCGCACAACTTGTATTTATTAGCTCGGGCTGATAAAACAGAGTAAGGTAAGGCAATATAAGCGTATTGAGTACGAATAATAATATTTACTTCAGATCAATGCCCATAGAGTTTGTTAGTTCTTACATAAACTAAAGAACTAGTGTTAATATTACAGATTTAAATATTTAAACAGCAGTTTGTGTACATTTATGTAGCTGTTTCCGCCAATGCATCAGTGCAATGTCCCAGTGGTCAACAAACACTCTCAGAATCCTGTTGCATTAGTCAAAAATCGGGCTTTTACCGAAAGAGTGTTAAAATGAGGATAGTTCTCAAAATGTTTGTTCTTTAAAATAGGTTATTAGCCTAAAATGGGGAGTTTTTAATGATAAACTAATGGTATACCTGGAATATTCTCAATGGATTAACCAGCAACAAACCTATATAGAAGCGATACATAGTGTGTTAAAGTAAATACTGTTTTATTGTGAAAATAAATGCATCCCTACATATATAACATAAAAAAATAGTCGAGAACCGTTTGACATGTTTCGGAATAATTCCCAGTGGGACTTCTGGGAATAAGGACTTCCGAAACATGTAGAGTTGCTTTTCTTGACTGTGATGTGATTTGAATCTCACTATAGCTTTATGTTTAAAAAGGTTTTAATTTTTATTTTAAACGCGTTCCGTTTAGAAAATCACGTTTTTAGCTATGAAGGTGGGGTCAAGCAGAGGTCTACCTTTATATGACCACATAAGACAATGTTTATTAAGGATGCGAAATGTTGACGAAGGATAATAAACAGTTATAAGGTCGTTTTTTGAAGCGAAAACTTCTTTAGTGGCGTTGAGCGCTTTTTAGGATGGATAAAAAATGTTAAACCCGCATCAGGCGTAAGACGGAGGGAGAGTTTAAGTACCAGGATATCAGTATCCTCTAAGAGCTTTATTTTGAAATACGAATGAAGCTAGAGTCGCGTTCGATTTTGGAAGTGTACGTTGATTTCGTCGCTTTAACGTAAGTATCTATGTGAGTTCAAATCTCGTGTATTTTATTTCTTTTTTTTCTTTTTGCGCGAGTGTGCGTGTGTGTAGTTCTCACTTCTGCCGGCACTCGCGGAGTACTAACCGGTGTTTTTTTTAATCATTTAACTAACAATTAAGAGGTAAGTAACACTTTGTTTCTCTCAGTAAGTGTCCAGTTTCCATTAAAGAATGCGCACTCAATTACAGTTGATAAAACTACTTGGACATCAAATTGTCTAAACGAATTCGAATTGTCTATTCAATCACAATTACTCACTCCTGAGGCTGGGCTTCTCGATTCATTCCCAGACCCATACATCTTGTATGAGACCGTATTTATTCAACGCATCATGACAGTCTGCTGCGAACTCACTATGAAGCATAGCATAGAGCAAACGACCTAATAGAGTATGTATGTATTTATGTATGTACGTATAACTCTTTATTGTATATAAAACACATGAAAGAGATGAATACAGGACAACACAAATGCACAAATTCGAACTTATCCCTAAAAGGGATAGAGTGGAAATGTTATAAAATTCACTAGCTTCTGCCCACTACTTCGTCTGCGTATTAAACATATAAACCTTCCTCTTGAATCACTCTATATATTTTAAAAAAACCGCATCAAAATCCGTTGCGTAGTTTTAAAGATACATATCTACATAGGGACAGACAGACAGACAGCGGAAAGCGACTTTGTACTATGTAGTGATTATGAAATGATGCCGCCATTGCCAAGCCGAATTTGACCATTACTGCATTGTGATTTGCCAATCGAAGATCAAGCAAATTTCATAAAAATCACACATAATCATTTAATCATAATTCTAATTACTTAAACGGCTTCGTTCTATGTAGGAGATAGGTAAAGAAAAAACAACCGCGTAAAATTTGTATGGTATAAGTCGAAATAAACTGATGCGATGCCATAATTGGATTGCCCGTTTTGCCACTCTTTTTGGTTATACTCTCTATACTGTAACGCAAACCCGAAACGACTGCAAGTTAACGTTAACATTTACATATTCGAAAAGCCCCGCGCTTCGCAACTACTTTGAACCTTAGCTTGTACCCATTACGTACGAACGTTAGTGTGCGGATTAAAACAATCGTTATAGACTTGCGTCGTTTTTAATTGCGTGCTTTCGGAGTGTTAAGGCGCGGGAGTGAGCTAATAAATCAACTATTTGGCATCGCATGCGCGCGCGCTGCCTGGACGCGGGGTTAGTTTGCTTTTGTATTACGAACAACGAGTTACAAGTGCGTGTTATTTTGCTCTTAGTTGATTATGCACGATGTACTTAACTGTGTAAATTGTGAGGTTTCAAAACCGTTGCGAGTTCAACCATTTCTTTTTGTTTTGTTTGTACGTTGTTCAAGTATAAAGAATACGCAACGCTGGGAAATTATTTGCATTTTTTATATATCATAATAAGGCTGAATACTTCATGTTGGTACTGACTGACATATTTAATTTTCGGTTGTCTTAATCTCCACACAGGAACACAGAAAAGCAAACACTGCTGCTTGACGGCAGGATTAGCGAACAAGATGGCGGTAGTCCGGGACCTTGCACAAGATCCCGCAAAATCTCATTGATAAATAAATAAAAGTAATAAATTAATGTGACATGACCAAAGCTTTTGACTATGTAGATCACAGAAAATTGATAGATAAACTTAATGCTTATGGTATTAGAGGTAATGCCCTAGATTTAATAGAATCCTATCTTAATAAACGACCTCAATATACTGAAATAACAAGACTCTGTACGAAAGCTAGAAAGGAATACCGATATTCATCGGATCTAAAATATGTAGAATATGGTGTTCCCCAGGAAAGCGTACTTGGCCCGCTACTTTTTCTGATCTACATAAATGACCTTCCGGGTAATGTAAATTATCCTATGATTTTATTTGCTGATGGTAGCACAACAGTTATAAAATGTAATAAAAATTTAAATGATTATGAACATGACATAAACACTGTATTGAGAAATGTAATAGAATGGCTTAATGAAAATAATTTAATAATAAATTTAAATAAGACTAATATAATCCACTTTCATCAGCGATTAGAAATACGTAATTTTAATATAACTTATGATCGAACTGAAATAGAAAAGGTCACTGTTACTAAATTTCTAGGACTTTGGATTGACAGCCAGCTTAACTGGAAATGTCACATAGAAAAGATTTGTAATAAATTAAGCATGTCAGCATAATGCTCTTTTCAAATTATCCAGAATAAGTAACATCAATGCCGCTCTTACAGCCTACCACGGTCTCGTAGCTTCTGTGCTTCGATACGGTGTCATTTTCTGGGGTAATTCCGTGGATAAAGAGTTAGCTAACTCTTTTAATTTATTAACTTAAAATTAACTTTAAAGCACAAAAGAGATGCGTGAGGGCTATGTGTGGTTTAAATATGAGAGACAGTTGTGTACCATTCTTTAAAACTCTGAGAATTCTAACCCTACCCTGTATTTACATTTTAGAAGTTGGCACTTTTGTAAAGTCCAACCCAGGACTATTTGAAAAGCCATCGCAAGATCGCAGATTCCCAATACGCTCTCAACACCAATATAATTTGTTGATAAAAAATAGCAAGACAGCACTGATGAAAAAAAGCATCTTAGGAATTGCACCTAAGATATTTAATAAAATTCCGAATCATAAAATGTTTAAATTTAAATAGATTCAAAAATATTTTAAAATTATTTCTACTTGACAAATATTATTCAATTAATGAGTTTCTCAATGATAATTAGATGACTAAATGTTTTATATTGTTTCTAGGTAATTTAAGTTAAGTCGTTGCTAATTGCTAACAATATATTTGTACGCCCTATCAGGCAAAACATGGACGACTCTATATTTAATGTAACACCTTTTCTGTACACCTATGTTTGACAAATAAATAAATTGTATTGTATTGTGGCCACTTTATTTGTAAAAAAATGGCAACCTTAGTCTTATCTTAAGTACATTCAAAGCTATCAAGCAAATAGATAAACTGCAAAGTTACTGGTGAAATGTGTGAGCTCTCTAATTTTATCTGTGTTCCATCTTCTGTACCATGTTTCAAGCGAAATAAAGTAATTTGTATTTGTATAGTTTAATTTTATATCATTGCATTCCCCTGTTTTTGCTACACCATGTGCAACGCTGCGTCTGCGCATACGGCGGGCGATCTCGTTAGCGGCGTGGCGCCGCGAGACAAATGTGACAACCTAATTTACAGCAGCCACGCGAACCGGCTTCGGCCATCTTCGGCTTTATTCTCTATACATAATATATATTGACTTTAGAATAAAATTTTACGCACTTGACATTCTGTTTTTGTGAGCCTTTAAAATGGTTTTACACTGTCATACATTTAAAAATTGGAGAGATATGACACTGTTGATGAGCAATTAACCCCTTAAAGTATCTTAGTATCGTTTGAGGTCCGTAGCAAATTCATCAAAGCGGATCCTTCCTAATTATAAAAAAATGAATCAACGTTTTTTTGTGCTCTAGAGTCTAGACCGACCCAGTTCGGAGTCCCGTATAGTCCCTGCCCATTGTTATGCTACTGTTGTGTTTCAATCATGTTCAATCATGATCTGAAATTGACAGGTGTTTTACCAGTTGCTGATGTTTGACACTGGACAGAAATCAGTTGCAGAGAGAAAGTCCCATAGTTTTTATAAAATATTTTTTTAACTGCCAGATGTCGTGGACTTTTGCGTTGATTTGGTAGAAGAACCTTAAACATAGACAATTTGTTCTCATTGAAAAGCTTAAATGTTTACAGATTTGGTAAAATTAAAGAGACTTCTATATTCACTGTGACTCGTGACTGTGACTCAGAGGCAGAGATTAGAAGATAAAAGAAAATGTATTTTTTTTAAAAGCAATCACCTAAAGGACTTGATGTTGACTAAACGCGTTCCAATTCGTAATGAAATCTCTAACAAAGTACACCCCGTCGCTAAATCACGTGTTTAAATATTATTCGTGTGTTCATAGTTATTCAAAGACACAGATAAAATGTACGATTTACAATGGACATTGGGTTTATGATACATTTCAATAACTTCCCCCTTCAGTTTCGCTTGGAGACCACTGTTGCGTCTTACATGCAACACGTTAAACATTTTAGAACT
This sequence comes from Pandemis heparana, assembly GCA_963854515.1. Taxonomy (NCBI): domain Eukaryota; kingdom Metazoa; phylum Arthropoda; class Insecta; order Lepidoptera; family Tortricidae; genus Pandemis; species Pandemis heparana. The sequence continues at coordinate 5,700,524 of OY978007.1, forward strand.
ATTTGTCAGACTGGGGAGCCATATTCTGATGATATATTAGGTCATAATTTTATAGATAGTCTTTATTCAGAGTAAAAAGGATAGACTACAAACCAGATCGATAAAGCGGGATCTTTTTAAGTTGAATTACAGACATCAGTATCAGCAACAAGCTTTGTCATTTGAACTGATAGAAAATCCATATTATAATGATCATGGATGATCACGTAAACGTAAGCGTAAACGTAAGACGTGATTTATATAATTGTATGTACTTATGTATGCAGTTCTTTGTCACTAAGTACGAAAATCCATTCTTGGTTTTGTTGAGAAATTCTTAGGAATCCTTTTTATTTTCTCGGAATGTTTGAAAGAGCACTACGAGTATAAAAGGGCTGCTTTGACGGCGATTGCCAGACTCGCACGTACTCGGCCTTCTAATGCATACTCGTCCAGCAATGGGGTACGTGCCGGCCGCTGCCATAATCTACTATTCCTAGAAAACTAGTTTGAAGGTGTTTTTACATACCTTCAAGAAAACACTAACCCCGTCGTCAAACATGCTTAAAATAGTCTCATTTGTTTAAAGTACTCTTAATTTTCTTTCCATATCCAGCTTTTCGTATGACTGAATAGGCCGGCAAAGGTTCTAATTACGGACATTACAGTGGTACGCACATGTCGCGCATATTTCTGAATCAAGTCGGACAGTTGGAGGCAATTTACTACCGCTCCGCTGAACATGTTAATTGCAAGTCGCTTAAATGAATTAGGATTTAAATGGAGTTAGCGCATTTATCAAATCAGCTTTTAGCGGGCTGTTCAAGTACGGCTGAATAAATAGTGGATATTTGATGTTTACGAGCATTTCTATTAGCCAAGTAAAGTTGTAAAGTTTACAAAACTTCCGCGCGCCTCGAATAGAGATATTTAAATCAATAAAAATAATCTCGATTAGTTATGTATCACCGATGTAGGTATAGGTATCTTCAGTACTAGCTTACGCCCATGGCTTCGACCATTTTAACAATACTCTATCCCATGGTAATTTCAAAGCATCCGTCCTTGTTAATATCTAAACATATTATACCCTTTCTAACTTGTGTAAAACTTCAACGTAGGTCTACGGATTTGGGCAAGGTGTTCATGAGACTAGGTACCTAATACGCATCAATGTGTTGTGATATAACTATAATAGATGTATTTTTTAAAATCCCACAAATTTTCCATCTAACATCCTCCTATTTAAATATTCCGTGAGTAAAATTACTTACTCAAGCCAGGCAAAAAACTAACCCAAAAGAGCTACAATGAGGACACTTACTTGATAGCAAAACTCGGAGGAATATAGCAAAACCAACATTATCTTATCCTTGGCCTAGAGATGTGAAACTAGAGAGCGGATAGGCATGTGACATGGGATTAAATATGATGGAATACCACATTTATTAGGTTACTAAGTCATTTTTCAGTATCGGGTAACAGCAGGGTAGCAGGACATTGAAGGGAGAGGATACAGTACTGGACGAGGGGTTATCAAAAAATGATAAACCAAAATTACTTGAGCTAAGTAGTTCTTACACATAAACTAAATTCAACAAAACAATATTTTTAAGGGGCCTATCCAACGTTCCTACGTAGTGAGGTAGACGTTAAAAAAAAACCGGCCAAGTGCGAGTCGGACTCGCGCACCGAGTGTTCCGTACCATTATCTATAAATATCTAAAAACCAGTGTAAGCAGAGCCCTGCTCCAAAGTAAAATGTACCTACGCAGTGTGGGGTCACTTTATATTGGTCACTGATATATACAGACATACATTACACATACATTTGCTTAGTTTGGAGCTAGGTCAATTGGTGTCAATTGTCCCAAGATATTATTTATTATTTATTATTATTATTTATTATACATGCATATTTACGGTTTTCGCAATTATTCCTATATCTGTGCTATAAGACCTACATGCCAAATTTCATGATTCCGCGTTCACGGGAAGTACCCTGTAGGTTTTGTTCCCTTGCGAGTTTCGAAAATTTGCAGCATAAACGACTGTATCTTTTGATTGCGTTGGCTTAGAAGTTTGATTTTTTCACAGCTCCAAGGGGCAGTAGACTTGAGTATTTGATATAAATTTCAGCTGGATTACTTCACGCGTTCTTGACAGACGGACGGACGGACAAAGTGATCCTATAAGGGTTTCGTTTTTTCCTATTGAGGTACGGAATCCTAAAAACAAGGCTAATGTGAACAAATTAATAATGCGTGAACATATATATGACACTGAACATTTTGAAGGAACATTTCCGCTCTTCTTCAACTACTAAACCCGCGTCCCAAGCTCGTTCATCATACGAAAGGACCACGTGCGGTTAGATTTACCGATAAGTATAAATAAAGGTTGCGCATGTCTCATGTTTTACAGATATGCGTATCCACATCTATGGTACCCATGTGCTTAGAGTATTAATCGAATGGAGACGGCATACGCCCAATCAAATATGTCTCTCTCATCAAAAACTAAAATTAAAATTAGCCTAGTTCCCGGTCTCGTGGGAATTTCTAAAAGTCCCTTCGGAGCGCACCTCTTCGATACTCAAATCTTTGCCATTAATTTGACGTAATAAAAAAAACCGTAATGTTGCGAGTGACCACGAGTAGTACAATGTGCGCTTACCGTAGGGTAACACGCCCCACTTGCGTTTACCACCATATTTCATAAAATAAAATATCACGTTTTTTGTATGGAAGCCCCCTTAATTATTATTATTATTTTGTTTTTAGTATTTGTTGTTATAGTGGCAACAGAAATACACAATCTGTGAAAATTTCAACTGTCTAGCTATTACGGTTCTTGAGATACAGCCTGGTGACATACAGACGGACGGACGGAAAGCGAAGTCTTAGTAATAGGGTCCCGTTTTTGCCCTTTGGGTACGGAACCCTAAAAAGTAGACCCATCGTTGACTTCTCCGGTTGGTTAAATACTTTATGATCGTTGATCGTGTATCCATATCAATGGTACTCTATGGCCGCCATAAATTTACATGGTTTATCGTATCGATATCGTCATCCGAGCCGCGGAGTGACGAATTTGTTGTGATTCATCATTGCGAGGGGACGTCTCATTTTGTAGGGCCTCTGTAATAAGTAGGAGTTGATGATGACTTTATTGAGTCTATGTTTGTACTGATATTTTTTCCATTCGTTCTCTTTTAACATTTAGTATTATTAATAATGCTGTGGGAAGAACGAAAAGAAAAAAAACGAGAGAAAGAAACCGTTTGTTCTGCCACTAAAATCAACAAAATCGTATCGCTTTAAAAAATGTGTTTTTGAAGCTATTTTTAGTCACAAATTGAACAGCATAATATTACTTTTTTAACATTATTTAAATGTACTAAGGTAACATTTGACAAATATGATGTAAAACACCAAAAACTAAACCGACTCGGCATAAAAAAACACTTATCATGAATAATTAATACATTCAGACATGTATATCTCCCAGCCTCATTACCCTTCTAAATCATCCGTACCGCAGGACCATAACAAGGCTCGTTCGGTGGGCGTGCGCGCACGCATTGTATGCGGCGCGCCTCGTTCGCTGCAATAAGACAATCGCCGAGTAAACAAACAAGGGTCCTTATTCAACACCTTCAAAGTGATATAGAAGTAAAGCTTGTAGCATGCGTGACTGGGACTGTCACTGTCGAACGCTACGACCATCTCCTTAAGACTGTAGATAGATGCATGATGCATCCCAGCGAGGAATTGAGCCGCTATTTTGTAGGTACCACACATTTTTTTCCACTTTCCAATAAGTAATAGAGTGACGTGCTTGCAAAAATCGGGCCTCCTGGGCAGGCCCCTCTTCTCCACTGGGCACTATGGGCACGTGCCCAGGGCCCCGCGATCGAATGGGGCCCCCTAGTTCCTGCCAGATTACCAAATGATAACCGATATTTAGGTCATAGGGGCCCCATGATCCTAATGTGCCCAGGGCCTCAAATAGTTTAAAGGCGGCCCTGCTCCTGGGGTCTTTTCATGACGTCTTAATGCGAATCAGTTTAGGTTCGCTCGCTATCAGATTCATACTAAAAGTGACTTGAACTGAGTCGGAATTAGGAAGTCATGGCAAGGCCCCTGGACGTCCTTTTCTTGCTGCGTGAATCATTAAGAGTTGCACTGAGCGAAAAGTAAGGAAATAGTGTGCGTGCTAGGGACCCTTGAGCGCTTAGTGTAAGTTTCTTGTCGTTAACAAATTTCAAATACTACGAGGCATTTGCCTTGTTATCGCTACGTCCCGTTGCCAATTTACCCACAGTAATTCAGACTTTAACACGAACGCGTTAAAGACGTTTATTTGTGTCAAAACTTAGGTACACTTACAAGCTTAGGTGATATTGCGCTCATGCACATGACGTGTACTTGACTTGCATACCTATGACACTATAAAGGGAAATAATATCGTAAAAATATCGCTCTCGCTATCTGGAATAGAGGCACTGCGCCAGCGCCGCCGCACATGATTGTAGCTTGTCTTTTTCGACATTCAAATCAAAAGATGGCGTAGAGCTACCTACTGATATTATTTTTACATATTTTATTGCTTTGATGCCCTGTATTTAATTCAATGTAAAAATAGGTGGAAGCTTTGCCTTGTGCTATTTTGAAAGAGCGCTATATTTCGATAAGTATTGTTCGAACAAAAAATGGTGGAATAAAAACACACCTCTTTATTTACATGAAACCTAATGTTATAAAAGTGCGAAAGTAATTCTGTGTCTCTGTCAGCCTGCTTGCAAATTATTCACGTTATGGTCATGAAATTCTAAAAAGGTTTAGCCTGTCCCTTTTATTCTACGGCCTAGTTTTAACCAGAGTTGTACTTAAAGTTATAAGCATCTTAGGGAGAATCTTCTCCATATATTTCTCTGTTCAACTCAACGTGTATTATTAAAGTCAAGTCATCGTCTGTCCGTCTGTCAAATGCCTTAATATTTTAACGGCCTAATGGTGCTTGCACTGAAATTGGACATAAAAGGCTTTTACCAGCAATTTGTCTGATTACACTTGCACACGACCGCACTATGATTTCTGAAATCATTTCTGGATAGTTCGAAAGCATTTAGCTACAAAATAATGTAGTATACGTATACTTACCAGTATCAATATTTAACATTTTAGGGGCTAATAGTAGTGGTAAAATTAAATGAGAAGTGTATGTTATAAAAAAGCGAAAGTAATTCTGTCTCTCTGTCTGCCTGTTTGCAAAACCTTCACGGCAAAACCGTAGAATCGATCTTGAAGAAATTTGCCAAAAAGATAGTTCGAACATTCAGAAATAATATTTATAATTAAAAGGCTTCGTCACAGAAAATTGCATAATTCCCGCAAGAAAGTGATAGACGAACTCTCCGCAGATAAAGTCGCGTTCAACAGCTAGTTTAATGTAAACAAGAGCCAGCTTTCATGTCGCCAATGTCTGTCCGCCATCTTTAAAAAGCAGCCCATTTTTTCCCACTACACTAGTATGTCCATAACTCGTCTTGCTCGTCAAGCCGGCCAAAGGAAATGGCTCATGCATAATGTATTTACTTGTGCTGCAGGATAATCGCGTTCGATACCGTTTGTTAGTCAAATAAGCCATTGTACACGTTTACATCTGATATAGCGTGTACATATACAAGGTGTCTCGAAATTATTCTGGAATATTCCAAATATTATAGACGGTATTATGAACCGCGATTACCTTCATTTCTTCAGTTTCATCAGTTCTGGATCATGATGCATGCAACTGCGTCGAAATATCGGGAGCTCAATAAAGTTAGGTAATCGCGGTTCATATCTCGTCTATAATATTTCGAATGAACGTAACCGTGAATCATTGACAACTCTTATTCTGGAATATTTGTATACAATTTGTTTCTAGTTGTGAGATCCTTTAATTGGCTTCATTGATACTATAGAAGTAATCTATTTTGTAATTTATAGCTGTTGGTTCTCCGAAAATAGATAAATAAATAAAATAAATATGTCAGGCGGTTGAGTTACTTTTTAACCCCCGACGGAAAAGAGGGGTGTTATAAGTTTGACATGGATGTCTGTCTGTATGTGTCTGGCTGTGGCATCGTTCTCAAGCGAATGATCCGATGTCAACGCGGTGTTTTTCACTCGAAAGCCAGTTTCCTTGCGGCGTTTCTTAGACATGTTTGGTAAAAATCGGTCCAGTTATTTATTTATGCAGTACATCCACATCATTGTATATTACCTACAGTGTGACTCATAGAAACTATTAATTGGTACATTGGTCTGATATACACGACAGTTAGTTCGAAGAGTAGCTCTTTTCCAAAATGATGTACCTAAAGCATTGTTGGCCTGATTGATGCGTGGGAGTTTTAATTTTTTTAATTCAATGTTATAAATACTTCTATTCAGGGTTTTCATCGCAATTTGTGACTCAAAATTAAGTCACGTCTTTGACGCCGTACCGAAATTCTGAAATACATTTACAAAGTTGATCTGGAAAATGCACATGCTGAGATATTCTGGACCAATTTGAAGACACCCTGTATTGTTATACCTACGTATAGAATAGTGGGCGAGCTGGGACGAGTTAGGGGTGTATTGATAGGTAACGTGTTAAGGTCCTTCCCGTATGGTAATTCTGTCATTTGTTTTCGTACAAATTGACTTGAATGGAAGCGTGGTATTGGTTCATTATTAAACGTAACAGTTTTTATTGATGTAAAAAGGAGAAGGTCCCTATGTGTTTTTACTGAAGTTTTTATTGAAAAAAAATGTTCCAAGGTTATTATCTTATGTACCATATTTCAAGCGAAATAAAGTTATTCTATTCTATTCTATTCTTATTATTATCAAGAGTTGAAAAAAAACCTGTAACAGGAGCAAAAAATAAAACAGGTTCTGCTACTCAAACGGAACTATACTTTAGTATTGCAATTTTCAAAAATTAAGTTATTTTATCATTATGTTTATTGCAAACAAATTAAATGGTATTTTCAATGTACGGCATCCAATAGCCAAAATGACATCGCCTGTTACATTACTAAAATGACGGATTTAGCAATATAGGTATTGCTCGTCGAATTAAACTTAAAACTATAATAAAAATGACAATACGGGTTATTTCTAAAAGTTGTAGACCGAAGTACTTCGTTTTTTCAATGTTTTTTCAATATTTTGGCCCGCCTGTTTAAGGCCCGTTTTCTAGAGTTAGCTAAGGATGAATACCGGAATATATGGTTTAATTTTTGCTTCTGTTACAGGGCCCACCCTTTATGTTGACGTGCACCTTAGGATTTTCAACATTAGGGTCGGAGACCACATTTTTGGCTGATGGTACTTCTTAAGTAATGTTAATATCTCTCTCTCTCTCCCTTAAGTATACCTACGCACTATCATGTTATCCTTATCGTTTTGCTCCTCAAAAACCAATAAATCAACTCTTAAGCACCCTAACAATCACCATAAACAACTGCTGATTGGTGATGCATTATGAAATAGCGTCACCCGATACCTTAGAGTACCAAACCAACAGGAGAAGTCAACGGTCTTACTGCCAAAACATATTGTCAATGTATTCACTGACATAAAGTATAATGACTGGTGATCAAACCTCACCTGGTTATAGTCTCAGAATTGATCCCGAATATTTCAACAGGCGGTTGAGTTAGTTTATTCATCCTGAAAGGATTTTTCTATCGTGATTTTAAAAGTGCACACTTTGAACATCGATCAAAGTATAGGAACACTTGTCTTTGTCAACTATAATAAAATAAATTTGAATAACAATTTACGGAGACTTCAGTGTGGCTCTGTGCGTGAACCTCAAGTTATTTAGTGGTTGACAATTTCATTTGCATAGAGACTTAATCTAGATATACATTAGTAAATATTGAATGATCGTTGGCTAGCCCCCATCCAATCATCCGATGTGACTTCTCCATTTGGCATAATTCTACAAGACCACGTCACGTCATAACCAGATGCACCCACGTCCAATCATACCCGAGGCGTGGGTGCAAGGAATAGTAATGTGACGACTGCATCTAGATTTTGAATGCTTGGAGAAATCGTACATACATATATTCAGGCACAGATAAGGAAACCAAAGACAATAGAATCAATGAAAGCAAAAACTTAAAATAAAATAAACTAAAAAAATACAATCGAATTGAGAACCCCTCGTTTTTTTTGAAGTCGGTTAAAAACTATTTGTAGTTACGTCGTCAAGATTTTCCGCCGCAGGCATGAAGCTGGAATCAAGTTGGAACGCAAAAAGTTGGCCGCATTACTTCTCCGAACCGCTATTCCTCGCCTCATACTATGAAATTTGATTTTTGAAGTTCGTTTCATGCCGTTCCGCTCATACTATTAATCATTAATTTGAGAGTGACAGAGATGGTGCGACACAAACTTTGAAAATCGTATTTCGGAGTAGCCCTCTAGTCTTTGAGAGAGGTAAGTGTCAGCCCTTGGGTCACTTGAGGCCGGAACTAACCGTAAGGGTAAGTCCTTAAATAAACTAAATCGTGTGCCTTTAAAGTAGGTAATGTCATTCTGTAAATATAATTTGGGCTCTCTGGTGTCGACGGGAGGATGCTGTGAGGGTTTGAAAATACGACGAAACGGTTAGAGAAAAGGTAGGGAGTGCCCCTTCATCTTTTTTTTCGTCTTTCGTCAGATTCCCTGCCGGCTGTGACGAAAAGGCGTGAGTGAATCCCTATTCAGTACTCACTAAAAGCTTGCTAATTGTTAGATTGCATTATTTTTAAATTGTAAAAATATATTCTCGTAGGTATTAATATTTAGAGCACCTTTCAGCCTGCAAGTATTCCAGCGCGAAATGCATATAAAAATGCCCAATTGACCAGAACGTGGAATAAAAACCATTTCGCAGTCCAATTAAGTCATCCCTATAATCATAACGCTTTACTTTTACTACCAGGGTCACACGTTCCGAGTGTTTCATGGAGAACTGTAAACCACAGTCCTACGTTAGTACCTACTTTCAACGGAGCCTTTAAAAGGCCCTCCAGGCTATTCGATATCGTTAACGCTATAGGATGTGGAATGAAAACATTACATTATGTAAACATACAGACAGATAGCTCATGCATGATATATTTCATTACATACATACATACATACATACATACATATCGTCACGCCTCTTTCCCACAGGGGTAGGCAGAGACTACTTTGTTCCACTTGCTACGATCCTGACATACCTCTTTCGCTTCATCCACATTCATCAATCTCTTCATACATGCTCGTCGGTTTCGGGTACTCTTGACCTGGCCTTTTTCCAAAACGTCCCTAATTTGATCATGGAACGTCCGCCTAGGCCTTCCCCTCCCAACGCACCCATTCACACTCGCCGTATAAATCTGTTTAGTTAATCTTCTTTCATCCATCCTCTCTACGTGACCAAACCAACCAAGCACACTTTTTTCTATCCTAGTCACTATATCTTCTTTCACACCAGCACGTTCCCTTATCACACTACATAATCATTACATAATCTAAATATTACGAGTATTTATACATGCTAGATCTATTGAACAAATTCATTATTATCGAGAAACTGTCTCGGTTATTATATTCTAAGAATTTCTGTATGATGGACGGAAAACTTTAAAGTTATAGTCATAACTTTTTTTTAATAGATATCTAATGTTGACAGTTACATACGTTTTGAACTTGGACAAAAACATTAATGCCATATGCTTTGGATTAACCCTTCTAAACTTCCAGGCAAAACCAAACAAACATTAGAGTCCACTATCTCTTCGCAAGTAGGGGCTGCCAACGCTTAATTATACTGCCCACTTACCTTGACCTGGACTATTTAACAACAATTTATTATAGGCTGTGAATTCCAACTTGTGCAAGTGGACCCACAAGGAGGGTCTTAATTACTACCCTCACTATGTGGGGTAGGGGTCTAAAAAGGCACCACTATCACGTAATTAAGGCTCGTGGTCGCCAGACCGTAAGGGCTTTGCTGGGGTACGGCTTGCATCTTAGAAATGTTGTAAAGGTATTACTTGAGTGGAGTGGTGATGATTTTAAAACCTGGAGCCATTCATAAAATTGATTCATTGATATATTTTCTGGTGATAAAATAGGTAAGTTTTTATCAATCAATTCTTACACGTTTGTGATCTCTTCGACAGTTTTTAGCAGCGTTCTTTCCATTTTACACATTCACATCGCACAGAAGTACTGTAAAGCAATTGTTTTTGTACATTTTGTGTTGATGTCAAATCTTCTTTTTTAATTTTCTTTCAAATAATAACTGTCGCAGAAAATGCAACAACTACTCTAATAATTCAACTCGTAAAGTCATCTATTTGTGTTCATTGAAATGGACCTCCGCAAAGTAACGCCTGATTCATCTATTTGCTTGGAATAGAGCTATTTGACTATTAGGAATCCTCACTAGTAGTTACCCGAACCCATTTCTACGTACGCATGGAGAAAGCTAAGGGATTTACGGATTAAAGTAGCCTACTTATCAAAATGCCTGACACTATTCGTTTACGAACAGAATTACTTCGAAAATCTAAATTAAGAATTCCTGGGGTTCGTGGAGGCGGAATTAATCAAAGGGCAGATAGCCCTACTGAGACACCCTCGATGCCCTTAAATTGTATTGTCAAGCTGGCACATGGTCGTTAGTAGGATAGTTATTCTGGCATTTGTACAATGTGTCGACCTTTGTAGGAAACCCAATTTCAGGAAGGCACATAAATTAGGTGGCATTGTGGATGCATTACAGTCACCCAATTTGATTCCTGGACCACTTTGAGTAAATATTTTATTTTTTTATGACAATACTTGGTAGAAGAGGTTTTCTATTCTAGCCTTCTAGGCAGGCAACACATCTGCAATATAAAAAATGCTTATCTAATGATGTACTCGTAAATATCATTATGGTTTAATTATTCCTGGCGAATTTGAAAATTAGTCAAAATTTGCCATGCCACTGCAAAATTCCAGGTAATGTGACGCAAAAATAAGTTACATTGTATTGTTTGTACATATAAAAGCAAACGCTGAGCAGGGTAAACAAAACAAAAGCACATCGGCTGTTAATTATCAAAATCACGGCAATTCCAAACTCGAAACTGAAATTAGGATGCAGCGCGATCAACGTTCGGACGACAAACGATCGGAGTGGATTTCAAAATGGAACGAAAGGCAATCACAAAGGATTGTCCCCGAATCCCATGTCAGTTGCGGTTGACCATGTGAAGACACGCGGGGGATCGTTGCCGTTCTCTTTATTCTTCTGGTTTTCTAGAAAGGCGAAGGGATGGGGAGGTCTTTCGTAGCTGGCCAGTGTTGTGAAGGGTTCGCGTGAATGACATTTGCGTAAGCACCCACCCTAGAGATTAGCCGCTGTGCGATTCCGTTTCGGAATAGAGATTGGAAAGAGAGTTTCGATAATGTTTTGACGTCGAATACGTAAAGTTATGTTTTGAACGTAGAGATTGTAGCCACTGGTATTCTCAAGGACAATAATAACGCTGAGATGCAATTTGTTAAAGTCATAGTTGATGCTTTCTAAAGCTTATTTTGAAATAGGTAGATAGTCTGTAGTAAATTTGCTGTCACAGATGCCCGATATTACTTAAACCTGTACTCAATCCACTTTAGGCTTCTCTACGGCACATCTGTTCGTAGCCGGGCTAGGCTCAAGTTGATCCTTAGTTTAAATTGTATCGGCTCGTCGGCTGGCGGAGTAAGTTGTAACGATCACCATCAACTCCCTACCGGGCCGTCACCGCGTGTTCACAACTAGCGACTTCTCTAGCGAGCCGTGGTTTTTTCCACCAATCACGGGCGCTAATCCACTTTGAAGGATGACACGACGCGGCCCGTTTCCAGGCAACACGTACCGGCTGTTTTCCAAGCTGAAAGTCATTTCGTTCCGAAGGATATAAATGGACAATTAATTTAAATTACTAAGTAGTACATATTCCATTTCCCGCTCGCTTAAAAGGCTTGTAACTTAATCAATCAAGTCTGCAATTCAATTAACAGCACCGACTGTGACAAATTGATTTCTAAATGCATTTACTTCATCGCATAATGATATTTCAATATGAAATGAAAGGGAAAAATTGCAAGGTAGAGGTATTATATTTTACGAAATATTATGAACAGCCAAGATTTAATTATTTCTCATATTTGTATGGATTTCGTCTCGCTTTTCATCCATCCTAAACGCAGAGCCCCTACAAGTTAGTACTTCAAAGATAATCTGAGCGTATACGCGAGTCGCGAAGTACTCTCCATAAAAATTATATTTGAAAAGGCCGTAAAAATTCTACGATCGAAAACTAAACTTTATTGTTATGTCAAATAGCTGATTTAAAATATTGTAAAACTATGCAGCTATATACATCGTTTAAAAAGTTAAGAAAAGAGATCAAAAAGAGATACATAACTTGAAGAAAGACGTACTGTAATGTAATGTCTATTAATGATATTTTTAACCCCCAACGCAAAAAGAGGTTTTTATAAGTAGTTATATAAGTTTATGTGTGTGTGTGTGTGTTTGTGTCTGCGTGGGGGGTTTAATTTAATGTTATTAAACATGCTTTTATTAGCTGTATTTGCATCTTGAATTTGCAAGAAAAATAATATTATCAAATAATAAGTCCACTTCTGAAGATTTACAACATTCAAAACGTAGGATCGATAAGCAAAACATGCTGAAAATGAAATTCTTGGCTAAAACCTAAAGAAGTTGTAGGATAATTTGAACTGTTCCCAAAATATAAAGCAGCGACTCGTTACGGCCATCATTCCTCCGTCAAAGATTAGATCGTCGCTCAAATCGCCAAACTTTCGGTCGTCAGCTTTATTTGTTAATTTGTTATCCAAGTTTTCAGTTTCGCCCGCAGTTAGCATTCTATAAATTTGGTAAGCTAATTCGGCGGGGCCCATTGCTCTCATAAATGAGAGTTTCATCGCGGGTTCAATGCTTCTTTAGCTCCTACGATAATAAACGTTGAATGTTTTATATTTTCACTAGCTTCTGCCCGCGACTTCTTCCGCGTAGAATTAGCAATTGATATGTATATCGCTATCCCGCGGGAACTATAAAATTTTCCGGGATAAAAAGTAGCCTACGTTTTAATCTAGGGTACCAGCTATCTGCGTTCCAAATTTTATCCAAATCCGTCCAGTCGTTTTTGCGTGAAGAAGGAACAAACATACACACTCACTCACATCGTCACATCGTCACTCACAAACTTTCGCATTTATAATATTAGTAGGATTAATGACAATAAAAAATGCGCCTCTTGCACCAATAAAATCTAGTTTTAACTAGTTTGAAGTGGCTTAAAATAATAGTTTTTTACACTTTTAAAACATTTAAAATTTTAGTAAGCCTTTGAAGTTTCAAATTTGCATTGCTGTAACCACGAGGCAAGACAGAGGGCTGCAAAATTGATCCCCCAAAATCCTCCGCCATAGTGCCAAAAACTTCGGCGGCCCGCGTCCGCCGCAGGTCTAACTTAATTTCCGCCCGTCCCTAATGGAGTTTATCCCAATTCTTGACCGTAAATTCGAAACTTGGGCATTCGGGAAATAACCATGTCTCAACTTTTGGACACCAATTGGCTCAAAGTGGTATACGACCGTTCGCGCATCTGCCGTGCTAAATCCAGTTTTAAAATCTGTTTGGATTTGTTTTGAATGCTTGAGCTACTTAAAATAAATGAGACAAGTTTCGCAGTAGTTAATAAAGATTCAGTTATTCGTGGGATAGAATCAAGATATCGTAGCATTTGAAAGAAACGCTAATGTACCTAAACCAGAACCCGAGAATTCTACGAGAAAAACGGCTCTTATCAACGCTAATAACGCCTCACATCAGTGGAACAAATTTGTTTCGCTCCCACGATATTGAATTCGACAAGCCGCAACGAAATAAATACATGAAATAAATTATCCGTTTCCAATAAAACAACGCTTCAAGGCACACCGAGTGTGGGTAACAAACAAGAGAGTTTGAGATGGTTTTCGATTCTATGCATGGAAGCGGAGAATTTAGTTTTGTTTGTCGTTGGATTCGGTTTACGGCACGCGCCGTGCATCGTCGGGGCGTCGTGCGATTTTTCAAAAACCCATCCTCCTTGCTTAATCGAGCGGGGGTAAACATCGCATTTTTCGCCTCTCGCGGAAAATATCGATAGGGTATTCGCATTGTATTGGACCGAGATGGCGGAAGCGGGGCATTCCCACGAATGAATATGTTTTCGAAGACTGGTACCATTAATCATGCATTGAGTGCCGGCACAATGCTCTGGTAATGGATCCGGGTTTTGTCGCGAATGAACCGCCTGATGGGTCTATAAGCACGCGGCTCCCGAGCCCCGTATGTCGCGAACAATGCTACTGGAAAGCTTTGTCTCAGACTCTCAGCTACACGGTAATTTATCATCTTCCACGGTAGCTGGATTTTGCGGAGACTAAACTGAATTAATTGCTCCCCTGGATCAATACTGATACGTTTCGCAACCTATAAAGCTTAGAATGGAGCGTGTTTCGATTAGCTTCTGTAACAATTTTCGTTAAAATTACAGTCATTATAGTATCCGTTCCAGATTTACACGGTGAAGTAATATTTGACAGCGGAACTTACTAACACGGCTTGATGAATGTTCACATTGTAACAGACTTTGAGCTTGCCTGCACAAGACGATATGAACTGTGCCGACAACACTTTACGGCATATTGTTGTTAAACTTATTTAGGGCGTTTATGCATGATGAATCGATGTAAAGGGATGATTAAAAATGCTCCAGAGCTATCCATCAAACCACGATTCGCCTACTTTAATGGCTGTGGAGAGGCTAACGTTCGTAAGTTTACAAATTTTATTAATTTCTTCCCGATGTTAACATTTTTTTTACCTGCAAATTTTTAGTCTTTGGTGGAATAATGGAACGCGAAAATCTCCTTTGTCTTTATTATTAATTAGTTCAATAAGCGAAGATTTTTCTTTCATCTTAAATTATAAATCTTAAACAAAATATTAACAGAGGTTTAGTGATTAATAAGTGGTCGATTGCCTATACATACATACGTAACTTGATAAGTCGATTGTGAGACTTCAACCTCTGTTAGGGTATTTATAAACGCCTATACCTACTCGTACATTAGAACTCCTAGATAGATCACAGCCAGCAATATCTAAACTATTAATTTCAATACCGTCTCCACAACTATGTTCTTCCGAATCAAGAGATTGATCGGCGTCGGCGCGAGCGACGCAAATTGCTCCTCATTTCAATATTAAATCTGCGTTGTGGTCGTCGTTGATTACTTATAGTCAACAAACACGCCGCTACTGGTTTTCTGGACTGACATCTTCAGTATGATCTATAACACCATCATGAATATTGTCGGTATTTAAATCAGAAGTCAACTTTAATGTATAGGTATCTAATAAGAGAGAGCTTCTCCTCTATTTCACTAGATAAGGTAGTGTCACATAAGAGTTTTACCGTAGTTATCTTAAATTATACAACTGATCTTGCTAAACGTGGCCTGTAGGTCTTGTCACATTAAGCTCTGTCTACCCCGTAAGGGATAAAGACGTGATTTGTGTATGTATGTATGTACGTATGAAAATATTCTACTGACATCATGTGAAATCCGCACAAAAATTAACTTAAAGCAGTTTTTATGACAAGGTAATAATAATATGTATATTGTACGGCCGCCCTGTAAGTAATGTAAATAAAGCTGTAACTATTTCAACCAGTTACTAGCTAACAATACTAATGAAAGCAAATACCAGTTAAAACCAGTAGCCGCAGTACAATAAACACTATCACCCTTTAAATAGATATAGAAACACGTTACAAGCGACAAAATTTAAATAACAAAATAGTTTTGTCGTCCAATTATGTACAAAAGACAGCACTTACCACTTTGTACGTTAGAAAATAAAGTCCTGTTTCGATAAAGGATGTACTCTAATAGTTATAGTTACGTTAGTTAATCAGTAAACAATCACGCATCGATCAATGGCGGGCGGCGCAGGCGCCGGCACGACGCTAACACGTAAACAAACACCGGATTATGATTATATTCAACATTCAACAAATTATCGATCGCATCCATCATCGTCCAGATAATCATTATAATTATTAGGGTCATAGAACTTTGACGGTTAGTGACGCGGTTTATAAGCGAGACAGAAGCTTGTGGGTTGCTACAGATAAATACTAGCGGACATTCGGGTAACAGAAGCTTACAAGAATATATTTAACTACTATGCTAAATATTATTCTGTGGTACAGATCTTTTTGTGAACGGGTACGAATTGCACTTGTTTTTTTTTTAGCGATGTCACTGGTAAGTGGGAAAGTGGAGGTTCAGCAAATGTCAACTAATATTCACCTAGCAAGCTCTATAGAACAGTGGGATAATGTTTGAAATCTCAACTATGAAAACAACACTCGAAAGTGGTAAACAATTGTGTTGAATTTGAAATAGCTGTAGGTACAAATTAATTAAAGCTCTGAAACGTTGTGTCCACCAGTTGAAATTTAATTTAGACAGTAGTTTTACAGAAGTGATTTCAAAATCGGTTCTTTGCTCTGTCCCGCTATATTTGCACCTGTTGAAATAACGAAATACTTTTGCCGGCTAATCTTGCTCAATTTAGAATTGCTACGATTCACTGTTAATTGCCCCTAATAAATTTCAAAACTGCAATCAAGTCATCAAGTACAGCTGGCTTATAAACATGTTGAGCACTTTAGTCACAATACACTTAGACGTAAGTATTACACAGATCAAAATTAAATGTTATGTGTATGTGTGTGTTGTGTGTATGTGTGTATGTTGTGTTATGTGTGTCCCGCTGGGGTCTTCCCATCGAGTTACGACCTGGGTGCCTTTAAGAGGCGAGTGTATACAATTTTCTCCAGGGCCGACAACGCACTGGCATCGCATAAAGCGCTGCGGGTGTCTATGGACAGTGGTGATCATTTAACATCAGGTGACCCACTAGTTCGTTTGTCTGGCCTCTCAAACATAAAAAAAAAAAAATCTCTTCCCCGCCATACTATAAATGAAGTGACGCGTTGTAGGGGGCTACTCCGAAATTCGATTTTCGAAGTCCGAATCTTACCACCCTTCTCACTCTCAAATCAAAGCGGTTAATGTTAGAAACACTTTTTTAATTTCAAAAAACAAGATTTTAAGTATGATGATGATGAACATTTTCATAGGCCGAATCTATACGAGTCAGTTAATTGAGACAACAGTCTACCCAGAACTAAGTCACGTTCGCAAGATAACTCGTCAAGTAAGTAAGTAAATCAAGCAGTGGATAAAACTTGGTACGGTTTATTTATTGTGTGTGCGGAGCCTAAACAAGTCGTCCGTTTGTTTGCGCAAGGGCTACTGTTGACACAGTTGGCTGTTCTGTCGTCGGAACTAGTATTTTTTTTAGGAAAAACGCAAAAAAAAAAACAAGTTCGATGTAGTTTATTGTAGTAGTTTTGAAAGTTGGACGCTGTGTGTGAAATCGTAGAGTTTTTTTTTCTTTTTCTTTCGTGTTACGGGGCCTGTCACCTTTAGCTGTCACTTTTAGTATGAATCTGACAGCGAGCGAACCTAAACTGAATCGCACTAAGACGTCATGGTAAGGCCCCAGGTATCATAAATGCACTACAATGAGAAAAGACTTTTTTAAATATGTACTTTGCTATGGGACAACCAGCCAGTTTCATTTGTCTGTACTAAGAACACTAATTTTTTTTTGGATAAGGAACTTCTCCATTGTTAGGTTAGGGTAGTGGTTAGAGTCGAGCCTCATTCGTTCGGTGCAGTGTGTTGCTACCTGGCGCTGTCTGTGACATCGCTCCCCCCGCGTACACCGGACGGGTAGTTTGTCGAAACCCGCCGAATCATGCCAGTCAGGGGGAGTGGCTAGGGCTGCCACGTTCCAGTGTAAGCGTGTTTACGCATTTAACACTCTAAGGGCCTGTCTCACTACTCCTTAACCGTCAGTTATGATTCCGTCTCTATTTATTACTACGAAACAGACAGAGACGTCGTCATAGATAACTGACAGTTAAGGAGTGGTGAGACAGGCCCTTAGAGCCTGTTTCACCACTCTTAAGTTCCAGTTATCTTAAGTGTCAGTTAGACGTCTCTGTCTTTTTTGTAGTAATAAATAGAGACGGAAGAGAGTGTTGAAACATGCCCTTAGCGTTGGGGCGACTAACCAAAGCTCAGTGTTTAGAAAACTTGTATCAAACTAAGTAGGTAACAAACATTGTACGAGTAGGTCCATACCTAGTAATCAAGTACATCTTCAATACGGATGAATGAAAAAATACAAAACCCATATTGTATACATTTATATCGCTGTCAGGGACAAGATAGATCAAGGAGAGGGCGAGGTAATTAGGATTTAGTAGGGTTAGTATAGTATTGCCTATCAGAATGAACGCCGCCTTCTGTCGATTTTTATTCTACCACTTAGTCAGCGTGGTTATTATGCACACCCATGTCAAATTACAGTTCTAATACTAAGAGTCTCTGAACTAAGGTGGCGACAGACGAACAACTGTACGGATATTGCAAAACTAAGTATAAAAGTTTTCGTTTTCACAATTTTAACTACAGAGCTCAAAGCACTAAATAAAAATGTATCGATTGCATAAAGAAATAAAGAAAGAAAAAGTTTATTTATGAGTTAAGGGTTAAGATAGAGTTAGTTTATATATCAATCGTCACTATGCAGAGTTCCATAATGATATCAAATTGGTAGCTCAAATGCATTTTTTTAATAAGTATAAAACTCCATGTATTTTTTTTGTGGCACCCTTAGCTGTGACAGTGTAGCTCGTTTGTATGGCTCTTTGCGAGTTGAATGGGGAAACACGCTGCGTCATAAATTGGTGGTGCGTACCAATATTAAGGTTAACTTTCGGAGTCACGCGTTGAACGTTCAACATTCGCATGTAGCTCATGCATGATTATTTAAAAATAGTACGCAACTCCAGCGGTAAGAGGTCAAATGCACTGCTTATAAAATACTGCTGGGTTATTACCAATTCGAAGTATTTATAAATCACATTAAGAACCAGTCAAGCGTGAGACGGACTCGCACAAGATTTCCGTACTAGTAAATCAAGAAGAAGAAATCAAGGTTCTGCCTATTACAGCCCAAAAGACGCAGAGAATTGTGACTGAAGGACGAACGGCGGATGGACGGACAGGAAGGCGGACATACACTGCTTAGGTACTCTTTGGGTACGGGAGAGTGATACTTAAAATAGTCCCTAAAAGTGCTTGTAAGTTTTACTTCGCGAAACAGGAAGCAGGGGACCGATTTTTCGCTCGAAAATAGAAAATTTCTGTATCGCTATATTAAACTAAAACTCAAATATAATTTTCTACCAGTTCACTAGATTAATTAGAGCTGTGATTTTCTTCTAAGTTACTGGTATAAATTCAACACGATTTTTTTACTACTGTCCGAGCGGTATGTTCCCACACGTTCTTTCAAAAATTGAAAATTTGGGCACCATATCGATACAGTGCGATCTAAATATCTAGTTTAATCATTTGCACGTATGGTTTTACGAAAATGTTTATTTTATTTTATTTCATGACCTTTTATTTTGCGCCGACCCTTATAAGGGTTGACGCTTCCATTCATGCAGTGACGAGTCGCACGTGGCGGGTCATTAATCATTGCTAACGCTTTCAGAAAAAGTATTGATGCTTTTTAATAAGATATCTGCCATAAAAATGCATACGTTAATATCTGTAGAAATGTCTACATGTTACCTGTTACGGTTGAAATGATAGAGCAGTTTAAGGTTGAAGCGACGGGGCCAATATCTGCGTTAGCAAAATCGATGAATATGTTACACGAATATGTGTATGAGTATTTATGAAATCGAATGTTGGTCGTGGGTATAGCAGGTACAATACCCATTTGGCATTCTTAGTCTTAGTCATTTTTCTTAGTCATCTTTTTCATATGTACATTAAAGAGTTTTACATACATACATACATACATGAAGATAAGTACGACAACAGGTTTAGCTAGTGAGACCAGAGGTATTTTGCTTCCTAGTCATATTGATTTTCAGGTACTTCAAAGTAATTGTGCAGATTGTACAAAAATAAACTAATTAGGTACATTAAATTTGGAACGATTTGCTCTCCCTACTGTCGTTTTGTAATCGAGTAATTTTGCTTGTTATTCCTTTGGAGTTTGGGTATATCTAATCTTACAAAGTAATTTTTCATTTTATGCGTTGCGTTCAAAAAGGGAAGAAACTACAGCCATTGCAGATATCTTTTACCATAACGCTAAGATAACGCTTCACGCAAAATTCCGCTGTCTTGATACGCCTCCGAGTCGACTCTATGCGCCATATTTTCTTATTACTGTCATATTTTTCTTTCCAGCCAAAATTGTGATTAGAATTTATGGTAACAGCGCAGCCTGCTATCAAGTAATGGTTTCATAGAGCTACGGCGAAAAGCGAAATTGCTTTAATTTTTTTATTTTTGGATAGGAATTGTACGTGTGTGCCTTATGAAGGCAAGTCTGCGCATCTTTTGGAATACTTACAGGCTTTGATTTTATGGTTAAGTATAAGAAGGTATCCTTTGAGGGAATACTAAAGTCGAACGCGACTTAGGGAAAGTAGACTAGGAGCTGAATGACGAAAAATGAAAACGACGCGCTACCAATAATTTTATGTACTTAGAAGAAGAAGAGAAGAAGAAGAAAATATTGTTTGTTTACAGTGACATCCTGCCTGCGCACGTGTGATAATTATCTTCCACCAAGGTTTGTAGTAATTAAACCCGAGTACCAACGATTTGCTACGATGAAAGTTTTGGCACCAGGTGTATATTGCTTACAGTATCCCAGGGATTACTTTAGCCTTCATCATTTCTAGTCATAAACTATGAAGCCATGGCTTTCACGACGTATCCCTTCACAAATCTATTCTTCAGTATTGCCATTGCAATGTATAACATAATCCCAATGCGCTAAAGATTAGACGTTGTTTTGATCATAAGGTTGGTGGGAGTGCATGTTGCACCTTTTATCGCAGATGGTGTTCCCGTTCCCCTCTACCTTAGAATTACAGATTTATGTAATGAGGTACCTTGAGGGACGTTAATTATTCGTTATTTTTGGCAGTGCAGCCTTTATTAGGCACTTTTGGCTGCCTTGTTCACGTCTACTTTATTTGGAAAAAAAAAATGCGTCGAAGTGATCTACAGTTCAAATAAATAGAGCCTTTCCTTTAGTGTAAGTTTTCACAAACAAAAGATCTCGAACGCGTTCACTTAAATGTCTCAATTATTACGAAAAAATTGGCAGCACCACTTGCGGGTGGAAATGGCAACATAGTATGTATGTATGTATGTATGTAAACTCTTTATTGCACATAAAAATTTAAAAATACAGAAGTACACAGAAAATAGTACAAAGGCGAACTTATCCCTAAGAAGGGATCTCTTCCAGCTAACCTGGTACAGAAACATACATACCTGGTACATAGTTCTCGTAGTATTTGAAAATTGTAACGCAAACATCTCCCAGATGTATTTTGAGGCCGTAAACGTGAAAGACTACTTCTTATGTTTACGTACTTAATTATCGTTTTAATTTAATTAAAAACGCTTGGTTTTGGCCCATAAAATTACTTCTACGAGTACGTTTCCCTTTTACTTCATTTTTTAATTTCGTTAAGTAAATAATCATCATTAAAACTCTTAAAAGTTCCAACCTACTTGACAAGGCAACGCAACCAATCATTCCCCAACTTAGTAATTACAAAGAAAGTTAAAGAGTTATGAAAAGCACAACACACAAACACTTAACAGAACGTTAATTTAAAATATTCGAGTCTCGCTCTGACGAAACCCGAGTTACAAGTGGCATCTGTCGTGTGGCCACGACTATTGGTTTGTACGGGACATTCCCATAATTTTATTTTAGTCTTGAATGGAGACCAGTGACGGGTAGACCGGGGTGTATTGGAAGACCAAATCTCCCAAAATATCGAATATGGGTTTAATTAAGTAGTTTCAATTTAATTCTGACAAAAGTATGTAAAAACATCGTATATGTATGTACTAAAGACGTCACAACCTCACTGCTAATCTTACTGTACATATTCCCTTTTTCAGAAATTGTTAGCTAGTTATATTTTTTTCTTATTATCTTTGACCAGTCTGCATTCTACCAGCAGACATCTCTATATTTTTTTTTCAAGAAATGCCTCCGTCATGTATTCGAATAGGCACTGGATTTGCTTAAGTAGGTACCTAAGTCCATACAATGGTAAGATGTAAAACTTTTTACTATTATTTCTATACCACCAACTAAAAACGAGTAAGTAGGTTACTTGATGGTAAGCAATCACCACTGGTGGATAGAACAGACGGCTAAGCTCCTACCTCATACCAGTGGTTTCACAGCCTGTGTTATACTCTCTGCGCTGGAATACAACAGCGCAATCACTGCTGCTTGGCGGCAGGATTAGCAAGTAAGATGGAGGTGGGCTTCTGGATGGAAATTACATCCTACCATAGAATAAGTAAGAACATAGTAGAACGGAATCTCCCGCTCCGGCCGGACTCAAGGTCACGATATTACAGTACTCGTTAAACGAGCGACTCAGTTAGGCTGCCACGGCCGGCGTCGCCGCACGCGCGTTTGGCACATAAACTACTACTAGATTTACGTGAGCCTGTATGTATTTTATTTTATATTTGTCGGTAAGTAATACTTACTTAAATCATCTTAAATGGCTTCATTTGGTATGGCACTCGTAATAACTTCTTATTTAGAAGTACCTATCTATAATATGTAGGTACGTACCTAATGATTTATAAATTTCATATTTTGTAAAACTAGAATAAAATAATGATTTCGAAGTAAATAAAAACTTATTTTTTGCGATATTATCTTTAGACGTAAGTATAATATTTAACGGTAAGCAACCCTAGCAATACGCCTGGACGACAGAGGGGTGTAACGACGTGAAGGGGGAAGTAGGTATATAAATGGCGGCGTTTTGGACGCAGTCAAAAGAGATTCCCTTCTACCCTGTTATTATCTATTCTATGATCCTACCACCCGCCTGAATATTAATGCTAATATATGTACTTATAGCCAAGCGCGTGCAGTAGTAAATGTCTCTAGTAATAAACATACATAGCCACCCTACTTTTCAATTCTGACACGAGGTGATTAAGGCTCTTGTTTATTTTGTTATTATTTATTTTTTATTTAAACACGATTGTGATTATCGGATGGAAGCGTTATTGACGGCTGACTGCGACCGACTTTGTTTGTTGTTATTGCTTTAAGGGAGACGACCTTTGAGTAATTGGATTTATAATTGAAACGTTTGCGTATGGTAAGACCATGAACAAGGTCCATCCGGGAAGTCACCACCAACTTACTTGGTATCCAGCCTGCGCATCCGCTGCTATCCTGACGTGGTGAGTAAGACAACTGGGGTCTTACTATGACGTCCTAATTCCGACTCAGTTCAAGTTGTAGCTGTCACTTTTAGTATGAATCTGACAGCGAGCGAACCTAAACTGAATCTCAATAAGACGTCATGGTAAGGCCCCTGGTGAAATTACTGACACACGCATTGAGGATGGTGCTCCCACACTGGTGTAAAATGTTATACATATAACGTTATAAAATAACAAGTGTATAATACACAAAATGAGTAATAACTTTACAAATTGTAACAAAATGTTATGAAGTGTTAGTGAAGTGACTTAAAGGATTTGTTTTCGTAATTTGTAAAACTCAGAAAAACACAATTTCTCAGAGACACCTAGGCAGATCGGTTTTTCGCCCCCAAAAAATCCTACATCACAAATTTAATTAAGTTTGAGTCAGTACCGAGTTTCCAGAAAATAGACAGGAACTGGGGCTTTACCATGACGTCTTAATGCGATTCAGTTTAGGTTCGCTCGCTGTCAGCTTCATACGAAAAGTGACAGCTAAACCTGAACTAAGTCGGAATTAGGACGTCATGGTAAGGCCCCTGCAGGTTTAAAATTAAAAATATTTACCAATTATATAGTACTAGCTGTTGCCAGCGACTTCGTCTGCCAAGAATTCGTTTATCGTTATCCCGCGGGAACTACGCAATTTTCCGGGATAAAAAGTAGCCTATGTGCTATTCCAAACTTTTCTCTATCTATGTGCCGAATTTCATCCAGATCCGTTGGGCCGTTCTGGCGTGATTGAGTAACAAACAAACAAACATCCATCCATCCATCCATCCATCCATCCATACTTTCGCATTTATAATATTAGTTAGATTAGTTAGATACCTACCAGTGGCGTGGCGTCCATAGAACTCGATTCCCACCGGCTTGCCTATTTTAAGGCAGTTGGGCAAATTATTGTGCAGAATTAGAGGAAAAGGCTAGTTAAGTTCCCTTCGGCTTGCCTTCTGATATACTTGACGCCACGCCACTGATACCTACTACCTATATCGTTGAGTTGGAAAACTTGGAAATGCGTCACAATATTGAAAAAAAACAAGGTACTATGTTCACTTACTCCTGATGTCGACCGTACTCTTTTGACTTTCTCGAAAGTTCAAATATGACGGGCAGACAGTAACTATTTCTTATAGTTCTATAAATGCTAGGTTGGGCAGTGGCACGGGCCCAAGTCACGTGCATTGACATGACAGACAAATTACGATGCCCACAAAAACTAACATCTGACCCCGCGTCTCGCTCGCCTCAACTGGGGTGAACGTTACAAAATATTTTTTTTATTAAAATGCTGCCCGCAACTTTTGCTTCAACTTAAAAAAAAACTTTCGCGGGATGAAAAGTAACTTCATGGTAATCAAGGAGCAGCTTTCCGTTACTTTTTTTTAATCGGTCTAGTCTAGTAGTTACAGAAATTAGGATATACTGTTTTATTTACTCTTTTTGTACTTATGCTTATTTAACTCATTGTGGATAAGTAACATATTTTTTAAGTGGCGTAGACTTTGTAATTATAATCGATAAAAAGACGCGGTAGCCTTGTTATTTGATGCCTTTCAAGCAGAGGTGCTCCCGAGTCTACACCGGGTTTTTCGGAATTTATGTTCGAAATACCTATCATTTAAAATTTACCAAGCGCTTTTAAGTAAAGGAAAACATTTTGAAAAAATCTGCATAGAAATTTCGTGGTGTGGAAGTAACCTCTGAGTCTGAGGAGGCCTGTTCTCAGCGTAGTGTGTGATAGATAAGCTGGATATGACGAAGTCGACGTTCTAACGTGTCGAACATTGTTCTAAGTACCTACCTAAGTCTAATCAAATAATTAAATCAAGCATCGTACAACATCATATACCGGGTATAGTTTTGGCAACAACGCGCTGTGTTCATACATTATTCGTCAACACAAAATCACAGCGACATTATGATTTCAGCTGCGAAATTGAAAACATGAAACTCATGCAGTTCACGTTGAAAATAGGCTTGTGGGGAAACATTGGTTTTCATTTTACATGTGACATTTCGTGATGGAAAAATTGGATTGCTGCCGCGAATGCTCTCATACATAAGGCATCAAGAAGTACATCGTATAATATGACCTATATTGTTATATATAAGGATGTATCTGTATTACCATACACATATTAAACTGCCCTGGCTTAAGTGAAAAGATACTTGGTTAATCAAAACAGTGAATTTAAAGTCTTATCACATTGAAAAATGTTTTGTGTGATTACAAACTTACATTTGCAATTTGAGATTCAACTAAACGTCCAAGTGTGGGGAATTGTGCAATTGCGAACGACTTAGTATAATTTCGTTGCAGCATTGTTTGCCGTTTTTATTTAGTTTAAAAATACGCACCCATTGACGCGCGAGTCTGATTCGCACATGGAGCCCGATTTTTTAAAAAGCACATCACTCAAAAGTAACATTCGAAAGTGGTATATAGATTTATATACAGATGTGTATAGGTGGCGGCAAATAAGTAAAACAACATCATTTTCATACTGCGCATATCCCCTCCACGTTTTACTTATTTGCCGCCACTGGTACCTATCTGTTGCCACAAAAATACTTGCAGCTTTAATTAATTTGCCATTGGGCGGATTTTTGTCAGTCTATATTTTTCAGTTACATGCTTTTTAATTACTTCCAACAAGCATGTTAGTGCTCGAGCAACTCTAAAATATTATACACAGGCACCAATACCTACTTACAATAGTAACACACTTTTTATGAATCGGTACCCCTAAAATTAAAATGCGGCTTTCGTTTGAAGTTAAATTGTTTATCGTTCTCGTTTAATTTGCATTCTCCGAGGCCAGTCTGGCTTTTTGTCTGGATCGTGATTGCTGCGAGATAACTAAGTTCTAAGCGAGCCGAACAGCCGTTTCATGTACCCATCTCATATTGATTGATAGGTGTGATGTGCCTGTTTACCTAAAGACGTGGCAAGTGCAAAAAATGAGGCTCGTTATGCTATGGCGCAAATTCGCGGAGCTAGGTAGAGTACCTATACAACGTTTTCGATTATAATTATGAGAGAGAGAGACATTTATTTACACACATTCGATACACGTAGATTTAAAATATGAAGAAATACAATATACTTACTGAATAATTAAGAATAGTACCATGCATGCATGCATGTTAGTGGTAGCATGCATTTGACAGGGACGAGTGGCAAAAACAAGGGGAGGCCTTTGCCAAGCAGTGGGACACTATAATAGGCTATTAAAAAAAGAAAAAAAAAAGAAAGAAAGTACCGATATGGTGTAAAATGGGCAAGCCGCAACGCTGTTTTTCAGTGGGACCCAGATAAATAAACAATAATTATATTATCAATCTTATGTTTTCTTCCACGCTGGTCTGGGATTAAAGAAAAAACAGAATGTACCAGTTGCTTCTTCTCTTTCCGCGCAGATGGCAAAAGTTCATTGAGGGAATAGGTGAAAATCCTTAGAATCATGTATTGTTATAGGCTGGCAAGTAGTGATGACTTTGATTCCATTTTTCACCAATACGCCCACAATCTTGCTAAACGTGACCTGTAGGTCTTGTTACCGTAAGCTCTGTCTAAGGTGTAATTTTATATGAACTTGGGGTGACTTCTTTGTTTATAAACGCGTATAAAATGGATCGAGATAGACTTAGTACTTACAAAGAGTTTACCCCAGGATGTGGCTAGTGTTACATTTAAGTTAAGAATAAGTAGGCATTGGTGATCATTAAAATGTCAAGCTCATGATCTCACCACAGCTCGACTAAAAGGCACGTATTCATACCTTTCTTCGGTTATGAGTGGGGTTATATAGAAGCAGCCTACAGCTTCCAGCACTCTGCTGATTGCACGGCCGTGCCATTTGCATCTGTCGTATTGCGGTCACATTTGCCTGAGGTAGCGCTTGGCTTTTTCAGAATTGTGCCTAAACTACACCGTAAAAGGTATTCACGTACCATCTTAGAACCCTAGCGCAATAAGGTGACATATCAAACCACTTGTATGAAGACCACAAACATTGTTGATTGTTCCGAGTATACCACTAAACAATAAAAGCTGGTATCATTATTTGACTATTTGACATTTGCAATCGTCAATTTAGAATCTAGTATGAATAAATAGACTTTACTGTGTGTCGTTTGGGAGATAGAAATGGTGTTTGCCTTTAAACAAGCCCGTGAGCTCCTTAGGAAAGGCATTCGGGATCGTATTCTGTCTAACGCATTCTTTTGGGTTTTATACTTAAAAATCGGCAGAACGTACCCAAAACCTGAATGACGTCGTAAGAACTCGCGGAGCGTTACGGTAAGTAAAACTACCCATATATAACTAGTCTAGTACTATAACTATCTATAGTCCAATATCTTCGACGAATTTAAGTACCTATCCATACCATACCAATATCTTTTTGGTTTTGTCGAAGTTTTCTTTTCGTTAATGAACATATTTAACCATTGAACTTCCTCGTTAGTAAAAGTCACACCTAAATGAAAATTTTAGTCGGATTTGGGCCATATAGTTGGAAGCTTTTGGACTATAGGTATCAGTGGCGTGGCGTCAAGTATATCAGAAGGCAAGCCGAAGGGAACTCAACCAGCCTTTTCCTCTAATTCTGCACAATAAATTGCCCAACTGCCTTAAAATAGGCAAGCCAGTGGGAATTGAGTTCTATGGACGCCACGCCACAGATAGCTATAGCTGTCTAGTTTCACGGTACCATTGTAAGCTGTAAATAAGTAAGTATTCGTTTTAAGCGCAATGATAAGCGAGCTAGTCTTCTTGTTAATTGCAAATCGTAACAGATTCATACAGAAAGCGAGCTCTCATTTGATCGCGGGTCCCCGAGGTGCCCTTTGACTTTGTGCCTGCCGCAGTGTGCCGCGGCGTGCCCACACACGCTATCTCTCTGTTTGTCCGTCGGCAGATCTTTCTTATTAGAGTTCGCGAGGCAAAGTGGAACTGTGCTTTATAAAATGCTCGTATGGGGTCTTTTGTTTTTGGGGTAGGTAATGTTGTTTTCTTGCAATAAAACTCGTCTAGATCAGTAGGCTTATTGTCTAACTCGCTCGCGATCGCCATCGTGTTCGTTCTGACAGTTCTTGTATGAATGTGACAGCTAGCTGATTCCGATGCCAATTGTCAGCCCATACATGAACTGTCAAAATGAACACGATGGCGATTGCGAGCGAGTTACAGTTTGAAAGGCAACATTTTTACATACTTGGGATACAAAATTCCATTCCAGCTGTTAGAAAAATTATCAGGGAACTGTTTAGGTCTCAATTTAATTACATATTCAGTTATAAACACAAAATATTTACCTTACTACTCCGCTACTTTTACGTGCAAGATAACCAAGCTTGTGCGAAATATATGTTTTGCATCCACTACTGCCACATAAAATACATATAACTCCCACAAACTTAATTTAAGTTTGTGTGTTTCATAAGTTTGTGGGAATATACGTGTTTTATGTGGCAGTAGTGGAGGGAGAGTTTGCATACAAAAAATATATATTTCGCACAAGCTTGGTTATCTTGCACGTAAGTAGCGGAGTAGCAGGGTAAATATTTTGTGTTCATTAAAATGGACCTCCGCAAAGTAACGCCTGATTCAATAAAATATATTCTGTTATGTCTCGTTCGAAGTATAATAGGATTTCGTCACTACCTACCAGATATGATAGCTAGTTTCTCCAGTTTTCAGTAGGTAGGTAGCTATAGAAAATTTATCAAATAAGTAAAAATTATTCTTTGCTGGATTGTACTCGTATTACTTTTCGAAAGCCAAATATAGGAATAGCTGGGAGGCTCAGGAGGAGCAGATCCAGCTTGCCAGGAACAGTCGGAATCTTTCAGCCGTCTTCGTAGAAGCCGTTGCCCAGGGTGGACCTCGAAGAGGTAGATTCTCACCAATTACCACCCCATGGAATGATTTACCGACGCATCAATCCTTGAGATGCCCTTCGGTTGCTTAAAAGTAAGTCAGAAAACTATTGAAAAATAAAGTAGGTACCTACCTACCTGTACGCAAAATCTACAAGCGCAAGCGCAAGATAGCTTCCCCATCACTACAGCTCGGCAGGATACATTAGAAATAAGAAAAATTAAAGTCAAAATATGAGAAAAAAAAAACAAAAAAGCATATCAATTGAGACGTCACAATTTAAGCTGTTCACAAAAGCACAAAAGCTCAGTCCCCAAAGACTGTCCCCAAAGAAAAAAAACAGGGCGTGATAATAAATCTCTTTTATAAAGGCATACTTAATATAAAGGTGACAATTTAAGTAGGTACTTGCCTGCTACGAGATCACGATTTAACAAAGCGTGAGTATAATAATAAAATAAGGTATTTTTATAGGTAACATACCGAGGATAGGTTTTTGGATTACGTGGGACATCATAGAGTACCTACCTACCTAAGTCTTTTCGTAGATTCTTGGTAGATTGGTATCATTTTTCAATTAATTGCATAGTTACGTTTTTGCAATTTTCATTGTAAAAATAAACTCATTCTATAAAGAATACAACGTATAATTTCCGACCGAGTATCAACTGCCCGGCTAGCTCAGTCGGTAGAGCATGAGACTCTTAATCTCAGGGTCGTGGGTTCGAGCCCCACGTTGGGCGAATAATTTTTGTTTAAAGTTATCTCGATAAAGAAGAGGGTTTGAAACTGCGCTTTTTTGTACTTGTTACCTTGATTGAACCAATAAAGCAAGCAATTGGAATTTCCTCTGCTTGAACCATTTTTTTTTGTTTTTAGCGGAACTTAGCGGAACAGTAAATGCTGGTCCCAACTAACCTTCTAGCGACATCTAACGTTGCTGCCACTAACTTCTTTAGCAGCTAAGATGAATGTGGAGTAATTGCCTTGATGATATATTTGTTTGAAGAATCGTTCCTAGGTGGCAGTACACGACAAATAAGTTAAGCATTGCGTCTATTCCTTAATAGATGGCGCTGTTTTGTAATTCAAATGTTCAAAATTACTTTTACATAAGTATACCAATTTTTTACGATGGATGTGGTGTCTCTGTGACTAATGTAATGTATAAAAATGGAATTTCGTAATTACACTTAGGATTTTGTTTTGTCCTTTGGATAATCACACGGTCAAATAGTTGGTCACCAAATTAGGTAGGTACGATGTTTTTGCGACACCTTTGATGTTATTTAATTGTTAGTCGTTTTTGCGACAATACGATGCAAACAAACCAATGAAGTAGGAAAAGCAAGTTTCTGCTTTTATTATGTACCTATTTTACCTGCGTATGCTAAAGTATAAATTAATGTGTAGGATAATACACTGTGGAAATAATACTTCTAAACGAGAAAACTAGGACTCAGAAAAATCTGAAAAGTAAAGCTATGGCCGGGAATCGAATCGAACCCGGGTCCTCATCATTTCGTGATGCGCCTTTACCCCTACACCACCTTTAGCAGGTTTAAAAGATGAAAATAATCTACAATGTACCGACCTAATATCTGCGCGTAGAATAGTTGCTTAGAATGATTCTAGTAAAATTGGAAAACGATTTTCAACAATCTTTTGTTCAGACAAGATCTCTCTTGCGCACTTTAATTAGATTATGCTTTCTCTGATTTTATCCATCACTAGTAAATTCGTTTAAAATGTACGGCTTTAAGTTCTTAATCCTGTTACGACGAACCTGACAGTTGGTTGCTACTCACCTAATTTGAATTCAGGTATGGTATGGTGGCTACCTTAGATGAGTCCTCAACTTTAGCTCATATCTTCAACGCTACACGTCTCCTGTCCATAAAAACCCACAAGCGATTAAGTTAATATATAAATGTCATCATTACAGCACCTTGAGACAAAGCCTTAGTTTCGTACATCGCCGCTTGCGCCGGTAATTACTTCCTGTGGGACATCGTTTACAGCAATTTGCGTGGTTTATATAAGTCGGCGCGCACGCGAGACAAGCTTTACTTGTAATTTGTCGAGACCATGGCTGTCCTCTTCTGCTTCACATTATGGAGTAAGGCTAAATAGTTTTTCACAAATATAACATAGTTTTTTTGTTTGAATGGGCACATAATACAACTTGGCCTAAAATCTTTACACTAAGCTAATATCCCCGAAATGTTCGTAAGAGTGAAGGACGTATTTTAAGGGAAGTACCTACTAATAGTTCTAAAATATCACATGATCGACGGCCGTGATTGCCGGGAATGCAATCATTGGAACTCAGATAAGTACCTACTTACTCGTAGGAACAAAGAAGTGTAGTGCCATGTAAATATTTCCTAAGTTATCTTGAATCGGAAGAAAACTATGAATGTTAACTCCACCGGCAAGAGTGCAATTCTTGATTATAGCGGCCTACATTGCAATAGAGGATTCTTGTCTAGTAACAATCGTACAAGCTTTGCTTTGTTTGGGTGGTCGATTGGTGTAAATTGTCCCATGATAGTTGTTTATTTATTCAACCATGATCAGCGCAGCGTTTCATTGGTAGTAAGTCTCCAATTCAATTATTAAAAGAAGCGCTACTTAATCTAAAGCGATCCAGTTATCTTTGATAGAAACCGATGTTTTTATTACAGTCAATCATAATTTGAGCCTTAACCGTTAATACTGCGGTATTCAACAACACTTCTAATGTGATACTCACCTACGTCTTCAATTGGATTTTAGTTTAATAGCATATTCTTTTCCAGTATTAGTTGTATCAACTCAAAGCATTTCGTCAAAACTTGGCTTTGATGAATCCGAAGCCACTTCCATAGTGACAAATTCAAGTACAACGAACGACGAAGATGTTGAAGTCAAACATACAATTGTAGTGTCCACAAAGCTTAAAAACAATAACAGACGAGGGCTTCATTCTAACAGTGAAGGTATGTAAAAATCAACCTTTTGAAAAACATCAGTAAGTTAAATTTTACTTGAATTAACTAAAAGAATGTCATGGTTCTAGCGGATGCAGGTACACTCACGTACAACTCAAGACATAACAGAGAAGACGATAGCGGTGAAGTTCCAATTGTATACGGCGTTAAGTCTGTAGATACTACAGAAATAAGAACTCCTGACACTCGTTATAAAGCCAAAGTTTATCCCGACTCCGTGTTTATAAATAGGAACATCAGGGATCAAGACGACCACTATCCTAATGCAGCGACCAATCCTATGCAATGGAAGCCTTCTAGTTTCTATAACAACATTAACTGGTGGAATCAAGACGGTGGGAATCAGGTGTACCGTGCCAGAAGTGACCTGCCGGATAATCGAAATGTTAAATTCCATAGAAAGATCACAGATGACGGTATGAAAGAATTTTACTGCAGAAAGTGCAGGGAACTTAATGGGCAGGGTGTCAAAGGCTGTGTTCAACAACGAAGGAACGCTTGGGTTTACGAAACTACGACGCCAAAGATGAAGTTGGATGGAAAATTGGCCAAATTAAACTAGTTACTTTGTCATTGTGTTTTATTGCATATCCTCACGATCGTGCGACGCTGTATGCATCACTGATGTTATCTCAGACCTTGATGTGATGTTCAGGACGTTGCAAGGTATGTATACACCAAAATATACTTACTAAGATTTTTTTACTAGATAACAATTTGAATTAAAACAGACCAAGAATTCATGGAATCTCAATTAGCGCCTTAATATTTTGAAATGACAATAACCACATAACGTCACATAAAATTCTAAGTACACTTTATTTTCAGATGGAAGATCTTGTAACTCACTTATTCTAATGTTAATAAAGGATTCACAGCACTTTATTGCTTATTAGTAATTTACATTTAAGTTAAGTAGGTACTATACTTTTGCACATAATGCTGTTTTACGAGACTAAAATAGGTTGTAGATGCCGTTGGATTCTGGAGCAGTTAATTCTCGACCCTGTAGTGTGTAACTTTTCCATTGTTGTTGACCGTAGTTTCGGCTAAGCGGTGGTTTGATCCCCCATTGCTGTTGGAGTACGAGGAACTGGAGA
Source organism: Pandemis heparana (assembly GCA_963854515.1). Classification (NCBI taxonomy): domain Eukaryota; kingdom Metazoa; phylum Arthropoda; class Insecta; order Lepidoptera; family Tortricidae; genus Pandemis; species Pandemis heparana. Next base: position 5,734,074 of record OY978007.1, read on the forward strand.
CGCTCATGTAGTTTCCTGCTCCGGGAACCTCCGAGAACCGCTGAGATACATCCACGTTCGGCATGTTCTGAAACGTCAGTAGATCATTTAGAAAAACTATAATTTATACTTAACTAGCTTCTGCCCGCGACTTCGTCCGCACAAAATTAGACTCAAGAGCTGATGTTGATATTATATTCAGCAATAATTATTTACGTTGCGACTCTAGGCAGCCTTAGCCTTTGACATGTTTATCGCTATCCCGCGAAAATTATGCAATTTTCCGAGACAAAAAGCAGCTTATGTTTTAATCTAGGGTACCAGCTATCTTCGTTACAAATTTTATCCAAATTCGTCCCGTCGATAGAGCGTGAAGAAGGAACAAATAGGTAACTCTGTTTTCGCTTAAACTATTGATTCTGGATTATAATTACCTAAGTATAATAATACTTACCTAACCTATATGATTTTAAAGTATGGCTATATTTCAAAGCTCTTGAAAAAATTACGGTTTCAAACAGAAAAAAAAGTTAAGAGCCCAACATTTACCCTATGGCATATGAAATTCGGGCAAATAAAAAATGTCCTCCTAGAGTATAATGTAGGTTCTATGTTTGAAGCTTAGTTAGGTCACATTTTTGAATGAAGTTTAATAGGAACTAGTACTTATTAACACATCGGTAATCTTTGTAAACTAATCGTAACTCGACTCGTAGACTCGTTGCATTTTAGTCACAAATGAATGCCATCATACCATGCAATGGTAGTGTAAAATGACGCCATGCGGATAAGATTGAAATAAGTAAATCGATTCTTCTTAGGCTTAACGTTTTTAGTTATGGGTATTTTATAAGATTACCGAGAGAGAGTTTAGGATTTAGGCATTTTATATAACGAAATAATTTTGTGTTCCTGGGAGGATGTTCTTGATGAAGATGATTTCACTCCATTTATTTTAATACAATCTATTAAATCCTGTCGGATCATGAAAAAAAAGAAAAATAGCTTTTTAAACACTTTTGCAGCTCAAGCATTTGGCAGCGCTATCTCTGATGACACGACAGAAACTGATTCTAATTCGGTACGAAGTTTGCGGAGTCAGCTAGTATAAAACTTATCAAAGTAAGTATACACCTTCCAACAAGTCATTTCCAAATTGTTACCTTGGTGCCTTGATACTTACCGGGTTACCAGGACTAATAGAAGCCACTTGATGAGTGTACCCCGGAGCCGCTACCCCGGACGCGAAGGCACTGTTGTCGTTGTTGCCAAACGCCGCAAAATTACCGAATCCAGGCATGCCGCCGAACGGAGCGAACCTAGAGAAGTCGAGATTCATGAACCCAGCCTGATTCGACGTTATGTCGTAGGCTTTCTTGGCAGTTTCTAATGCCTTTCGCTGATACTCTGTATTCGAGTTAAACGCCCTGCAAATCAAACAAACCGTGAACACACGCCCAACTCACAATAAGCCTGGTATAGTAAAAACAAGTGGAATCCAAATGAATACTGAGTGAGCATTGCTTTGTTTTGAAATAGCCTTTACTAACGCAATTACAACGATGTCCCTTGCAATGCGTACATTGTGTTAAGCAAAACCAACAAAGATACCAGGGCAATTGGTTGGAATATCAATTGCGCTTTAATAAAGAAAAGAATGTAGGTCAAAGACAATGTCCACTTCGTATCTTAATTAAACTCCATTTTTAATTACCAATATCAGCGCTTAAGAAAAAAATAGTAAGCTTGAGAAGATGTCGTTGGTTGTTAGTCAGAAAGATAGGTTGATTGAAAAAGAGAACACGCCAAGTAGGTACTCTTAAACAGCACTAACACTCGTGCGCAAAGTTAACAAACGATTTTTTTTACCTATTTAGTATACCACGCAGTTAAGTAGAAAAGTTTAGTAGAGCTGTCCTCCTGGGTACGGGAGGTGAAGAGCCCGTTTCAATGCCAACAAAAAAAAAGCAAAAGACTGTACGGGTTGAAGAACTAACGGCCGAAGTGGTGGGAACGGCCGTAGTCGCCTAAACGGTCGTAGAGGTGGCAGCGGCGGCAGTGGGGGCAATAGTGGAAAGAATGGGCTCCGTGCTACTCTGCGACTGCGTGACATGGAATTATTTGAGTTTATCAAGAATATGTTTGGATATAACCTGAATATTGATATATATCTTGTGGATGTTTTTCCAACTGTGGTTTATGCTTTAAATGTGGAATGAGCTACGAGTACCTATAAGGCCGCCAGTATTGACGATAATCTTAACAAGGACATTTTGGTAAACCAAGGTTTCGGATATTATAAGAAATATTATGATGATGATAATTTTGCCAGTCTTGTAAATTATGGCAAAGATACGTCTTTTCTTTACAGATGAATAATGAAAGAGGATGATGAGGTAATTAAAAGTCTATTGGAAATTATAAGGCAGCACAAGAAGAGGGACGAAGTAAATACACCCTATTCACACTTGCAAATTGAACTAGTTACCTTCGTGGAAGTTGCTAGGTATCGTGGAAGTTACGACTAACTCCTGATTGGCTACAAAAAAATAATCAAATCATAGGAAAATAATCCTACGCATGCCGGAAAAACCTTTTACCACCGAGTCTGCATGCCTGAACCTTCACCGGAAGCTCATGCTGAGCGACCAAATGCCTCTTACTCTTGGAGGAGATTCTCGAAGTTTCTAAAATATTCTGGGAAGAAATCGTCAAAGTCTGGTTGGAAAGGCACTGGGTTAAAGTGTTCCATGTTTGCCTGGTTACCCAGGTTGATCTGATCGTCTTTTAGGCCATATGTACCACCGTACCTATTCCCGTTTGAATCTTGATAAGCGTATGCGCCGACACCGGCTGGGTTGGGAAAGCCTGAAAATGAGAAATAAACTGATTAGCTTGTTGTTCAACAACTTGAAAAACATAGGCCAAAATAATTAATCATTCAAGGGGGAGCCATTTAAAACGGATAATGAGAATAGGAAAATACAGAAATTATTCCAACAGATGTAGATCTTCGCTAACGGGAAAATTTGTCGTGCGCTTAATAGGTACTCTAGGTACCTACTCTTATATTTATTATATTTTGAGTTCTATTCTTAAAGTACGTACACTCGAGAGTTTAACGTTCGTTACTAATCACGATACAGCTCGGTGAATAAGCATTTGTTACAGTTGTCTGTGTTCACATATCACTTAAGAAAACATTATTCACAATGTAGAACTTAAATATTAAAACAAAACAAGATTTTAAAACTGACTAAAACTAAAACTATAAGGTAAATATCTACGTCGTCAAAATTTTCCGCCACAGGCATCGACCCCAAGATGCTAGCCGCATTGCTTCTCTGAACTGCTTTTCCTAGCCTTTGAGAGAGGTAAACGCCAGCCCTAGGGTCACCTGTGGCCAGCACTAAACGTGTTGAAAGATCCTTAATTAAATTAAATTAAAATTGTACGCAATTTCTGTCTTCCTCAAGACACAATCAGACTAACAAACTTTAAGATAGCGACCGCGTGAGAACTAACTTGACTTACGTAACCACGTAACCAATTGCAATAATAGTTATGATCGGAACATCTTTAATAAGAATGCTTACCTAACCAATTAACACCAGTCATAGGTACAAATTACAAATAGGCATCTCACAACTTCTTACTTGCTACTGCGGTAAAAAGATACCACATGTCAGAACCCATAATCTAAAAGTGAGGTCGTGCTAGATCACTTAACTCGGATACCCATTAAAATTGCTACAAAAACAACTTCTGAGATCATTGTTTGGACGATGGGAAAACCTGCGCAAACTGACATGGCTAAGGACCAAAAAATATTCCGCACGGGGTGTTAATTTAATACCGAGAAGTATGGCTAAAACAATTAAATTATGTACCTACACGTTACTAGAGGAATTTGTACCTGAGTAGTGATGACGGCAAGATGATAGATAGGGACTGTCCCTCAACAACGCAAAGTGACGTCAAACATTTAATATATACTTCTAAAAATTTAAGATTATTGGTAACTGAATGTCTTTATAGAAATGTAAAGAAAAGAAATTGAAATCATCTAGTAATTTTTGAAATTGCACAATAATTGAAATAATTATAGCAACAAACAATACCTGTATCACCGCTGTAGTGTCGCAAAATGAAATGAAATATAACCTTGTGCAGGTTATGTTATGGCGTAGTCGTGCGCAACGCACATGGCTTGATGAATCAGCTTGCTAATTATTGTTTACTTATTTACACTCATGCGCTTTATGCGCAAAAGATTTATCAGAAAGATTAAGGTAAGAGATATTCTACACTACTTTTGATCTCAGACCCAATAACAAGTAAACACGGAGTTGAACGAAGCGCAAAGTGAGGCCGTTTGACACAACTCCTCCTCTTGTGCGCGTGTGTGTAGTTCAGTTAGTGTGCTTAATGAAATTTGGTTGTATGTGAGCGTGGAACTGTATATGCACACGGCGAGACGTAGTTTAAACTGACGTCACTTTGACGTTCGCAGAACTCCGTCTGTTTTTTATTTGGTTAGTGTTCATTTGGTCTGAGTTTTTGACTGCAAACGGCTAGTGCGAGATTACGATGCCCAAAAAAAAGCAACAGATGCAATAATTGAGGAGTGTCTATTCAAAAGGGGTTATTTCTCTGCGACAACCATACAAAAATAAGCCCCTTCGAACAGACAATCCTCAATTAGGTAATTAATCTTATCTTCGACCTGCAGTCTAACTCGCACGCAATCGCCATCGTGTTCATTTTGACAGTTCTGTATGGGCTGAGAATTGGCTTCGAAATCAGCTAGCTGTCACTATCATACAAGAACTGTCAAAATGAACACGATGGCGATTGCGAGCGAGTTAGACAATAAGCCTATTGTAAAATACGATCTAAAAAGATTTTATCAAAACTAATTAACACATCGAGCGAGCAAGAAATTGACTGACCGTTTAGCTGTTTTAATATTATTTTTAAAGTTGCGGATGTCAAAGATCGAATTCACGATAATTTCAAAAGCGTAGGTAGTCATCAGTGTGCACGGATGATTATAGCAAAAAATGCCATTTGCATCTCGCCTGAGGCGTCGGATGGAGCCCGTTAGTGTTTAGGCAAACTGGTAATCGCCTCTCTTGGCTACTGTTCCTGTGCGGTTTCTGAGACATGTTTTTTTAGGATGGTTGGTACATACTAGTTATATTTTTATTTTTACGTCGTCCCGGGCTGTAAGTAGCCATTTACCGCCAGTTACCGCGAGCGGAAATTTCGATTTCCTGGCCAGGGGAAGACGTATAATTATGTACTTGCACACCTCGAGAGGCGATGAAAAAGCCTCAGGTCGCAAGTTTATCGCCCTCGCCTTTGACTGCAAGTGCCTGCGATCGGACACATTTCTTTATTTCAACTCCCTCGGGGTGTTATTTACTATTTATGTCAGCTTTTTGCTAACAGACGCTATTATATTTGAAAGAGATCAATAAAAAAGTTTATTGTATGTGAAGTATTTTTATAAATTCACTGTGACAAGGATCAATTAAGAAATAAAACAATAAATATGACATAATTTCTACAACTAAAGAGACCTAATTAAAATTGAGTCTTTAAAATACAAAGTTTCAATAAACCAAAGACAAATTCGCTCTTTTCAGAAAAAAGTACAATTATTCTCAAAACACGTTTTTATATATACGCGCGACAAAATAACTCATGACTATATTGTATTTGATGGGATTATTATAAAATTATGCCTTGTTTTATTAGTTAGGTACCTGCATACGGATAGCAAACGGTTTTAGATTATTTCTTTTAAATTTCTATTAAGTACTAATCCCGGGGTTGCATATTAATTTCAAAGATTAGTAAAACACTCGTGTTACTCTAGATGTATCTTTTTAACACCGCAACCGGGTTTTTCTACAATAGCTTACTTATTATGTTTATAATAATCAACTTAATAAACTTAATGTCATAATCATTATTTAATGCCGTTAACTACCTATTTAGGTGTAGAAACATCCAATATTGATACTACCAATATTGTGTGCTAAGTAAGTAGGTACTACCTACTATATTCTTTGCGTTGAACGGTTTCATCATTAGTTAAGGTCTACGTGGAAAGTTTATAATGTCAGTTACAAATCAATTAATAGTTATATAACTGTATAAGAAAGCCTAATTAAAATAATCATCGTCACTTCGTGAATAAAACTACTCCTTGTGTGGAAGTGAGGCGGCAACCACAAAGGCGAAGCCGCCTACGCGTGAATAAATCTTGCAATTTAAGAATGCTAATTCGCACGTAAACCTTAGACATTCACTTTAAAAATGTGAAACGGCTTTTACAAAAATTATTTGGACTTTCCAATACGCCTTTATTCTGAACGATTTGAATTGACAAACAATTATAGTTCCACCAATTTAGTGAACGGTATTTTTGAATAAATTTAACAGCTCTATTTCACGAGTGTTTGAATCTCGACTATTACTGTTAACAAAAATCGTATGAAGCACAAACTTAAAGTGACGTACAAGTTAATTTGGCTGGGCATAAAGCTAAAGTGCTGGTAATATTAATTACTTAACGATGTTCATCATCAATCTCCTATTATAATCGGCGTGGCAGGTGGTAAACAGATTAATTGCCTGCCTGACTGCTGTCTCAGCGTGAATTTTATTTGTGTTTAATATTTTACTTAACCTTGAAAACATAATTAACTACTATGTGCTACTATTGCTATGTGCTTATTCAATTTCTCGTTACTATCTAAGTAGGATTAAGTAAGAATTACTCAAGGTATTGTTATAACAGAAGTTTTATTATCTTTGTTTGGATGCTGTTTTCTATGCATTCAGAACATTTTTGAGGACGTTTCTTAATCTTGTTGTTCTGTTGTTCGTGTTCGAATCCGGGAATTTTGTATGATGAATAGAAACAGTTGTAGGTACCTACCCGATTCTTTGATGTTATACCTATGTATTTACGGATCTATTTGTTCGTCGTCTAGTGCAAAGAGTAGCTTTGCTTATTTATTGGGACTAGGTCAATTGGATTTTACATTACACTGAAGTGAGTCAAGAACGTGCATACGACCTACCAGCAGTGAAACGTAAAAAAAAACCATACTGGTTCCTCTTTAACATGCCCGAAGACTTTATTTCATTAAAATAATGAATTTTATCTTATTTTAATTATTAAATTAATTTGTTTTTACTTTATTCTGAGTTTATGGTTAAAAACATAGACCATTAATGCAAAATCTATTAAGAATACTTACACATTTGACGCTCGCAAGCGTTTTATTTATGTTTGTTTTATTTTTATGTTCTATAACAATTCTATCCATGTATGCCACTTATTGATATTCTAGTCACACAGGAATTACAATAATTATTTGTTATCATAAACCATTATGAATAGCGGTCCGAGGGTATTGTCTTTGTTTCGATTACCTTTTTTTAGAACTCACATGAAGCCTACCGTACGCACACACGTGCTAAGAATACATTTTGAAGCGTAATTCATATCTATTATATATATATATAGCTTCTACTAATAAAAGTCATCATTAATTAAATATGTAACCAATCAACTAAAAGATCGACTAATAAAATTTACGTTGTAAGTATAAGAGGACATTATTTTGTAAGCTACTATAAAAAATCGAGAAAGTTCTCAATTTCACTGGTATTTTTAATAGGTATATTATAATAATTGTTTGTATTCCGTTCGTTATTTGTGCGTGTGTTGTGTATTTCATGATGATATTTTGATTAATAATTTACTATCACAAACACAATGGTTGCAGTATAAATTCATAGCATGATCATGTGATAAGGAATTATAATAGTAGGTATCTACAACTTAAGTCTATCAACGTTTATGTTTTAAGAAAAAACATATGTATATAAAGTAAATATATCTACGAATCGAATTGATTACATTTCAAATGTAAATAAAATATACTTTGACACAGTCTACTTTCTCAGAAGTCAAGTCCTAACAAGGCATGGCAGGGCGGCGGAACTATTTAAGTTAAACCAAGAAATGGATTCGATTTGCTGCCACACAAGTATATAACTCGCTAAACAATAAACATACTGTAAAACATGAGAACGACACAACAAATACATCTTAGGTAGGTCATGTATCCCCTTCAAAGATATTTTGAAGAGCTGAGTAGAGAGAGCTAAGAGAGCTCGCAGCTTCCTTGGATAACGAATTAGTACTTACCGCTGTCAAAAGGGAAAACGCTGTCAGCATCTACGGTAGCTATGCCCGGGGGTTTCTCCTTTATTAGTTTCAGTGTAGTTTTTAATTAAGTTAAAGTTTAATTTGTTTTTATGGTCCCTTCCTGTCCAGTGTAAACCTGGGGCCAGCCTATTTGCACTGGATCCATCTATTTAATCATCTATTCATCAGCATGGTGATGAAACCATCCATGGCATAGCTGTACCACAACAGCACGCTTATTACGTAACTCGCTCGCAATCGCCATCGTGTTCATTTTGACAGTTCTTGTATGAATGTGACAGCTAGCTGATTCCGATGCCAATTGTTAGCCCATACATGCTGAACTGTCAAAATGAAGACGATGGTGATCGCGAGCGAGTTACGTAATAAGCTAGCAGAAACAAAAGACGATTGATAAACAGAAAGGTGATTATTCGTAACTAATCGAATCTGGTTATCGGGCCTAGGAAAGAAGCGTTGCGAAGCGATACCGAGCTATAAATCAAATTGTTATTGCTTGGATCAGTACGTGTGACTAAAACAGGTATTCCATTCCAGCGAAGATAAATTACTGTTTTGTCAAATATTTCACCAAGAAACGATAAACTACTAGATAGTAAGTATTTGTAATTTTTTATTTATGGCCGGACTCAAAATTAGTTACTTACCATTCGTTATGGATGTTAATGTCAAGGTTATACCCTTACTCTATGGAAAAACGATTTTGTATATTGTCTATTGCCCCTCAGAAATGTCGTATTCACTTCTCACGAATAAACATCGTCCTACAAGGTACAGCGTCTTATTACTTCAATAGTTAGTGCCTAATTGCAAGGCTAAAAGGTTAATTTTTACCTTTCGGTCTTCAGTTTTTTTTCTTGACGGTAAGTGAGGCCACCGTCTGTGGCCATTGGTAATACCAGAGGATTGCAGAAGCGTTGCCAGCCTAGAGTCTAATATATAAAAGCTACTAAATGCGAATGTGACAGTGCCTTACTTGATGCCAATTTAAGATCACTGCAGAATCGGCCTCGTAGTAACAAGCATTGCAAATTAGTGAGTAAAATTATGGTAGCGATCTGGACGAACCTTGAACAAGGTCCTCTACCACTATAAAATATATTACATGTGATGTTCCCATACTATACCACTACATAATACCTGGGGCCTTACAATGACGTCTTAATGCGATTCAGTTTATGTGCGCTCGCTGTCAGATTCATATTAAAAGTGACAGCTAAAACTTGAACTGAGTCGGAATTAAGACGTCATGGTAAGGCTCATGATACTACTTAACCTATGAGAGAGGTAGTCAAAGAGCGATGTTATTGAAGTATGCCTTCGAACATGTCTTTGAACCATTCTTTTCATTAGGTACTTAAACTACGGACATTTGACAAGAAGCTTCCCTAACGCTCGTTATTGTTTTGGCCGTGAAAAATCGAGATTTCTCGCTTCCTGCGCACTGCCACGCTAATGAACAGTAATTGGTAATAACCGTCCCATGTGACGTCTCTAATAGAATAACGTTTAAAATTATCGCTAACTCATACAAAGTATCACTACTAAATTGAGTCTGTACCTAGGGTAGGTTACCTATATTCAGTTTTTTTTCGACAATGGAAAATAGTATATATATATCCTTACATCCATTTCTGTGTTTATTTTCTAGATGATAGATTAAGTTAGGCAGTTTTAGAGATGTCAACAAGTGTTACAAGTACGAGATCGAGTTAACAGTCGTATCATTTCCAAAGTAGATAAAGTTTTTAGGACTCTACTCATACACTCAAAAGGTGATGCGGTGCCAACAAGTCTATTGATTAGCCTCCACTGTCCGTCCGTCCGGCTGTCACAAATGCGTGATTCACATAATAATAAACTTAATTAACTTTTTCATCACTTTCTACCAATAGTTGAGATTTTCTAGAGGTTTCTATTCTAGTTCTTAGAAAAGTAAAACCTTTGTTAGTATATTGTTCAAAGCTTTTATTTAGTTCTACCTACACCAGTATCTGTGTTCCTAAAATCAAACCTGGCAAGTGAAATTTGACCTACTTCTAGTAGATTTAGTACGTCTACATTATACTAGATGGATGACAATGCAAATACGGTAAAAACGGTAAATAAAAAAAGCAAAAAGCTCGTATTTGAAAAAAAAACTTTTAAAAAAGCGCAACCCCCTTATCCTTAACCTTACTACTTTTTTACAAGGAAGGATAGCGGGATAGTGGGTCACACATTGGTAAGTATAACCACTGCCCACGGACATCAGCAACCCTGGAGCATTACAGACATGTTGCCAGCTAGAGGTCTAGGACAAATTGCTCTACTAAACTAGTCCTACGAACCGCATAGGTCTGTGGTCTTAGGCACAATCAAGACCGTACCTATATTTCCAGGGTGTTCAATGATAGGTACGTTTGAACTTCAAATAGCAAATTCTAATTTATTTTATGACTTCGATCATTCATCGTTAGTGTTGTGGTAAAAAACCGGTAAAGCTTTTAAAGACGGATGTGGAGCCGCAATCGCTCGGAAGTAATTTTTTGCCGAACTTAAAGCAGGTATAGATAGGGGAATTAAACAAAAAAAAGAACTGTTCTTTAAAGTGTTCACAGGCAACTATTAAAGCCCGTAATTAACCAAACCGATTTAAAGTCCGAGTCCTGCTTTTATCGTGATTATATCAGCTGTGTGTTAATCATTTTTGCATTCTTCAGAAATCACTAAGTACAAGTATCATATTGGGAAATTGACATATCGATTTTGGTGTTTATTTTGCGGTTTTCCCTTTTTTTTTTAATTATATCGGAACTTGCACACAAAGAAAACATAATGATGAGTAACTGCATGTGTTTCCTAGCCTAAAGTTTAGGTATTTCTCTGTTTTTCTTTATCATTTTTAATAATTTAAGAATTGAAAAATCAGAAAATTTGAATATTTTTGTACATATTTTTATTTATGTCAATATGTCATTAGAACACAAATTGGCAGCAACATTGACCTCGACTCCCATAAAACTATGTAAACACTAGACAATGATTCACGTAATGACACTGTATAAAAATAGACTTACTGCTAATCCAGCCAAACTGCATGCACACAGCACTTATTAAAATAAGCCGGTTCATGATGACGACTCGAATCGAAATATCGATTAATAATCGATAAGTTAAACTTGTTCTGTTCCCCGCTTGGGTCGACACGAGTATACTCTAAGACGGTCTAGCGTTTAGTGCCAACCAAAGAATCCTGCACTACATTATAAATAATTTCTACTTGCTTATCACCACAATAACCTATACTTCCACTTTGAACTCTCAGTACCCGCGCGCAGAGACGATTATTTCTTCCACTAATTGTTCAAATGGAAGTTTTAACTAATTTCACGGTTTTAGGATTAACATAACAATGTCAGAAAGCCTTCCATTTCGCTGAAAACATTTTTCATGAGAAGGCTATACGTCCTTTTACGCAAATGCGCCAGTTTTAGACAGTAAAGTTGAAAACATGTTTTTAACTAATTGAGGAAATACCTTAAGACAATGGTAACTGGGTCTTCCTTCTGTATTAAGACTTATCAGTTATCATTTAAAGTAGGCTATTACCTATTCTGTGTTTTTCCTAGTTTTTTTTTTATTACCGTTCTAATTTTTCAATGTCTACTTTATGCGCACTTCCCTTTATGGTCAATTAGGAAAACGGATAGCCTCTTTTTCATCTGCTTACGTCTGAGTCTGACATAATAAGTACGGCAATAAAGTTAATGAAATATTTTTGGAAGCATAAGCAAAAATAGAAAATCAGTTTTTTACAATCAATCAATTCAAGCTTAATGATATTTGGTATGTTTTGTTCGATTCAAAGCTTTTACCAAGGTGAAGGTCGGAGTGGAAGAAAGAACTATTTTCAGCTCATTCAGAAACCAACAGGGGTGGTCTGCGTCATAAATATGTTAACAATTAGCACTTTGTCGCGTTCACTAGTTTGTTAATTTCTGTCTCGGTTCACAGATGATGTTATAGCGATAAGATATTCGTTAACATAGTTATAAGGCAGGACTACGAGTACACATAACTGACCATATAGCCTCTAACCTCCACCAAATACTTTAGTCTATTAAGTCCTCAAGTTCCACAATTCTGCACAAAAATCCTGAGTATCAAAGCCTGTACTTTCCGCTAACTTATTTCCGTTTATAAAGAACATTTATAATCATTTTATTTTTAACCAACAAAAAGTTACAATACAATACAATACAATAACTCTTTATTGAACACCACACGTTACGTTACGTTAAGTACGCAAAAATTTCAGAGTTGAATTAAAATCCTCGAATCCGACTCTCACTTGTCTGAATATTTTGTGTCAATCCTAACTATAACAATCGCCTGAAGGTCTAACCCGCAGCCTTCATGGCGCCGATAGTTGTCGGCCAAGTTCCTTAAAGTTGCTCTACACATGCCTACATGATCTATTTGGTCAACTATCTCGAGTGATCGATTTTGTTGTCCTAAGCCTTAGGACCTAAGGTAACGTTTAGTTAGATGATCGCTTTGCCTACTTGAAATTATGCTGACATTAACGAATTTTCAGGAATGTAGTAAAATAAACGGATGTGTTGTAACTCTGTCTCCACGCCGGAACAGCAAGCAGTGGTAGCAGAATTTGCCAGTGAAATACTTACAGGTCGACCACCATGTCTTTTTTACCTTTATGTTGTCAGTTTCCCTAAACTTCGCACACAGTATTTTCACATTTTTCACTCGTTCTTCATTATCCGGACAACAATGCCGTCCTAATTCAAAAGGACGCATATCCAACAAAAACACATTTACTTCAATTCAATTCAATTCGATTTTGGGATAATATGGCCCCATCGATCGATGCGATGATTCCGCCAATGCGTTTACTTCTTTTACATTATTGGACAGATAGACATCAATGTATCATAATTTTCTCAAAATCTATGAAACAGATAGTGTATCGGGTAATTCCGGAAATCGGATAATTCCGAAAATCGGATAATTCCAAAAATCGGATAATTCCGAAAATCGGATAATTCCGAAAATCGGATAATTCCGAAAATCGGATAATTCCAAAAATCGGATAATTCCGAAAATCGGATAATTCCGAAAATCGGATTAATCTGAATATCGGATAGTTCCGAAAGTCATTAAAATCAGTCATATTCCGTTATAATACAATAATACTCGATTACCTCCGGAATGGGACTCTTATTACAGCAGAATATGACTGATTTTAATGATTTTCGGAATTATACGACTTTCGGAATTACCCGAATACACTTTATATGCGTTCTTTTGAATTAAGACGGCAGTATGATAGATTGATGTCTAATCTGTCCAAAAATTAAAAAAAAACTAAATATGTTTTTTTTTTAAATTAGGACGGTAGCGAGGAGTGAAATTCTCTGCCTACCTGAGTTCCCTGAACAGTTAAATAAGGCCTTCTTCAATCTAGGCTCTAGGCAATGGTGCATCTTTGCTCAACGAGCGTGGTTGTGGTCAATTGCAGAAACCGTTTGTTCAAACCACTTGACGCCGCAGGCGAGATTGTAGATGGCAAAATACTAAGTAGCTCTTTGATATTCACAGGTGCGTAGTAATTGACCCAAATTGATATAAACAAGCTTTGACTTTGAATTCTGAGTATACACGAGACCACGGTTCAAGGTGGAGGTCGTAGCTGAGATAACGATAACTCTGTTTATTGCACCAATAACAAATTTATTGATAGTTATATCGTTTTGTAATTTAGAACTCACTCTTTGTCGATCCCTAGTTAAATGCTCTTCTCTTCTACTCAAAGATTAATCATATTAATAATGAAATTCAATACAATATTACTACCCGGCTAAAGCCAAAGGCTATAATGAGTTACTTTTTCTTGCTAATTTTTCTAATTTTTATTTGATTAGTAACCAAGTCCAAAACTGTGCCAAATAAAACTATGATAAATAATTCATATTTTGATTAATAAATAAAACTGATAATGTTTTAAGAGGGTGCATCCGTGCTGAGCTTGCAACGTCGCATTTTTGGTGATTTTTTGCGATTATTTCACAGAAATTTAATAAAAGTATCAAATATCCGTCTGTAGTGCACTTCGTTTTTAGTGTAGGTATTAATGTGTCCAATGTAATGATTAATGGTGATGTACTTTTATTTTCGTATTAAAGCGATAAAATACTATATCTCGTTTAATATGAAAATAAAAGTCCATCACGATGAAATATTGCATTAGACACATTAATACACTAAAAACGAAGTACCTACACTACAGACGGATATTTGATACTTTCATTCAATTTCTGTGAAATAATCGCAAAAAATCACCAAAAATGCGACGTTGCGAGCTCAGCAAGCACGGATGCACCCTCTTAAATACTCTGTTTTTATACTTCGATACCTTAGCGTCCCCGTCTTATCCACATCTCCCCTACTAAGTACAATTTGTATCCAGCTTCGGCTTGGCTTGAAAGGGATGTAATGTTTTTTTTACTTAACATGCACGCAGTTTTATCAAACAACGTATACTGAAGTAAAAAAAGAGTTAAAATACCTAGTTTAATTGTACGGTTTAATTAATTATGACAAGCGGTAAGTGCCTGACCATTCCCGTGAGGTGACTGTAGGTACTTAATGCAAAAATAAGTTTTGTAATGTTAAATAAGTACACCTTTTTTGTTGACGGTACCTACTTGATAATTTTATTGTATTGTCATCGCTCCTTATAGGTATGAACTTGATTTCAAGTCAAACACTATGCAAACGAGTTCAAATATTTGATTGCGTTTTTTGTTAGTTTAACAAATAAAGAGCCTAATATTAGGGTGTTAAAAATAGTAGCACATCCAGCACCATAACGCATTCGCAACGTTTTTACCCGAAGAAAAAAAGCAGATGAAGTTCTCAATTCGACGCCTATATTTTTTGTGTCGAATCCACCCTCTTCTTAGAGGATACATAATTACAGTGGTATAGAGCGCGCGCATCGAAGTGGGAACAGTAGGCACGGGTGAGAACAAAACGACGTTCCCGCCGTGAGCGCTTGTAGTCGTGTTGAGTGCTAGCGAAGTGCGTTGCTCTGAGAACTTATTTAACTTTACGGTGTAAAAATGGTGAAATGTGCAGTTCGATTTTGCAAAAACGATACACGGAAACACACGAAATTTAAATCCAGTATGACATTTCATCGGTAAGTCGATTATTATACTTATTTTTATAAAAATAAGTCCGGCATCGCGGGGGTGAGCGGGGCATGGGAGGCGGGCACGCACAGACTTGCCCCCGACCCGCGCGAGCGGGAGCTCCC
The DNA here is from genome assembly GCA_963854515.1 of Pandemis heparana. Classification (NCBI taxonomy): domain Eukaryota; kingdom Metazoa; phylum Arthropoda; class Insecta; order Lepidoptera; family Tortricidae; genus Pandemis; species Pandemis heparana. Next base: position 5,749,628 of record OY978007.1, read on the forward strand.
GTCGCGTGATTTTAGAGATGTGACACGACCAACGCCGTAGTCGATATAATGTTTGCTAGAAGAACTACGTATTATAACATATTTTAATTTTGTGTAAGTTTAATACTTAAAATGACTGTAATAATCATTTATTATCAATAATTTTGTATTGGGTTTTGTGCGATTATACTTTCTAATATTTTTGCTAGTTTAGACATATTTTAAGTTTAAGCTTTAAAACATTCACATTAAAAATATTAGAAAGTAACTAGGTATACCGTTAGAAGTACAATACAACATTTTGCTACTATTTCTTACTAATATTATAAATGCGACAGTTTGTGACGATGTGACGACGTGAGTGTTTCTTCTTCACGCTAAAACGACTGGACGGATTTGGATAAAATTTGGAACGAAGATAGCTGGTACCCTAGAATGAAACATAGTCTATTTTTTATCCCGGAAAATTGTATAGTTCCCGCAAACAAATTTATAATTTCATATTTATACATACATATATTTCTCCTTTTATAGTATAGGAAATAAAATATTGAACATGAAATGTACTTAACAAACATATTTATTTACATTACTTATCGATAGCGCGTTGCCCCATCTCTATTTGTCATACACGCATCAATATACTATCTATAGCTCACCTGCCTACGATGCGCACTAGGCGATTTGAGCGATGCGCGCGCTCTACTGTAATGTATCCTCTAAGACCCTCTTATTATACCGCAATATGTAGCAGCGATGACAGTAGAGAACCTAGTTTAATTTCGCTGTATACGTACGTAGTTACGTACTACCTACCAGTACCTAAAGTAGGTACGTGTACGTGTGTAAGGTGTACAAAAAGGAGTTTACATATACTTTGTTTTGATTAGGATAGTTTTTTGCTTCTTTCGTTATTTTTGCGGTTTTTAAGCGGTTTTAATTCTTGTAGGTATCAAACATACGACAGAGGACGAGCGTAACGTAGACTTACGTAAGTCAACCACGCATACTTACACTACTTATCCATTATCAGTGGCTCAACCCGTCTACTAGTTGGCCCCTTCTTATATATAAAAAAAAATTGGCCCAAGTCTCTACCTAGTTGCCTATATTGCATACCTACATAATAAGGGCCACATTTTTGGCCGCCCAGTATACTATTGAAACGGCTGTTAAGTACCATGGCACTAGACGGGTACTTACCTAAATATTTTGGGGTCTCTATCGTTTGCCCGAATTTCATATGCCATAAATGTATTGTTTGCCATAATGATCATTTGCCATAACTCTTTTTTCTCTTTATTTGTTAATTAAGTATTCAGGATTGTTATGAAACAAACCTAACCTAACCTATAGAGTTCTACAGGATTGCCATTACAATGCTCCTGAAAAAATTACGGTTTCAGAGAAAAAAAGGGTTATGGCAAATGATCATTATGGCAAACATTACATTATGGCATTTGAAATTCGGGCAAAAGAGGGGTCCGAATATTTTGGTCTGATTAAAGTACCAAGACGTTTGCAAAACTTTACCATTTTCTACTTCAGAAATTCCAAATACAGGTATAAATAATATGAAAAAATGTGTTATCGCTCGTAACATCCATGTCAACGATCAATCCTCAATATAATTAAAAATACCAATCTCGGCGTACCAAATGGTGATATAAAATTGTATTTTCTGTGATTAAATAAATTGGATACAGTGATATTGTGATAAGTCGCGTAGGCAGAGCAGAGCTGATTGCGAAGCAGCCAGTGCTTAAATTTTAAGAAATTTTAAAATATCAAGAAACTTTTGCCTTCAATTAAAGCTACGGGTTAGTACCAAATAAAGGTCACCGTTTTTTAATCGGCGGTGTGGTCGCACCCTAATCAATTTTCACTCCACGGGCCAAGGTCCGCATTCTCAACTCATTATTTTTTATACCTATGTTAGAATTAATAAGAGGTGTTTATGTGCATCTGCCCGTATGTAATCAACCGTATGTAAGATGCACTAAGTAACAATTTATCTGTATAATTAAGATCTTAATCATCATAAATACTGCAGAAAAATCCAACAGCGCGATTATCCAAGCCCTAGCATGAGGACATGTTTAATCCTTTTCCGTGAACACTGCTTCGTAAAGTTTTGCTGTTTGTGATCTTTGTGATCATGCTAGAACTCGGTCGTGTCTCACGGGTCATGACAGCACGATGAGCGACTCCGGATGCTGGTTTTTGTTTCAACCGTGTTTGTTTATTGTTTGCTTACAATGAGTTATAATGGTTTTATTTTACCCTATTACCTTTACCTTGCATTATTACCCTTAAAGGGCTAAAATTTGAGTAGGTAATCAATAATTGACAACATTTCATATTTCTGAGCCTATAATTTTAATGGTTCTCTGTATTCTGTTTGAAAAGATGAACATGCTGACAGTTTAATTTTTTCGCTAGGGTTTGTATTTAATTTATAATTAATTTATTAATTTTTGCTTATTCTAAAAGGGCGTAACTCCGATACTATCACAGAATAGACACTTATCCTTTTGTCTTTTCTGTATAGAAAAAAATCTGACGTCAATTTCAAATTGTCAATGTCAGGCCTTATTCTCCGATATTCGATTTTCGAGGTTCGCTTCGTGCTGTTTCGCTCATACTAATATAGTCATTAACTTGAGAGTGAGAGAGAAGGTATGCAACGAACTTCAAAAATAGAATTTCAGAGTTGCCCCCCTTATACTTTGAAGTTGTCATATACAAAATTATGGTCGCTTATTTTTTCTCGTGCAAAAGGCAAAGGTGTTTCACCTATCCTGTGGTAGTTTTGGTAAAATTAGGACATATTTTTAATTAATTTTTATTTTTTATAATAAGCGATATTAAAATTATATAAACATATTGCAGTGATCAGGAGGCAAAATGCTTTCGAACCATATATACATTTTCAGGTGTTATAAAAATGAAATGTTGTCAATTGAGAACATTTCATATTTCTGAGCCTATAATTTTAATGGTTTTCTGTATTTTGTTTGAAAAGATGAACATGCTGACAGTTTAATTTTTTCGCTGGGGCTTTTATTTAATTTATAATGAATTTATTAATTTGTGCTTAATAAATTTAAAAAAGGGCGTAACTCTGGTTTTACCGCCGAATTGACACTTATCCCTTTGTCTTTTCTCTATAGAAAAAAAAACTGACGTTAATTTCCAATTATCAATTTCAGGCATTATTCTCCGATATTTGATTTTCGAGGTTCGCTTCGTGCTGTTCCGCTCATACCTACTAATAGTCATTAAACTTTAGAAACAACGAACTTCGGAAATAGAATTTCGGAGACTTTGAAGTTGTCAAATACAAATATATGATAGCTTATTTTTTCTCGTGAAAAAAAAGCAAAGGCTTTTCAACTATCCTGACGTAAAATTGGTAAAATTATGACATATTTTTAATTATAATGATGTGTGAAAATCGCGAATGTTTGAATCAATAAACTTTACATATTTTTAATTATTTTTTATAATAAATAATATTAAAATTATACAAACATATTGCAGTGATCAAGAAGCAAAATGCTTTCAAACCATGTAGGTATATACTGTATACATTTTCAGGTGGTATAAAAATGAAACGCTGTCAATTGTTTTTACGGAGAAAAAGTATTTATTCAGTTTTGATAGTGTCAACTTCCCTGACATTATGTTGTACTGTTCCGATTTCAAATTTGAATTAGCAAACCTTGTAATCCAATCGCAGTTTTCGACTTTCAGATTCTCCATTTGCTCTGTTTAAACTCCTTAATAAGTATAGCATATGAAAACGCGAAACAATTTTGCTAAGTTATTATCATTAGGCGCGATTGCCAACCAAAGCTTTGAGCTCGTCGCGCTCGTCGTATAGTCTATTTATTCCATTATTTATTCATACTAGATACTAAATTGATAATTGCAAAATGTCAAATAGTCAAATAATGATACCAGCGTTTATTGTTTAGTGGTGTACTCGAAACCATCGACAATGTTTTTGGTCCGGAGACAAGTGGTTCGGTCATGTTATATTTTAAGAAAAAAATACTATTACTCGTACTTATTATAATCAAGCAAATTTAAAGGTTTATTATTTTATTATTATATGTATAGATTACACTAGCTTATACACACAAAAATCTATACTAAATTTACCTAGTTTATCGTTAACTTTCGATAGTGGTGGCACATCACTAGGTATTTTTGAATTGCAAAAAACAGGCAACACAGGTAATGTCATTTTAGTATCTAGTGTGAATAAATAGACTTTAGGTACTCGCTATGTGATCTTTAAGTAAATGTGATGAATTTTATAAACCTGGCAATAGGATACTGTTGTGGTATCCGTGATCCAAACATTTACATTCAGCCCTAACTGCCCTAGCCTTGACTCTGGCCTTAAGTATCCTTCGAAATTCGCAATATTAATTAATTATAATCATTTTTACTAAAAAAATTGTGCATGAAAATTATGTAAAGGAAAAAAACATCGTGGTCTTTATTACGTTATTAATGTACTTACTGTACCAAGTATTCATATATTTCTATGCATGTACCTAATTAACTTTGAATCTCGTAGTCAGTTTTCGTTAAGACTATAGCACGTTAACAGATAACACATCATGCTTTATGAATCTGTCAGCCATACCTTCGTGTTTGAAACGGTCTGTAATTTGGATCGTAATTGAGATCGTGCTTTCATTTCATACTTAAAAATTAAATTGTGAATGTCATGTGTCAACATCAACCTGTCATCTTCGTTGAATTTTCTTAATTTCTGCGCCACTAGTTGACCAAACAACTCGTTTTCTACGGTCTGTTCTTGTATATTGCTCTCTTGTACTATAGAGTAGCCCTCGTCAGACGGTTTGACATCCAATTCCAATAAGTCATTTGTACTTTTCGTTTTTTTGCGTTTCTTGCACCGCTTGTATTGTGTTTCGTTTTCACTGTCCATGTCCGACTCTATGGACAGAATTGTTGCTTGTTCCTGGAAATATCAACACAATAATTAAATACTTAGGTATAACTATTTTTCAGCCTTTTCTCTCAGCAACAATGCACTGAAAATATACATAGGGACACAGAACTTAGAAGGTTCACAAGACATTTACACATGGCTATGGAACTTTGATTAATAAACACGTATATGTTTATCCGAGCCTGGTGCCCATAGTACAAGCTTTGCTTAGTTGGGTCAATTGGTGTAATTTGTCCCACAATATTTATTTATTTATCTTCCATTCATAGCGGATCTCACTATACTTCATTTAATTTAGAATGAGAAACCACAATAGCATTATATTGCGTCTGGCCAACTATTTCTTACCTAGCAAATAGTACAGTGCAATAGTTTGGCAGCCGCAAAATAAAGTTGTTTTAATGTCACTTTATTTGCGTGTCGTCAAAATTGTTACTCTAGTACAAATTGTTAAGAGATTACAGTTCACGAACCGCAATATAATGTTGTTGTAGTTTCTCATCCTAAATTAAATGAAGTATAATAACCTTGTGATACTTATTTGAAAAAAGCTAACTTATTTTTATTTACCAATAGATGTCGCCCGCGTCTTCGACCGCGTAGATCCAAATATAGCCTATGCTCACAGGGATCTAAAACGGTAGTGATTATATTCTCTTTGACAGGGATAATGTAGGATTCTAACGGTACCTAAAAGAATTTTTCAAATCGGTCCAGTGGTTTCGGAGCCTATTCAATGCAAACAAACAATCAAATCTTTCCCCTTTATAATATTAGTAGTAGTAGGTATAGAATAGACATAGGAGGAAGCCAAGGGAGAATGGATGACGGTTTACCGTGACTAACATAATGGAGAAAGATTAACTAATAATAATTATAAAGGACATGCCGTGGACTTGTGTAGTAGTACGTAACTATAATATTATATTTTCATTCTTACCTGTCCTATTTGGTAAACAAAATTCTAACCTCCAAACGTCTCATTTTTGTTATTTTTTAACTATTTCATCGTAAATAAAGGAACTGGAGATGAAGTATCAGCAAAATTATGTACAAAATATTACCCCAGCTTTATTTGATAACATACACCTTATTCTTTACAAAAATTTGCATATTGAGGTTAGAATTTTGTTTACCAAATAGGACAGGTAAGAATTAAAATGGTATACTTATTCTACGGTAAGTAGTCTCTAATTGCAAAATAACTTACCTATTACCTAACAATAATTTCAAAATTTATTAAAATAGGTACAAACTATGTACCTAAGTACCTTATGAATAAAGAACATTAAAACCAGGAAAGTTGATTTATAGTTAAGTTATAAATAATTGATTTTTTGTTTAACTTTTGTTCAATTTAGTTAATGTTTATGTTTATTTAATCATCATTCAATATAAAATTAAAATTACTAATTAAAAGCTTTTATAAGTACTTTTCATTTTGAATTAGTGCATTACACCCACTGAGAACTAACAGAATTAAATTCTGTCATTGTGCTATTGTATTGAGTCTAGTGACTAGAAATATACCTACCTTGATTTATCAAGTACATTTTAATAAGTACCTACCTACTTTGATGAATAATATTTTACGTATCGTAAAGCCGCCAACGAAGATCACTTGAATTCAATGAACGATCCCGATAATAATATTACCAATTTACCACACTACTTACTGTGCTGTGTAAGCTAGAACGCTTTTGTTCAAAGTGAAATAGACCTAAGGGAGCAACGCGGGTGTGACGGAGACAGATAGATTTTCGTTGTTTAACTTTTTTATTTGATAAGATACCTTTTTGTTGTTAGTCTGTTTGTAACCGGTTGGACTGCAAGTTTGAGTTCCCTGTTCATCGTAATAGATACAGTTTTGCTTTGCGCTGCGCCATAATGCATTACTATTTGAGATTGTTTACGATTACCTACGTAAAAGTATGATACGCGAATGTAAGCGTTAAACTAATTTGATTAGCCAACAATAAAAACATGGAAGATACGAGACTGATACGGGATACGACTTCAATTATTGTTATGTTTCGTACTTACTTACCTCAGTGTTTATGATGTTGTGATGTTCGTACAGGGGGCCCAAAAAACTATGCATAGCCTCAAATGCAAACCACGTTGGCTGGTACACATCGTTCGCATCTGATCCAGAGACGTAGGAATCTTTAACTTTCCTTTTGAGGTCCCTGTATGCCGCCATTAGAGAATTCCTCTTTTTTTTCAATTCTTCGATGGAACATTCAACCGAAAATGCATCTTGAATTCTTTTCCAGGATTCATATACCATGATTCGGTTTTTATGGGATTTCTTTCTGAAATCCCATATGGCGGGTTCATTCTGCAAAAGTTCAATGAACTCGAGCACGTTGGTGTTGTTCCAATCCATGATTAAATTGAATAATATAAACACAGTTGACGCCACGAACTTAACAAACGGGGAGCAACCGCTATCTTCGCAATCGAATGCGCGACTGGCCGAGTGGCCGCACGAATGTGAGAGAGACAGACTGCAAAGGTTCGAGAATAGCGCGTGCGTCATAAGCTGGGAGGCGAAGTTCGTTTCGTGCCGCTCCGCTCACACCAATAGTCACTAATTTGAGAGTGAGAGGTACGGTATGATACGAACTTGGGAAACCGAATTTCGTACTGTAACAGACCCCAGGCATGGCCGCGTAAAGTTAAATTAGCTTGAACTTTGGCTTGACACGCTACCGCGTGTCTAGATGTACAAATATGATTGAGTGTAATTATTCGTTTACGCCAAAAACAAGGTGATGTAAGAAACGAACTCTTTCAGGTTATGTTTTGAGCCGGGTATGGTATAGGTAAGTACCTACTATAAAACGAACATAGCTCGGAAAAGCGCAAAGCAGAGGAAATTTTGCATAATCGTTTGCAAATGTCGCCTAGACCTATGCTTTTTCGTACAAACTTACCTATTCGTGCAAAAACGGAATGAAATCGGTGTTTAACGTCTGTTAAATTAAAGTCTGTTTCAAAGGAGGGCTGTGACATTTACATTGACAACTCTAGAGGTGAGGCTTCATTGTGACACCCGGCATATTCAACGATTATCGATTATACGTCCTAGCCACCTCTCTAGTTTTAATGACCATAGAACGTAACCTAGCAACGTCTCGCAAATAATGACATTCTTTATTATTTTCAATTCAATATAAGTATATTGAATTGAAAATTTGTACGTGAAAATTATGTACTTAAACGCAAGAAACCGCCGTGATTCTTTTTAGAACGTTATTAATGTATAATGTAACAGTACCAAGTATTGATTTATTTCTAAAGTAATTAAATTTTGTACTTATTTTGTTGTCAAAACTTTCGTGAATGCTAACAGTTACATTCTATGGATCTGTCAGCCATACCTTACTATATTGACACAGACCTTAAATAAAGAGTTCCGTTGCCTGCTCAGCTCAGCTTTGTGAATACATAATATCCATATTTGTATAAAGGAAAACTAAGAAGAAACTAAAGGAGTATTTTTATTACAATCATTTTAAATTTATCCTCAATGCTTGCACTGCCGTGTCCCGTAGGCTTATTGTCTAACTCGCTCGCAATCGCCATCGTGTTCATTTTGACAGTTCTTGTATGAATGTAACAGCTAGCTGATTCCGATGCCAATTGTCAGCCCATACATGAACTGTCAAAATGAACACGATGGCGATTGCGAGCGAGTTAGACAATAAGCCTACCGGCGTAGAGGTTAAGAAAGCCGGAGAAATTACTGGCACGTGGGGTTTCTATAGTAGCCCTGTAGGCTGGTGACGTTGGTACTTATGTATTTATTTAGCAGTGGTAATTGCTTACAATAGTTACAATCAAGTAATCCATTTGTTTGTGTAAAAAAGATGATCGTATTTGTAAGCTTGTAATTTAAAATAGGTAATTGGAATAATATAATAGGGTCAGGGTAAGCCACCGAATAAATAAAACACACATGTTTGGTGTTAAATCTGTATTGTGCGAATTAACTTTTAGGTGTAGTTGCGTGACGTTTCCTTTTGTATTTGCTCAACTGATTTGTTCGTTAACACTACGTTTCTCAAAAGTGGAAATCTTGAGGATAATTTAGGGAAAAGCTAACATCTATTACTATAACGAACGTGCAAGCTAGTTCAAGTAGAAGTCAATCATTACTCAAGAATCCAATCGTGTGGTCTTATAGTCAGATCAATTTAATCGTCACTCGCTATGCTTCTTCCATTGGACTATGCCAATGTCTGTCAAAGAAGTCGTCATAATGTTAATTACAATAAGCTTTTACTAATTGGGTCCGATTAAATTGATGCGACTTCACACGTTCAGGTTCGAATTTCTGAGTCTGTTGCGTAATCGCAGCGCAGCACTGTTTCTCAAAACATCCAAATTCTAGAATTTCCATTCCTGTAATATCCGTATCCTAAACAATCCAATAGCAATATCATCCATGTACAAGATCCATTTTCTTACGAATTAGTTATACGAATAGGTCCTACGATTGATATTAGGATATCAAATTTATGTTACAGAATATGGACGTCATAGGAACGGGATTTTTTAGACAAATGATTTTTCTTGCTTAACTTCTGAACAAACTTGCAGAATTGGTTGGTGGTGTAATTAAATTAAGGCTTGTAGTCGTACTCGGAGACGGCGCCGTCATTGTTGACGACCTTGTGTCCGCCGCTCTGGGAGGCGTATTGCCCGTTATTGTTGCTTGAAGACCTGAAATTGACATCAGATTCGGCATACACGTGGCCGCCGCCCTGGGGCTTCAGGTTGCGGACTTCGCTGGCACCAGTTAGTGGCTGGAAAGAGAAAAAATACCGTTAGTAGGTATCCTAGAGTTTACAGAAGTCTCAAAAGCTAAGAGTTAGGCTAGGGCTGGAGTTGGTATGCCAATATCAATATAGATGAAGCTAGTGTGTTGTGTATTCGAGTTTAATAAAATACAACTGCGTAATTGTTTTCCATCCCAACTCTAAATAAATAGCAATACAGCATTAAGACCACGAGATGATAACACAATTAAAAGTCAATTTTCACACACTGCACTTCTAAGGAAAAGTGTATTTGGTATGGCACCTAAAATCTATAATAAGATACCGAAGGCAATTAGGGACATAAATATGAATAGGTTTAAGCGAGAGTTGTTGAAATTATTGTACAAAAAATGCTATTATAATATTAATGAATTCTTAAATGACATGGATAATGAATTGTGATAACATGTACTAATTTAATTATACTATAATTGTTTTTAACCCTTGTGCTGTGTAGATGTATTATTATGATTTGTACGCCGAAAGGCAAAACATGACGGACTCTTTTGTGACTGGAACCACTTTGTAATGTAAGTATTAACTCATGTTTATGCAAATAAATTATCTCTATCTCTCTCTATCTCTCTCTATCTCTCTACATATAGCCCTGTTGCAGTGAAGATTGAGACAGCACGAGAACTGTCTCAGATAAACGTTTCTGTTTTCAGATGAGGGTATATTTTTTTGTAATAAATATACTTTCTATTCTATCAACATTTTCAAGGAAAACCATAACATGAACAAATACGTACCATAAAAGCGAATTTGTGTCCAAAAGATCTGCTCAAACTGAAAAAAAAAATAGAAATGTTTCAGAAATTAAAAGTAAGGAAGTACCGTAACACCTTGATAAAACAGATACATATATCTGAGGCCAATTTTTTGAGTTGTGTTGGGAAAGATAAAAACAAACCTACTGACATTTAACATAATGTGACATTCTATTAGGTTCTTACATATATTATGGAATTGGCGTTTTGCGACCTGGCCATGCGTTTAGATAGGAATTCCAAATTAAAATTTATCTCAAATTTAAGTGAATTGGATTCAGCGATTCATTTGTTTATCGCGTCTTTTGTTTTTCTGTGGCATCGTTTTTTTTTTACAATATCATCGCAAGCAATCAGTTATGCTGTAACCCTCAAAAATTTAACTTTTCAGTAGAACAGAGCTACAAAAAGAGAAAAATCATAACTTTTAAAGGTTCAATGGTTGCCCTTTGAACAGTATATTATAATAATAATTCTTTTTAAATCTAGATATACGTAAAAGTCAGGGGCGTAGCGTGCCTTGGTGGGGCCCCGTATAAAAAAATATTTGGGGGCCCTTATGAAGGGTAAAGATTTTTCACATTTATTTTTGCTTACGCACGTCGGGGGCCCCCGTGGCCCGGGGGCCCCGTATAATTGATACGGCAGATACGGCGGTAGCTACGCCCCTGGTAAAAGTAATCAAAGTTGTTTAAATCACATTTTTGAGTCATACACTACAGTTTTACACGCGAGAATGTTGCAACTCGCCACTTAATAATGTATGAAGACAGGTGTATAATCTATAGATTTATTTATTTTATTTTGAAGCCATAAATTGTATGTATAAAAGGTACATGCCGATGTTGTGCAATACAGATTACTTGTATCAATACATTTTTTTTAGATTGTTGCAAAGTAGTTCCGCGCTCACCGCGAGATGGCGCTGCCCCCGAATCCAACATGCTAACGATGTGTCGTTTTCTTGTCGTTTTAGTAAACTGAATGTCAACACAGAATTTTTCAAGTAAAACTACCCTTTTGCCGTATGAGGCTAACAGCAAAGTCCATTCGAAAAAAAAAAAACAAATTTGTATGATTGAGAAATGGAGACGTCAGTTAAGCTTTAATTGTATTTGTTAGAGAGAGATAGTGATATAGTAAATTCACACATAACAGTAACACAGACATTCATTGAGACCTCAAGGTACAAGTCTGTACAACAGGTTATTTGGAATTAGATTCCTATCCTACTCACATTTCATGCACTTTGTCCCAGTTGCCGGCAGCAGCCGCGGCTGCCACGTCATCTTCGAAGGTCGGCCATCCTGAAACAAACAATGAGTGCTTATTTAATTTACCTATATTAAAAAGCATGTTATTGGTCTTAAGTCAAAATTTTATCTATTTTAATCTTTATTCCAGATTATTTTGTTTTACCTTGTTTAAAAGTTATTTTAGTCAGTGCAGCCATGGCTGAATATAAATCTTAGACGAAAAATCGTTTTATTTTATCACACAAAATGTGTATCATGTGTAAAAATGTGGTAGTAGTAGATAAAAGTACGGGTACCATTTGGTGCCACTCTTTCGTGTGGATTATCTAATATCCTTTAATGAATAATTATAAGTATTTTAATAAAAAGCGATCCTAATCATGATAATACATTCCATGTTACATAAACGAAAAAAAATAATTGAATTATTCATCTAAAATTTAACATACTGTGACAACCAAGTGGCCTTTGACTTGTGATACAAGTAATCTTTACAATATTTTGAACCACTACCTAATAAATTTTGTGGAAGTACCTATTAAAATTGTGGGTGCATAGGTGGAAGCGGAAAGGGGAATCAAAATAGCGACAGGTTGCTAGCCGCATCGCCTATAAAATGATTCCTAAGATTTTCGCCATTCCCTCGATGGGCTTTTACCATCTGCGCGGGAAGAGAGGACGCTGGTACATTTTATGTTTTTTCTTTGATCCCAGACCAGCATGAAAGTTATTTATTAAGTATTTAAACATGATATATATGTAGGTACACTAATGTACAAATACACCCCAAATTGCGCCTTCATGCGAATGTCGCAACCAATTACCTTTCCACTGAACAATTCAAATATAAAGTACTTACTGATGATGTTTCTGTAAGTGTGAATCACAAAAGTAACCACCGAATCATGTGTTTTTATCACACATTGATAAATTCTATGAAATATATTAGACACATCTTGTTTACCATTGTTATCGATAGTGTTCTGTTGGATATTTGATAGCAAAAAGGATATAACCTTAGGTACTAATAAATTTCAACTCCCTCGTTTTTCGTCTCCTATTTCTTTAATGAAATAAAATTAAACAGCACGCTTTTAGACGTTGAATCATAAATAACTAAGGATTAAATTAGCTACTGATTAGGTACAACACTAATGCAAAGTGGTTCTGAGTGCTACGATCGTCATTTGCATTATTATTTTTCCTGGTCTCCGATAAGCATAAAATATTGAAAACCTGTTTCATACAAAATAGACGTATGCTGGTGTACGCATAATATTGAGAAGATTTACTATATAAGTTAATTTTAAGACCATGGACTTTTAGGTTTAATCTTCTTCTCTGAAATGACCCTGTTACAGGTTCATGTTTGAGTAAATAAAAACAAAGTGTACCGAATGTATCAGATCGTACGAAATGAATCAGTTCAATAGGCTGCGACAGACGTCAGTTTTCCCTTTTAACAACCAAACCCTTAGAACAGAAAATTGAAATAAGCCTCAGGTTTGTGCCAGCCTAAATTGAAGCTTTTATTCTTTTTATTGTCATTTATAGTAGGGTCTAGAACCCTTAAGTTTTAGTATGAGTTTTGTACCCTACAGTGGGATATACGTATGTACGCAGCACTAATACCCTTACGCACTTAATATAGAGGTAAACATTTTGAGGATATAATTTGATGTCATAAAATGAAATACAGAATCGTCTTAATAAGTTGTTCCAACATCCGGGATCCGGGACTCACCTTGGGCGCTGACGGCCAGTGCCACAATCACTAACACGAAGGTGAATTTTGACATTTCGTTAACTGATCTAATAAACAAACAGACTATGTGTATATATTTATTAGAGTTGCGTAACAGACAGATGTTCGAGTCGCAATGTCCAGTCGGTGTTCGCAACTCCGCTTATATGGGACGATCTCTCTGGTCATCAGGTGACAATTTTGTCATTCATTTAACTCGCGAAGTTGACAACAAAACGTTTGAACGTTTGTTTTGTTTTAAGACTTGATGATTTTGTTGACATTAGGCGTTGTCTACACCTGTCTACTGTTTTTGTTTTCGTTTAATTTTGATGCAATAATTAATTGTTTATGGAAATCAGTGTTGTGTGAGCAAGAATTAAAAATCAGTTGTTTTTATGTTTTTTAAATGTTTGTCGTTGTTTTATATCTATCTAGTCTTAATTTAACAATAATTTAAGACAGACGAGTTATCGCTCAAAAGCTATTTAGGTAAATATACGTGCCGGCACATAAGTCTAACGATGACGAGTCTCGTGGACTCTCCTGCGGACCCACGGATACCGCATTTTAGATTTCTGCGCATACAAGTTCAGATTAGACTTACTTGCCGGCACTTATATTATACCACCCCACTTGCAGGGTGAGGTATTATTTTAAATAGTTGTTGGAATTAAATAAGCAAGTAAATGCTTTTTGTACAAATACACAAAGAAGCAAACACAATTCAGAAAAAAAAACAGATATAGTGCACAAAGGCGAACTTATCCTTCTTTAATTTCTACTACTCTTTACTTCTACTTCCTTCTTCTTATTAAATTTGTAACTCCTTTGTTTCATGTTTTAGTCGTTAATAGGTACCTACCTAAGGTTGGGATTTAGGTTAATTGTATCGTTATGTAGTTGTGTCGTTATGTAGGCATACTAGACTTTATCTTTAGCAATTATTAATCTAATCTCTTTCCTTTCCTTCCTCTTGTTAAGTCTCTAAATGTTGGAGTAACTCTCTACCTAGTCCCTAAGATACAGGTATCTTTTACCTAGTTTAGGGGTCACAATCTTGGCAATCATCCGCGACTCAGTTGTACCAAACTAGCTTATATGCTTATGTATAAGTACCTTTGTAACTTTGTACAATAAATCATTATTATTATTAGTATTATTATTATTATCTGCTAGTAGTTATTTTGACTAGTCTATATTATTAACCCGAGTCTACAAATAGTAGTGACTAAGCAGAAAAATTGGATTGATAATGAGATTTATTTTTCAAATTTCAAAGTTTTAGATACTTACCATGTTTTAAACCACCGCTGTGACTACAATGAAGAATGAAAGTAATGGGTTTCCCATAAAAAGGTCTATGAAAAGAAACCTGCTGATACATGGTGAAGTTTTTATGGTTCAATCTAGACTTTGACAGTGACTCTCAACCAACCCTCCTTGAGGTTAGCCGCAGTCGGGTAAAAAAAGTAAATATCAAACATGTTAATGGAAACAAAGTAAATATTTACCGTAAAACCTATGTAGGTTATTCCTTACAATCCGTTTCCTGAAATGGATAGTGCGTGCAAAATAACGAGAATACTAGATAATAATTGTTTTTTGCCCCTGTAAGCCACAGCAAAGCGTGACGAGGATTCCTTAAGCGATTATCACAACAATGAATATAATTGTAAATATTAAAATTAATGTTAATGATTGAGCGGTCAAACCACAGGCGAAACAAAATGGAACAATACGTAAACTGCGTCAGAGTCGCAAAAATCACACGCTTGTCCACAGCGAAGATACAAATACATAGTGAGGAGGAAAATGTCGGTGGTGAATAGAGGTGTCGATGGACGTTAGGTTGTGGAACTTATCTAACTAATATTATAAACGCGAAAGTATGGATGGATGGATGGATGTTTGTTTGTTACTCAATCACGCCAGAACGGCCCAACGGATCTGGATGAAATTCAGCACATATTCATATTCATATTCATATTCATATTCATTTATTGTCAAAACTGTGTACAGTTATAGATTGTCAAACAAATAAGGTAAGTATCAACAGCTTTGCCCATTTCGGACGTACAATAATTTATAATAACAATAAAAACATTAAAACAGAATCATTCACAAAATAAAAAATATTATTACTATTATTATTAAATATTATTTTTTATTATTTATTAAATAATATTATTATTATAGATAGAGAAAAGCCTGGAATAGCACATAGGCTACTTTTTATCCCGGAAAATTGTTTGGTTCCCGCGGGATAGCGATAAACAAATTCTTTGCAGATGAAGTCGCTGGCAACAGCTAGTTGGGCTATAAATGAGGCGAGTCACTTGTGAACCTGTTTACTGATTCATCTAAATCACCAATTTTATTAAGTACCTATACGCGACTGAGGATGATATTATTTTAAATATAAAAAATATTCAATTCAGACTAGGTATCTACGGGTACGTATTAAAATCCATAAAGTTTAAAATGTATTATGGGTTAAAATCAAAATATATAATGCGATTTACTCAGAAAATTGCAAATTAACGGAATTGTTATAAACTAAACCTAACCAAACCTAAACCAATCTATAGATTACACTACAAAAAAAGTTCATTTATCTAATACTTTCACAGAAAATGGCATTATATAATTTCGAACTACATAGTATCCTAGTGGTTTGACCTGTGGCCTCTCAAGCAGAGGGTCGTGGGTTCGAATCCCGGGCTCGCACCTCTGAGTTTTTCGGAATTTATGTGCGATATCTCATTTGAAATTTAACATGACCTTTTCGGTGAAGGAAAACATCGTGAGGAAACCTTGCACACAACTGCGAAGCAATTCTATGATGTGCGTGAAGTTCCCAATCCGCACTGGGGCTGCGTGGGAACTATAGCCCAAGCCCTCTCACTCTGAGAGGAGGCATGTGCCCAGCAGTGGGACGTGTATAGGCTGGAGATGATGATTATGCATTTTAACCCATTATACATTTTAAACTTTATGTATCCTGATCCGCGCCCGGTACCTTATACATATCGCGGACTAGTAACAATAGGTATGTAGGTACATAAATCATTTTATTTTCTATTCGCCTAATACTTGTACGCGCATATAAGACTTATTTAAAATACATTTTATAAATTTTTTCTACTCCTGTACCTACTGTTATCAGTGATTTAAATAATCACGAAGACTACTCCCCCCGGCCACATTAGCGGGCGAAGTTTCGTGTCGCGTTGTCGCGATAAAAAGTTCGAGTTCGTGTAACCACGAACTACGTGGCCACACTTAGACCAAATTACCGCGATAAAAACTTCGGGCGAACTATGTCGCGCAACTCTGAATTTGACGGGAAAATGAACCAACAGCGCAAAGAAACAAAAAGATGGAGGAAGCGTTTGCTTTGTATTGTAGGTATGTCTGTAAATAATCCTTAATAACTATTGCAATACGACAAAAACTACTGCAATCTTCTACCTTACCTTTTGTTAATTGAAACAACTATGAAAACTACAAGGGTAGGATGAAAAAGGAGTAAAACGGGAACAAGTATTTACCATTATTTTCTACAAACACGAAAAGAACATGCCTACAATAATATTACTTTGGATAAGTCTATTTTGTCTATTCCTTTGAAAAGCAGTTTGTTGTTGCTGTTAAACAGAGGGGCTACTCCGAAATTCGATTTTCGAAGTTCGTATCACACCGTCCCTCCCTCTCTCAAGTCAATGACTATTAGTGAGACGAGCACGAAACGAACTTCGAAAATCGGATTTCGGAGTATAAGGCCTGCTCTATCGTTACGTTACTCTGCCAGCCATCCATAGACTGCCAGACCTAGATAATTTTTTACGCGATCAACATTAAATTTACGGTAAAAATGCTTACTACACCAACATAACAAATTATTCGAAATATTATAAACGGGATGTGAACCGCGATTACCTTTATTGAGCTCCCGATATTTCGATACAGTTGCATGTATCATGATCACGGGTAGACTGAAGAAATTGCGTCCCCGTCCGCGTGCGTGCCCGTGCGTTGCGATCCCGTTTATAATATTTCGAATGAACTTAACCGTGAATCATTAAAAACTCTTATAACAAATTATTTCATTCATATATGTTTTTTTATAGAACTAAAACTTACTGAACTAAACGCATAGCTGCCAACATAACAAACATGATTTTTAATAACG
Organism: Pandemis heparana; assembly: GCA_963854515.1. Taxonomy (NCBI): domain Eukaryota; kingdom Metazoa; phylum Arthropoda; class Insecta; order Lepidoptera; family Tortricidae; genus Pandemis; species Pandemis heparana. The sequence continues at coordinate 5,767,394 of OY978007.1, forward strand.
TCACTGGCAAGTTGGGAAACGTTTTGACTAAATGCGCCAAGAATGCAAGGCTATCTAAATTATTATTAACAAAAAAAAAAGTTTACCACCGTACACCGTAAACAAACTTCCAATTTTGTCGTTTATCGTTTTCATGTTTCCCGCTCGTGTCTTGTTAATAATTGTAAATAATGCTAGTCGGACTCGCGCACGAAGGGTTCCGCACCATTGTCTATACTTAAATAACTAGGTATAAACCAATGTAAGCAGAGCCCTCCTCCAAAGCAATTTTTACGCAGTGTGGGGTCACTTTATATTGGTCAGGTCACTGATATGACTGACATACGTACATTATTCTGGTTTTTAGTATTTCTTGTTAAAGCGGCAACAGAAATACATTGAATATTTCAAGCGTCTTCCTATTGCCGCTATTAATATCGAGCAACAAACGCAAAAAAACACGTTTGTGGTATGGGAGTCCCCCTTAAATATTATTTGGTTTTTAGTATTTGTTGTTATAGCAGCAACAGAAATACATCATCTGTAAAAATTTCAACTATCTAGCTATCACGGTTCTTGAGATACAGCCTGGTGACAGATAGACGGACGGACAGCGGAGCCTCACGAATAGGGTTTCCGTTTTTACCCTTCGGGTACGGAACCCTAAAAAGCATCGATGCAAACGAAATTAAATCAACACCTGAAGAAATATCCACGGCGGCCCGCAAATCTCAGCAAATTTATGACAAAGCCTACGAGAATTTCATGGCGTGGAGACTAGAACACTGGACTTCTTTATTTTCGGAGAACGTATTACTTTCATACTTTCATAGGTTACTTAGTCGTAGAAAAAGTATTGTATGCAACATTGTACATATAAGCAAGTCAAAAAAAGCTGGTGGCGTAATTATTACGATGTTCGCTACGCTCACATCGTAACCCCACACCACTCCACTTTTTTGACCCCTCTTATACAACTGTCGCATAAAATACTATTATAGAATAAATAAGTGTATTAAGAGGAAGGTTTATTTTGAAACAGAACAGAAAAGTACTCACCTCTGTTAATACACTATTAACTATTCAGTACCACAGTCTTATTTGCCGCTAATATATTTAGCTATAGCCCTGGCTTCGCACATTATTAAAGTAAGTACCTATAAAGGTATATAAATCTTCCTCTTGAATCGTTCTAGTTTAAAGGATCTGCATACTTACACACATACACTATACTACGTAAAAATAAACATTATAAAGATGTAACATACGCAAGCAAGTATTTCGTTTAAAGATCGACTCTACTCAGAAACCTGTCCAATACTAACAAGCCCTTTACAGAAAGACTTTTAGTAAGACAGATTATAAGTTCTTAGATCCCGACGACAGTATAGTTTTCATTTGCAAAGATAATCTCACCAAAAACATTTTCATGTCATGTAGAGTCGAACCAAGCTTGTAACTCTACAATCCCCAACGTCACAAACTCTACGCCTTAAGGTGGTTGCAGAGGAAACAAAAGTGAACATATCACGCTAGATGGCGCTGAGGAGCAAGATTTGTAGTTTTTGTCAATTATTTCGTAAATTCTTTTAGTTTTAATAAATTGTATATTGGCGAGTCCACGTATTTGTCTCTTACTGGTGTAGTAATAATATCACGTCATAAATTGTTTTATTCTCCCATGTATTGGTCAATTGTAAAAAACCAGCAAGCATGCACACTAAGAGACACAAAGTGTGAGTGTGTATGGGTGATTCATTCATTAAAAGTAGCGTATCATCTGTCAGCGTCAGTTCGCTGGTAAGTAGAATAAAAACAGGCATATATTTGATTTTGATGAAAACCGGCCAAGTGCGAGTCGGACTCAGTGGTCCTATAACCTGTAAGGGTTCCGTTTTTCCTTTTGAGGTAGGACTTTTTTATCATCTGCCAAATTTTGATGGGGTACCTACCTACCAATAACACAGGAGGTATGGGGATTCACTACGTAATTTGCTTTATGATTAGAGTTTATATTTCAGTTGGTTCTATGTTTTCACGTAGGTTTAAGATATGGTATCAAAAACATTGTAAATCGATGTATGTAGGTAAAACTGTTTTGTTAGCGCAGGCATGATTCCTAAGTATGTTTATAATTTATGGAACTGTTGGTTTTTATGAACTTACTAGCTGTTGCCAGCGACTTCGTCTGCAAAGAATTCGTTTATCGCTATACCGCGGGAACTATGCAATTTTCCGGGATAAAAAGTAGCCTATGTGTTATTCCAGACTTTTCTCTATCTATGTGTCGAATTTCATTCAAATCCGTTGGGCCGTTCTGGCGTGATCCAACATCCATCCATCCATCCATACTTTCGCATTTATAATATTAGTTAGATATTGTACGTTCAATATTAAAATGTAACCGTTTGTTTCCTAAAAAAAATAAAAAAATACAGAAAACCGCATCTAAATCGGTCCAACCGTTCTCAAGATAGATGGGAATAACATACGTTTGCGGACAAACACACATACACACAAACAAACACAACCTATCACCCTAAACGCATATACCTTCTCCGTTCCGACGTGGGTAAATTATGTGGCTTGGCCGTTTCATTACTGCAAGAATATGTGTTTATAAAAGAAAAGTATGCAAGTTATGAGAGTTCAAAAAAGCGCTTCGAGAAAAGGCAGGTAGTGCCTTCATGCTTCGCTTGGCTTTGTTTGAGCGAACTGAATATTGTTTGAAACAAAATTGCCATTTGCGCAATTATGCCAATTGCCGTGACGTGACGTATTATTTAATCTAACTAGCGTAATTTACATTGAATCAATATTGTAAATATCCATCTGGTAAAATAACACGTGAACTTTTCTTTCGTGGTATACCAACATTGTTGTATAGGTATATTTCGTGGTTTCGTGGTATTATAAACATTTAAAAAAAGTATGATAAATAAAAATCATTACCTATCGCGCGAATAACTTTATTACATTTCTCTTAACACAAAAATCCGAAGTTACAATGCCAAGTTAGTTCAAAATCGCACCAGCGAAAACGAATAATGGAAAAGAAGTCTAAATAATATCGTGTACAATGAGTTACTTAATCTGATATCATCTTAGCTTTTGGTTGCTGGTTGGAAAATATTTCAGTTGTAATTTGGGTTGCTTGTTTTTATTCCTTCATTATTTTCTTAGTTGATTTCTTAGTCCATCAGTGTTTGGTTACTCCTTCGTTAACGCTGGGATAATGTGTGTTCGAAATCAGGATTGGCTTTTGGCATCGGCCGATGTTTTGGTACCATCACCATGAGGAGGCGTCATTTTCTTGATGAACTGTTCGCCGAGCTTCTGTAAAAAAAAGCTTCATTTAAACACAATGATTATGTAGGTACTCGTATTTTTTAAAAAGAGAGCCCTTTCCCAGTAAGCGTTTAGTTGCAGCAGTTGCAGTTAAAGTTACTATTTGTTCAGCTAAGTTCGGAAATATGTCTTTCTTGTCTGATTTTGGCAAACTTGTTTATTCTATCCGGACATTTTTTTATAGCGAAAACTCATATAGTTTAAAACAAGCTAAACCCAAACTAAAGTTAAATAAACTTACAATGGGCGTCTTGATTGCTGTGTCTTCCATGCTGAAAAAAATAAACAATGACTCTTAATTAAAACGTTACTAAATACCTAACGCATAAGTCGGTAAATATTCATGTTAAAAGATCTGTCTTTTGTTTGAGTCTTATATTGGGCACGTATTTGAATATCGAAAATTAAAATATCGAAAGTTAAAAAGTCGACGGTCAAAATATCGAAAAACAGAATGTCGAACGATCATAAGGTCGAAATTCAAAATGTCGAAAGTATATATTCTCGAATGGTACAATTATCGAATGCCTAAATTTCGAAAATCTGAATATCGATAACTAAATTATCGAAAATCAGAATATCGAACGATCATAAAGTCGAAATTCATAACCTCGAAAGTATATATTATCGAATGGTACAATTATCGAATGCTTAAATATCGAAAATCAGAGTGTCGAACGATCATAAGGTCGAAATTTAAAATATCGAAATTATATTATTGAATATATCTGATACACAGGCAACATAGGTTAGGTTAGGTTAGTATTGCGTCAAGGCGCGAAGCGCCTCAACTAGGCGGAATAGGAGCTCCGTCGACTTTTCTCGTAGCTATTCAAAGTTATTTTTGTTAATCACACATTTTACTTTGTCATACGAAACATTTAGTCGCATGAGAATTGAATAGCTACGAAGATAAGTCGACGGAGCTCCGCTTCGCGGAGCTCCTATTCCGCCTAGTTCAGGCGCTTCGCGCCTTGACGCAATACTAACCTAACCTAACCTACGATTGCCTGCGCTTTCTTGCAGATTTTGAAAATAGATATGGCGCTAAACTATTTTAACCATTCGGCATTTGAGCTGTAGGAATGTGAGACGTCAATATAATAGCAGTAGATGTTAAGATCGTTCGCTATTTCAATTTTCGATATTTTATACGTTGGGTTTTTGATGGTCGATCTTTTGTGTTTCGATTTTAACATATATCGAGCATTCGATTGTAGATATTTTGAACTTTCGATATTTTAGCCGTTGGGTATTTGAATTTTAGGTATTTCAGACGTCGATATTATGATAGTAGATATTTAGATCGTTCGATATTTTAATTTTCGATATTTTGACCGTCGACTTTTTAACCTTAGATATTTTAAATTTCGATATTCAAATACGTGCCCCTTATATTAGAGTGTGTGTAGGAATAAATTATCTCATAGTGTACGGTTTAGGACAAATATCTTCGAAAAAACAAAAAAGGGGAAAAAAACAAGAATTTTAGATTAAAAAGTGCCTTTTCAAAGTGAGTAAGTACCTTCCTAAATATATTATAATAATACACACACACATAAACCACAACTTTTCCCTTACGGGGTAAACAGACCCTAAGGTAATGACCTAAAGGTCACGTTTAGCATGATTGTGGGCCATGTGGGCGTAACTATAGGTGAAAAGGGGAATCAAAATAGTGATGGGTGGGTTGCTGGCCGCAACCATGCTGGTCTGGGAGCAAAAAAAAAACATAGAATGGACCAGTTTGCTTCTCTTCCCGCGCGGATGGTAAAAGCCCATCCAGGGAATGGAATCTTAGAAATCATGTTATAGGCGATGTAATAATACCTCCTCAATTTTTGAGCCGCACCATATAGGTCGACTTGAATATGGCCTCTCAAGCAGAGGATCATGGATTCGAAATGAATAACCTAAATGAGCAAATATAACGGGTCACTTTTCGTACAACTTTATATGGGAAGTGTGACCCTTTATTTTTGCTCGTCAGATTACTTAGTTACGTCAACTGGGGTGACTTTGGTAATTTTGGGGCGACTTTGATCGTTTTAAAATTGCTATAAAATCGCTATTATCCATATCCGGGGAATGTTTGGCATGTAGACGCAAAGGCGATCGACGAAGACATAGATTGGAAGCAGCAAACGCAAATAAAAAAATAATGGTTTCGTCATTAAAACTACTTTTTAAAGTCACCCCGTAAATCAAAGTCACCCCAGTTGACTGTACCTATATACCAAGGATTTTGTTCAACACTGATATAAGATAAACATGTATATCGATTGAGTCAAATCTGGGGTCCTAGTGAAAAGGGAAAAAGTCTAAATTTTAGACTTAACCTCTTTTACACTAAAAAGAAAATAAACTGTCGTTTAATCCCTTTTTCACTAGGACCTCAGAAATACGGGATCTAAATTAATTTGGCACTCGTACGCGTGTTTAATATCGCTGCATATCGCAAGCATTCTTTCCCACTCTTGTGAGCTCGGGTAATGCATGCAAATGAAAATGCAAAAAATGTGCATAACCGTTAAAAAAAAACCAGTATGATTTTCCATCGCTTTGTTCTGTAAATAAAACTCAAGAGTGAGATGATATCACGTTTGCTTTATGCATCGATACAAGTGGCGGCACGTAAGTAAAACGTGGAGGGGATATGCGCAGTATGAAAAACAACAATCATTTTCATACTGCGCATATCCCCTCCACGTTTTACTTTATGTACCGCCACCTGTACTCGTATAGCAATAATACTCATGTAAATGTGGAATTATGAACATTGGTTATAATACGGGAGCCTCGTTATACGGTCCGTTTAATTAGTGTCGTATAATTATATTTCATTTTAAGTAGATTACAGTAGTATAATGACATATATCTATATATTTAGCTATTCTTACTTGGTCATTGCAGAACTGAAGATGGAAAATGGATCTTCGGAGTTAGCGGCTGGAAAGAATTAATAAAGATTTATATATCAAAGACATTTAGTTGTCTACGAGTATAAAACTATGTAACTCTGACTAATATACTATAGAACCTAAGTGACCATGATAACGCTTTGTTTCTCAAAAGAGTATTATTGTCTATCGAACTAACAAACGGTGTTCAGCCTTTTCGCCGATTTTTTTTTGATCGAATTTCATTTAGCAACCAACATTTCGCCGAATGTTCACTTTGACAACTGACAATTGGCAAATTTTTGTATGCCAACCTCTCATTTGGCCGAATTTTCATGAAGACGAGTATCATTTTGATTTAAAAAAATTCGAATATATTACATAAATGTTACACTAGGCCGAAAAACTGTTATGATTAATTTGGATTAATTTAGGTTTAGGTGCGGCGGGATGGCCCTTGGCTTGGGCCACCCCTTAGCCGCGAACATATTTGTTTTAATTTATAAACAGTCTTTATTTTACCTTAGAATGTCTTATTTTTTATTAATGGTTATGTAGTACCATTTGGCTATATAAAAAAATGACATTTTAATAAAATGTCCATGTAAAAAAAACAATAAACGTTGAGTTGGCAATCGTGACGTTGGGAAATGAAACTAATCATTTTAACGAGTTGTCATATTATGATGATTCGGCAAAATGAAATTCGGCCAAACGTTGGTTGGGAAGTGAAATTCGGCAATAAAATTTTCGGCAAATCAATAGAGAACCGCAACAAACTGTTAGCATGGTCTTTAAATTTCAACAAACTAAGGGCTATGTCGTATGATTCTCCAAAAAATATCGTGTTGGAAATAATCGCTACGCTCGGAAGACAATTATAACTAGATCCAATCACACAGGAAATACACGGAATCAGATGTCTATCCATTTGATGACCGACGATGACTAGGCACAGAAGATACCTCATTCCGTGTATACGTGCCGGCACGTAAGTCTAGCTATGATGAGTCACGTGGAGGGGATCTGCGCACCCACGGATACCATATTTTATACATCTGGGCATACAAGGTCATCGCTAGACTTATGTGCCGCCACTTATTTTTAATGTGGCTGAGCGAAAGGATCAAGTTGTCATGATAGTCTCCAGCAGCCTACTTCATGGAAGTATCACACCACTAGCCGCAACTATACCAATCATCAGGTATGATGATGATGAGGGTCAACAGCTGGACAGTTGTAAAAACGTAGACTAGAAAGGTCATCCTATACCAATGTTAGAACCAAAGAGAACCAAAGAGAACTAGGTACCGTTTTAGGAGACGGGAGTGCCTTACAAAAAGCGTGAACTCATACATGAAACGCAGGCGAAAACAATCTAACCCGCCTAAATTCGAATGCCGTCAATTGTCTACTGCTTTGTAGGATTTAACGTTCTTTCAAACTTAGATAGGTAAAAAAAATCGCCTTCGTTTCATATCATCGGTCGATCGTTTTTACGTTGAGAGTTACGCGAGGCTGGTTAGAACCGTTTGAACTTATTAAATGTAAAATCTTCTATACTAGGTATTTATTTATAAAACAATGTCGGGTTCTCTACGAGTTCCTGCACAATGTAAAACTCAAGAAAGGCTTCAATGATTTTTATGATCGTTGATTTGTTGTAATTGTCTCGATCACGCAATAGCAGAATAAGTAATTAAAATATAGTGAACATTTTAGAAAAGAAAAGTTCGTATGCAACGTCATCTCTGATGACATGCAAAAAACTGATTCAAAGGCAATAGCGAGACGAAGTTAGACGAAGTTATGTATATTATTAATTATATATATTTACCAGGGCCAGCCATGCAAGCGGCCAAAGTCACCAAAACCAGAAACAGGATAATTTTCGACATGTTGATTGTTAGGTTTTCTTACACGTTCGCAACTAGTAGGTACTGTTAGCTGTGAGTCTGTGATGATTGGACTCAACAACCTGCGAATATATACCGACTGGTGGCTTCCATCACTGTCATAAGTGAACTCGTGATTTAGAGGGGAGGCTTGGGAGAGGTTGGCCTATTTTCATTGATACATACATCTAACTAATATTATAAATGCGAAAGTATGGATGGATGGATGGATGGGTGTTTGTTTGTTACTCAATCACGCCAGAACGGCTCAACGGATCTGGATGAAATTCGGCACATGGATAGAGAAAAGTCTGGAATAGTACACAGGCTACTTTTGATTCCTGAAAATTGCGTAATTCTCGCGGGATAGCGATAAACGAATTCCTTGCAGACGAAGTCGCTGGCAACAACTAGTACATACATAAATAAAGTCTTTATCCCTTACGGAGTAGACAGAGCCTAAGGTAACAAGACATAAAGGCTACGTTTATCATGATTGTGGGCGTATAGGTGGAAAGGGGAATCGAAATAGTGATGGGTTGCTAGCCGCATAACCTATAACATCATTATGCGTATCTTTCATTGATACCTACAATTGTTTTTTTTTCTTTTGAATATTTTTTCACAATGAACAGTTTGTTCACGTTGTAATAGATGTCACAATTGTCACATAGGATAGTATTATAAATTAATTAATATATTTACATGTATAAAAAGTTCTGAGCAGTGAGATGTAGGTAGGTAACTATAATTAATAAATAGTTTGTTGTTGGAAACCGCAATTTTTTCACCCTGTATTGGTACAAGATCTTTTTTTGCTTTTTACTCACGAGGGAGAAGCTGTTGTAAGCGGAACTTAGTTGTTACTAAAAGGATGCTAAAAGGTGAAAAAATATAGTATTATTAGTTGAAATACTACATGAGAGTCTTACTTGACTCGTTCAACTAAAAACGTGTATTATTAATATTATAATTATGACCTTTAGATAAATTCATCAAAAATTATTAATAAGTTTTTTTTTTTATCTGTTCAATGTTGCCCAAGGTTCTCAAAAATATTCTTATAAATAAGAAACAAAGTAAATTGGTCTAATTATTCTTCCAATAGTATAATGAAAAGGCGGAAAAACTTGCGCTTGAGACAAATAACCATCTTTTGTTGTTTCTCGGAAAGATTACGAGCGATTTATTTTTTAAATCCTTTGTTTCTTTGACAAATTTCAATGTCGCTAACATGGTACTTACCTAAGTTTAAGAAGTTTTCAGTTTTCTTCCAGATTTCAGTCACAAACATCGTGTTTTCTTAAAGTATTACTTATTAGAATTCATTGAGATCGACGCGAACCTTTAAAATATTTATTAGAGTATATACATATGTATATATAACGGATAACATACCTATAGCTTCTGGTTAACTCTAAAAACTATTAAATAATAGAGTTAACCAGAAGTTTTATTTATGTTATCCGCTATATCTAATCTAATCTAACTTATAATATTATAAATGCGAAAGTATGGATGGATGGATGGATGGATGGATGTTTGTTTGTTACTCAATAACGCCAAAACGGCCCAATGGATCTGGATGAAATTCGGCACATAGATAGAGAAAAGTCTGGAATAGCACATAGGCTACTTTTTATCCCGGAAAATTGCGTAGTTACCGCGGGATAGCGATAAACGAATTCTTTGCAGACGAAGTCGCTGGCAACAGCTAGTATATGTATATATTGAAGTCGAAGTGCGTTTAGAATTTAACCTAAAACTTTCCAAGTAAGTGTCAGGACAGGACACACAAAATGAAGCGGTTGGTAGGGTAGTTAGGTACCTACATAATATGTGGCAAACATGATTTATGGGGTGTGGGGGAAGGGGGGGAGGATTACAAAGATTTTTACACACACACACAAATTACGTCTATATCCTTTACGGGGTAGACAGAGCCTGAGGTAACAAGACCTAAAGGCCACGTTTAGCATGATAGTAGGCGTATAGGTGGAAAGGGGAATCAAAATAGTGATGGTTGCTAGCCGCATCTTTACAATTAAACAAACGAAAAATACGAATGTTTGTTCTCTTCTTTGTATTTTTCTATATAAGTATGTTTATCCGTAGTCTAGTACTCATATTAGGTACAAGCTTTGCTTAGTTTGGGACTAAGCCAATTTTTGATAAGTGTCCCAAGATATTTATTTATTTATTTATTTATTTATTTATAGACTTAGCAAATGAATCCCTGGATCGTAAAATCGTTTTCGCCAATTTCCCATTTGTAAATCAGAATATTATTTTCTCTAACTCTTAGTCGGCTTATTTACGTACTAGTGCCTGGCATTACTTAAAACATAATTCTTATATTATTATGTTACTTAAGCATATCATCTGGACCCCAAAACTGCCGGCCGCCGCGTTTTGAAAAATAAAAATTACACCCAACTTATGCAACGCACGTGTACATGGGGGTATATCAAATGAAAGCTAGTTCAATATTATATTTGTGCTATGAACTGTAATTGCATTAATAATAACGTTTAAGAGCTATTAACAAAAAAAGTGATAATCATGGGAAAATATTACGGGCTTTTATTTCTTGCACCAAAACTAAAGACTGCAGACTAAAATAATGTAACCCAATAATGAAAATAAATTATTAAGCTTTACATTAAAATTCAAAGTTTGAAAATCGGATATAAAATGTCGATGTTTATCACTATCCCGCGGAAATAATGCAATTATCCGGGATAAAAAGTAGCCTATGTGTTATTCTAGGGTACCAGCTATCTTCGCTCCAAATTTTTTCCAAATCCGTCCAGCCGTTTGCGCGTGATGAAGTAATACACACACAGTCGCAAACTTTCGCCTTCATAAGTTAAGTACGAGTATTTAGTAGACATTAAATTAAGACAAACTTATAACTCACGTATAAAAGTCGAGTGATAGGTACTCGACATGTTTCAGTCTAGTTCTATACGTGAGTAAAGTTATCCGTTTGTTTAATTATGATTAGAGTCTCACGGTAGATTTATGTTGTTACGTAGTGTAAGACGTATCTTGTTGGTAGTGTAAGACGTATCTTGAATCGGACTTTAATGTATACCCGCTGAAGAAGTTAATGTCAAAATTTGATATATCAGCACGTCTAGCACGAGAGCGCACAAGACTCGCGTCGCGCGCGAGATATATTGCCCGTCTTTTTCTTACTGTTCGTTCTAGAAAGAGACGGGTAGTCTATCTCGCGCGCTCTTGTGTTAGCCTAGACAAATGCAGCGAGCCTTTTCATGGGGCCTTACCATGACGTCTTACAGCCTTAGTCATAAAAAGTTAGAGGCTCGCTATAAGCTCGCTATAAGACCGATGCAAAAAAACATGATTCATAAACGTCAATTAGCGCTAATCAGTCCTTCAAGGGTCTGTTAAATAGTCCGAAAGTTAGCGGACCGTAGACCCTCCTTTATCTCTCTGCTAACTCACAAAATGGCCGCCACATGTGTGAACAGCTGATTTTGGCAAGAGCAAAACCATAATGCAAGACAGTTTTTTTGTTTTAAGTTTTTATCCCCTCCGGGAAAGGTAAAGGAAACTAGATACACACTGCCTAGTCTGTCGTGTTAATTCGCTGGTTTCCCGCTAATTCGCTGCCACTGCTGTCAATTTTTTTTTTATTCACTAAAAGGCCTTTTTTGGTCTATGATTTGTCAAGGTGACAACATAACGCGTCTAATTCATCCATCAACAGCTCATTAGCTACAGACAGTTAGCAAGCGTTTATGAATCATACTTTTTAACAACTGTCAAATAAGCTTAATCAGTCTGTTAACTAATGGACCGATCAAAGCTTGATTAAGGCGCTGTCAACAGCAAATGACCTGGAGCAGCGCCACTCTTCACACATACGGTTCACGTGCCCGTTAGTGAAAGAGAAGAAACTATTCCGGCAGCTTGGCGCGCGTCTAAAATCTTGCAAATAAGACACAAATCATAAGAAATAAACAAAAGTATGGATTATTTGTGAAATATGACTCGTTAGCCGTTTAGGTATGAATATGTTGACTTTATGTTTTTAATTGCAGACCCATACGTCGAAAAAATAAAGACATAGAAAGAAAGAAGAAAGAAAGAAAGAAGACATTTATTCATTTTGCATGATAATATAAGAGCATGTACACACAATTTTATAAAAAAAACAACAATAAAAAAACCAGACATGAAAATTTGAACATCAGCGTTGTGTGTGTCTTCGCAAAAGTGAAACGGTCGCTGGCTCAGCATTACGCCGTTACCGAACCGTTTAATGATGATTTTAAGACTAATCTTTGCAATTATTTTCTATCGAGCCGATTTTGTTCAATTATGTATCGAGCCCGTCTATCGTGTTTAAAATATGATGAAAATTAACATTATATTTTTTTTTGTATTTTTTTTGTGTGCAGTTTTTCTTAAAAAAGTGTTTAAATAACATCAATTTCAACAAAATTAGGTGTTGTCAGCCTCTTAAGGATTTTTTATGAATAAGGCTGTTAGTCTTAATTCCGACTCAGTTCAGGTTTTAGCTGTCATTTTTAGTATGGATCTGACAGCGAGCAAACCAAAACTGAATCGAAATTGAATCGCATTAAGACGTCATGGTAACCCCCCTGAACTTAGATTATTCTGTTTGCTGGAAATCGTCACACCTGCGCTGCGTACAACACGATATGTGACGACGATGATTCTTGACAACAGCTTATTCAAGGTCTCTCAGTTATCGTTATCGTTATTATGTCTTATCTGACGAGCTGTTCAGTAAGGACGCGGATCAGGGAGGGACATCAGGATGCCGAAAGCCCTAAGGTAAGCTCAAGAGGATACTCCGGCGTGGTACTGACTGGTCAGCCAAAGCGTATAGACTACTGGCCTATAGCTACTGGTCCTGCAATGTTGTATACCCTCGGGCAAATCTAAAACTAAATGGATTCGTCTGCTTCGCTGACGCAGGCAACTGTCCCTGTCCCTCTTGCCCGAGGCACCAGAGAGCCAAAGCTATAGGAATGGGCTGTAGAGTGTGTGCATTAAGGATGCAGAGCGGAGGGATGGAGTCGACCCGCATACTTGAGGGACATACACACACTAGCAGCCTTATTCATAAAAAATCCTTAATTGAGGTTTGATCAGTTATATTAGTTAACAGACTGATTAAGCTTATTTGACAGTTGTTAAAAAGTATGATTCATAAACGCTTGCTAGCAGTCTGTTAGCTAATGAGCTGCTGATGGATGGATTAGACGCGTTATGTTGTCACCTTGACAAATCATACGCCAAAAATAGCCTTTTAGTGAATTAAAAAAAATTTTACAGCAGTGGCAGCGAATTAGCGGGAAACCGAAAACATGGCTTCAGCCTAACACGACAGACGAGGCAGTGTGGATCTAGTTTCCTTTACCTTTCCCGGAGGGGATATACTTAAAACAAAAAAAACTGTCTTGGGTATGGTTTTGCTCTTGCCAAAATCAGCTGTTCACATTTGTGGCGGCCATTTTGTGAGTTAGCAGAGAGATAAAGTAGGGTCTATGGTCCGCTAACTTTCGGAAGACTTAACAGACCCTTGATGGACTGATTAGCGCTAATTGACGTTTATGAATCATCTTTTTTTGCATCGGTCCTACAGCGAGCTTATAGCGAGCCTCTAACTTTTTATGAATAACGCTGTAGATCTGCAATTCTTCAATTTGATGTCATCACCGACGAAGACGATCACCATCAAACTTCACCGCCAATATATCGAGTATGACGGCGTTCAATGGCTTCTGCAGACTTTCAGCGCTGGTGCTCTACCTGCCTTCCGAAGCTCGACCATCACGTCATCACCGGCTGTCTTATAATTCTATGGCGTTTGAAAGCCTTTTTGATCTCACAGATTCTGATGTCTAGAATGCTTACCTTCGGTATTCCTAATGCGCTATCTTTAAAACTTTTGTTTTCTGAACTATAAAGATGTTAGTCTTCGACAGAAAAGCATCTAAATATAAACATCTAAGGCGGAGCTGGTACCTAATTGGCAATTTTAAAAAGGGAAAGATGCAGGAGATGTTGTAAAATAGTTTAATCCAGGTCCATTGATCATATCATAGTAAATGATTTCTCACAGTTCCCTTTTTCATTGTCAATAAAATTAAGTATTGTAAAAAATCAATCAATATTTACCTATTCGAGCACCTATGTTCTATAAAATGTTAAATAATCACCAGATTCCTCCTCTTTTATTTATTTAACTGGCTAGTTTAGTTACATCGTAATATTTTTCCTAACAAAACGCCGCACGCAGCGTTTCCTCTAATCTACTCATCTGACCATACCATTCATTAAAACTCCATAAATTATCCCCCCATTAAATCAAAAATTTAATAAATCTGTAAGTATTGCCGACCCTTTCAACATTTTTACACTCCTTTAATTTATAAAGAACCCAGTACTACGTTCTACCGAACCCGTATAGTACCCTGGGAAAACCTCGACTGGAGTTCATTTCATAATTCCACAGCCGGAGAGTTCGTTGAAAAAAATCTTCCGAAACCGAACCGTGTATGATCACTTAAGTTCTAAGGTGTGAGGATAACGCCCTGCCGGCGACGAACGGTGAGATGGTAGAATGCGGGCGTGGGCATCATGTTGAACAATTCCTTGGAACACAGCCCATTATATGTACCTAGATAAGATACTAGAATTCTTATTAAAGTTAAAAAATATTGAACTTAAAAACTACGTCTTTGATGTATACCAGACAAAACACTTACGATAAAAGCTGCCTTTAGCTTATCAGCTAGTCTTTGTTTGTGCTATCAGACCAATGAACCAGTCTGATGATAATAACTATGTAACCTTATCTTATAGCACCGTGTCTTGGGCGGCGTGTTAGGGTGGCAGCTCTCACAGGCCGCAGTGAAAGGCGGTGATTTGATTTCATACTTATGTTAAAGCGCCAATCTAGCCCGACGGGCTCCCAGGAGTTAGATGTGCACGTCTCATTTAGTACAAAAACTTGTAAAGACGTCTTTGGATGAAAAGGTTTAACTATAATGGTTGTTTTAGATGTTCTTTGGACATTTATAACAGAGTACTTTAGACATATTCCTTGGTGATAAGGATAAGCTGAAAATTTTATAATAATACCTACCAACTGTTGACTTCTGATAACAAAAACATTTCTTAATCAATCATTACTTTTCCTATAAAGCCGATTTAACTTGCATTATTACTTTATAGGTACTTAGAACTATCTATACATACAATAAAACTGTATTTATTAATAAAAAGAAACACATGTCATACTCGCGCGATTTATTTTAATTTGTAATTGTTACTAACAGTTCGATATTCAAAGGTGGTCTGCAGTTTAGAAAAATCCAGAAAAGTGCATTTTAAAAGATGTTAGAGTCGCTTAGAAAGCGATATTCTCCATCGGGTCTATGTTCATTGTGAGGGTCCTAGTTTTTTAAGTGATGCTCGGTCACAACTCCGTCGTCATTTTCAATGTCGTCTTTTTTAGTTTCATCTTTAACTGTCTCGCCGTTCACTTTTTCTACAACGCTAGACGTCGACGTGAAACTGCCATGACTCGTTCCGTCTTTCGGTTTTTTCATGTTTTTGATGTCATCTGCTCCAAAAGACTGCAAAACAAGTTTTCCATTACTTAAAATGCTATAGATTTTTTTTAATATTGATGATGAGATGTGGCTCTTTTTTTATGTGAATAGGAAGGCAAACGAGCAACTGGGTCACCTGATGGTAAGTGATCACCACTACCCATAGACACCCACAACCCCGGAGGGATCGCAGATGCGTTGCCAAGGGCTAAGATGAAATGCCTCTTGTGCTCGTAATTTCCCCGGCTGTCTTATTCTCCACATTGGAACACAGCAGTGGAAGCACTACTGCTTACCAGCAGGATTAGCAAGTAGGATGGTGGTAGTGATCCGGACGGACCTTGCACAAGGCCCTACCACCCGTAAAAAAGATTGGATCAAAAAAAGAGAAAGTAGGTAAGTATTGTAACTGCGTCTTTTTAGACATTTCCTGAAAGGAAGATGGGATGTTATAATTTATCTTTCTCTGTAAGTTTTTTAAACAGCAAATATGTCTCGATCACGTTCACTTTAACGTTTTAATTACTAGGGTAAATATTAAAATACTCGACTTGGCGGGGGCACTACCGTGTCCCCAGATTATTTCTGCGCCTCCAAGAGGCACATAGGTATCCGCAAACAGTAAAGCTGTTATTTTAATTGACATGGAATCATTTGATACCTCATTGTGTTGGCTGTCATAAAAAAAACTAAAGGTAGGTAGGTACTTGTGCAAAATAAAACGTTTCTATTACTTAATTTTGAATAAGTATTACAAAACACTCACACTAAAAGCCTTAAAGATGTGTCCAAAACTGAAAAAAGAAAGTTAAATGGAGTTAATGAAGCAGTTTATTTATGATTTAAGGAAACACAAAAATATGATAAAAATGAACAATTTTATTCATTGATTTCATTATACTGAAAGTGCTATGAAATATTGGCATTTTATAAGTAAAGGCTAGCCACTAGGAATATATAATTATGTTTTCGGAGAAGTCATCAAATGTCCGAAAGTAGAATAATTTTATAAAGTAAACGTAGGTACATTTTAAAGTCTCACGATACACAAAGCATACATACATGGTATGATGTACTCGTATCATATCATAATTAAATGATGATAAGTAAAATACCTATACACACAACACAGGCACAAGTAAGAGGTAGTGCGGTAGGTATTTTAGTAGGCAGGTATATTTTGTCTAATGTATATGTAAAGTCAGCGTCATATAATATGAAACATTAAAAGTGGACAAAAAATTCGACACACCATCAGTACAATACAATACAATAACTCTTTATTGAACACCACACATAACAACCAAAACAGAAAAAAGGCCACACCACCATACTATTTCTATGGTGTAGTATACCGAACTATTTGGCCGACTTGGATGCTTCAAACTATAATTATTAATAGAATTTGTTTATCGCTATCCCGCGGGAACTACGCAATTTTGCAGGATAAAAAGTAGCCTATGTGCTATTCCAGACTTTTCTCTATCTATGTGCCGAATTTCATCCAGATCCTTTGGGCCGTTCTGGCGTGATTGAGTAACAAACAAACATCCATCCATACTTTCGCATTTATAATATTAGTTAGATTAGATGACGCTGACTGCACACCTACGTAAGCTAAACATGAGTACTTACAAATCATCGTCACCATTGCCGGAGTCGTCATCGTCGACAGAAGCTGAAATGAAGATAGGTAGCCTTTGTTAATGATTGTTGTTGTGTTAAGCCGTGGTAGCCGCAGACCTACTCCGAAGTAATAAATTCGAAGTTCGTTTCTTGCCGTTCCGCTCACACTATTAGTCATTAATAGGAGAGTGTGAGAGACAGGATGGAACGATCTTCGGATTTCGAATTTCGATGTAGCCCCTGGAGGTTGAGCTGTGACCTCTCAAGCAGAAGGTCGGCGGTTCCATTATTCAGAATCGTGGGAATTTAATATTTTAAATTTCAGAAGAAACAAGGACTAAGAAAAAACAAGAGCTTTTCGTTGCAATAAAACGTCGTAAGGATACCTGTAAACACCTCCGAAGCAATTCAACGGTGTATGTGAAGTTCCCGATCCACATTGGACCCACTTGGGAACTATAAGCCAGGCTCTCTCATTCAGACCTCCACTCATCCGTTCACCCAGTGGTGGGATGGACAAAGGCTGGAGGTTCGATCAATGATCATTACTATAGCCTTAAAATTGAGTGTATCGATGCAACTATAGATCGATTTATCGCTTTGTAGTTAAATCCATTCAATGTATTAAAAATGTTTCTTTTTACCAATATATTTTTTACTTTTCGTTTACGAGCTGCATTATTTATTACCAAGTATGCAGAAGCTATGTTTGGAAGCTTAAAACGAAAGTGCGTGTTTGAAACATTGCTATGGTTATAAATAAAGGATTACGTTTGAAGATTTATGGATTCTGGGGATCAAAATTAATAGGTAGGTAAAATTGGAGCTGTGATTAATTTTTACAATTTAATTTTTTTTTTTTTTTTTTTGTACCTGCTATGGGTGGTGTAGGGGTATAGCACGCGTCACGGAATGACGAGGACCCGGGTTCGATTCCCGGCCATAGCTTTACTTTTCGGATTTTTCTATGTGTTCTAATTTTCAGTGTCGTTTAGAAATTTATTTTTTACAACTCTATAGTTGTTTGGTATTCGTTACAATTTTTACCAGTTCTAAATGGTACACTTGATAGATTTATATTCCATTGAAACTATATTAAATCGTAATTTCAATTTTCAATTAAAATGGAAAGCTGTCGCTTGCAGTGAATCCGTGTAAATGGGGTAATAATTGCTAAGATCTCGATTGCAAAAACAACTATCTCTGTTTGTCTCTTCAAATTCGAATCGAGTTAGATTAAGCAAAGGGATATCTCATATCATAGCTGTGTTAATAGTGGATATACCTAGCTTGTTATCTCGTAAAAATAAATGTTCAATCGGGATAGCGATTTAAGACATGCGCGATGAAGTCGCGGCCAACACTTGGCGTTTAAAAACCATGAAAATCGCAAATTGTTCGATTTTTCATTTGTTTTTCAAATGAAATGGTTTCTCCGCATTTTAGTACAAGTGGATTATCTTACACCTGTGTACTCAATTACCTACGTTAAAACAGCAAACGTCATGTTTATTGTGACGTCTTGGTGTGTTTTGAAGCACGAAACCAAAGACTTATTTGGGACGTATTTTAGGAAATAATTCGTTCATTAAATGCAAAATGAACGCATTCCAAATTCATTAATTATTGCATCTAATAATAAAAGTCGTTCATTATAAGGTTTCAAATGTAACAAAGTCTGATTATGAAATGTGTCCCTTTAGGATTTAACCAGCAAATTTGTTGTTAAAAACCATTTCTATTGCAAGTTTTAATGCCTTTACTTTATCCATGGCCACCCGTCCTTCATGTGTATACCAAATTTCAAATTAATCCAATTAGGTACGTAGGTACTAAAAGTGATTAAAATTTAATTTGCTGTCTTTGACCCAGCAGGGAAGGTTAAATAAAGCTTGTTGAAATGCAATCGAGTGTCATTTAGTGTCAAATTCAGTTTAATACAGACAAAATGCATGAAACTGGCTAACTTAAAATAGGTAGGTATACCGTTAAGTTCATATTTTTTTGCTGCAAGTGGCCCTTTGTCGGAAGTAAATAGTGACCTAAAGGCCACATATTTAGTTGTCGTTGGGATCAATGTACACCGGTATCAAATTACTTGCTTTTTAAGTAGTACCAAAGCCCCGGAACTTAGCCATGGTCAGACCAATGGGTGTGATATGAAGGTTCCGTTTTTGCCAATTTGACTAGGAAACCCTAAAAAGAAATATGTCTTAATACGAGTTTGACTATATCTCGTATTTCTTCCATATAAACCGCGATAATACATCGATCGACTGAAGATTTCCGATATTTTCTGTTTTTGCGTACAAAGTTACCAAAACCATCTTCGGGTAAACATACAATAACAAAACAGGCTTATTAAACTTTCTGTCAACATTCCTGGCATTGGTGTAATGAACGTGTAACCTTTCCCATTTTTCTAAAATAAAGAAATTTTAGGTTCTTTTAAATCAGAATTATAAACACTAGGTATTCATTTTTGTAAAGAAAAAAGTGTCCGTTGGTTTTTTTTGACAGTTTTGTGACGTTTTTTTCATACGATTTATATTAGGGGTCGTCACAAAATTGACACAAAAAAATTGTATGGGGAAATTAAGGTAATTTTGTTGGAAAAAGGGTAAGTACACGTTTTTTTTTTAAATGCCCTGGTACTCGTAGGCTTTGGGTTCAGAAATATTTATTACAGTCAAATTGTATCTATAGTATTGTAATTTTTTATGAACACTGACATTTTTAACACGAGAATTTTCTTTTACACTATAAGCTACGATAAGTAATAAACACGTTCATATTTACCAGAAACGAAAGCAAGCAACGACACCACCAAAAGAACAACGAAGAATTTAGTCATATTGATTTCCTGTTTTTTTTCTTTACAATTCGCAACTGTTAGTACTGAACGACGCGAGTCTGTGAGGTTTTGGTGTCGACCACCTGGCAATATATACCGACCAACTGTCTTCCATCATTGTCAAACGCACGTGTACAGAGAGGAGGTTGGGGCAAACCAGCTCCACTCTTGCTTAGAATACCTAATTTAATTATATAAAAATAATTATATTAAATATTTTATTGAATCAGGCGTTACTTTGCGGAGGTCCATTTCAATGAACACAAAATAGCAAGGTAAGCAAGGTAAGGTAGTAGCAAGGTAAATATTTTGTGTTCATAATTATATTAATGAAGCAGGTACGGAGTTTTTGCTTTATTTCATTAAAACAAAATGCACATTTTGAAAATGTAGTAAATATGCTTTATAGAAATTGTGTAACTTAATTATTATAAAAAAATTGATACCCCGCCGCGAAGTAGGTATTTCTGCCAATCTTACAATTGACAACATTTCATTTTTATAACACCTGAAAATGTATATATGGTTCGAAAGCATTTTGCCTCCTGATCACTGCAATATGTTTATATAATTTTAATGTCGCTTATTATAAAAAATAAAAAATAATTAAAAATATGTCCTAATTTTACCAAAACTACCACAGGATAGGTGAAACACCTTTGCCTTTTTCACGAGAAAAATAAGCTACCATAATTTTGTATATGACAACTTCAAAGTACAAGGGGGGCAACTCTGAAATTCTATTTTTGAAGTTCGTTGCATACCTTCACTCTCACTCTCAAGTTAATGACTATATTAGTATGAGTGAAACAGCACGAAGCGAACCTCGAAAATCGAATATCGGAGAATAAGGCCTGACATTGACAATTTGAAATTGACGTTAGATTTTTTTCTATACAGAAAAGACAAAAGGATAAGTGTCTATTCTGTGATAGTATCGGAGTTACGCCCTTTTAGAATAAGCAAAAATTAATAAATTAGTTATAAATTAAATACAAACCCTAGCGAAAAAATTAAACTGTCAGCATGTTCATCTTTTCAAACAGAATATAGAGAACCATTAAAATTATAGGCTCAGAAATATGAAATGTTGTCAATTCATGTTATTGAATGAAAACTTCTTTAGAGGCGTTGAGCACCTTTTTGGGATGGGTAAAAAATATTTTATTGAATCAGGCGTTACTTTGCGGAGGTCCATTTTAATGTACTTTTTTTTTTCTTTTTCTTGGATTGGTTTCGAACACATACAGAAAGACAGGTGTTTTTTTTTGTGAGTGAGTAGCGGAGTAGCAAGGTATATATTTTATGTTGGGGTAAAAAATATTAAACTCGCGTCAGGTGTAAGACAAAGGGACTCTCCTAAGTACCAAGATATCAGATTCTCTAAGAGCTTAAATATTTTGTAATACGAATGAATCGCGTTCGATTTTTGGTTTTTTTTTTTTTTGTTGAGTCGTGGAGCAACAGTACTAGGGCATCAGTACATTGTTAGAGTTCTGTCAATATAGATAGGTAATATGTGCGTTTTTTTTTAAGCGGCCAGTACGGTACGCGTCTTGAGCGTCATGGAGGTTACAACATTAAAATGTAATCTAAGCTGCTGTTTTCACTTCTGTCGGTACTCCCGGAGTGCTACCCGTCGCTTTTTTTGACAGAAATACTTAGCAGTTAATTTAATTGTAAGTAACAAATAATGTCTAACACGTTGACAGACATTGGTCTGAAAATTAGTAATCGATACAATAGAAGGCTTGCAAATATGCAAATTGGGTAATTGGTAGTTCATCTCATTACAGAGCGTACCTTAATAATAAAGGATGTTCATTCAAAGTAGGTATAGGTAGGAGTCTGGTTGATACCCCTAAAGATGAAGTTAAAGTTATATGGCAAATTTAAGGATCAATATACCTGAGCTTAATAAATGAATAATATATTTATTTAACAAAACTCCTAAAATACAACTTAAATATAAATACCAAGATAAACTAATTTAACTAAAACTAAAATAAATCTAAAAACGTACTCCCCCGCGGCATTGAGCCAAAGATGCTGGCAGCATTTCCCCGCTGTATTGCAATACTAATACGCTGAGCGAGGAAGCTGCCAGCTCTTTGGTCTCCGTTGCAGTCGATCAGCCTCTTAGTCAATTCTTTCATGAATACATGCGCGCTGGGACCCCACGGACCTAAGGTCTCAACCCCGAATGGCAGGAAGTAGTATTCGGGGCCGAGACCTTTATATTTGTTAGTTTTTAATTTTTCGGCCGCCTCTGCTGCCGCACCTGCTCTAATAGCTGTTCCGTGGACGTGGGAAGGGGCCAGTGTGTCTACACAGGTAGCGTCCCACACCAGCACCCGACCCAGCTTCCACGGAATCAGTGACATGCCGTCTGGTCTCTTGCCATCGTCTCTGGCGATACCGGGTGGCTCAAGTAGCGCCGGCACGTTGACGGTGGCAAGAGAGCGACGGATTATGTCGTTAAGTGCGGCGTGCCTAGAGAAGCGGCCTGCACTTTTTTGGCATGAAAGGCCGTGGTGTCCCAGCGCGTCGACCGCAGTACCGCAGGGGCATTCGTGTGGAGCGCAGATTGGTACCCCCAGACGTAGGCAGACGGATATTCTGAGGGTATCGGGCTCTAGGAACGTACCAGTTTTGGCTGAAGGAATGGCGTGTAGCCATTGGCCGGCTTCTTTCGTACCGGCAGCCAAAATTCTAGCACGTTCAGGGCCCGTACTGCGGCACAATAGGGACTCATATGTTAGAATTGAAGTTATGTCGTCCCAGGTCCCCTGTGATTTTAAATTTTCCGGAAAATCCTTTCCCGGGCAAGCAATGGACCAAGCATTTTTAGCCTCTGTCAAGCCAGCAGTCTCATAGTTTAAAGGGAAGGCCCTCAAGATTTTACCTATAAGATCTGCTGAGCTATGGGCGGAGGACAAAAAAGCTGGTGCTGAAATGGATGCTGAGCTTAATTGCTTTTGAAAATTTCATAATGTCCTATTTTGCCCTGAGGTGCCACAATTATTTAAATTAGTTCATATTAGAAACAGTAAGTAAATGAGCCATTTTATTATTTCTATAGTCGAATGATAAAAAGACTGTGACTTGTCGCTGATGACAAATGACCCTCTTTTGTTTATTCTCTTAGAAATAGGTTTGGGCAAAAGCATCGATAAAGTAAATAATATCGAAACTTTTTAAAGATGAGATGTGGCTCTTTTTTATGTGAATAGGAAGGCAAACGAGCAACTGGGTCACCTGATGCTAAGCGATCACCACTGCCCATAGACACCCGCATTACCCGCAACCCCGGAGGGATTGCAGATGCGTTGCCAACCTAGGGCTAAGATGAAATGCCTCTTGTGATCTCTTTATCCACTAGGAAGTCCCTAATGAGGTATTTTTTTCTCGGTCAGATTATAAGCCTCGCGTTGTCCACGTTTTCATTTAGATTAGTTTAAAGGTACGGCAAAATTAAAGTAATAAAACAATAATAACATATGTATTTTTATTATTTACCAATTTTATTGTCGGTATTTATGGTTTTTCCTCAATAATATTGATAATACTTACAATTATCGACACCCTTTCATCACTAGTTCTTTCTTACTCAGAAATATTTTATTTTCGGTAACCTTGGGTGTTTCTGGACAATGTTCATATGCATGGTTAAGGTAGGTACCTACCTTTTTATAATTTCCGTGTGTAATTCTGAAAGTTATGTACCTACTTTAAGTAATTAACAAACAACTACCTACCTATTTTATTATTAGGCTTCTTTTTACATTTGCCTTGTATAGCGCGGATTTGGAATAAGGGCGCATCTTAAAACAGCGTTAAGTTTAGGTCCGAAAGAGTTGATTAAGTTACCTCTTATTAAAAAAAAGTCGAAAAATAACTCATACTTGCCAAATTATTCTGCACGCAATGTAACAGCAAACAGTGCAGTTCAGATAATGATGTTGCACGATAACGTGATAGGTACTAACCAAAATAAATTTGCGTTACATTGCTGCTCGACAGCATCTTTAAAAATTAATTAAGTAGGTACGTCGAGTTAGAGAAAATATAAAATTATGATTGGATGTCGTTTTTACCGCTAAAGCCTATAAGTTAAAGGTTTCACCCGTATTCCAAATCCACGCTGTATAAAAATAGGGTAGCAAATGAGGTCACCTGAGTAAGTGATCTTGTGCACATTGTAACTGTCTACCTACCCTAAACGTATTTAAATAAAATTATTCACATACAAATCTACCTAACTCATACATTAACTACTTACTTACTCTACCTAGCTATTAATCTGTAGTTAATTAAGCGTTCAATGACCTCCGTAAATCTACGACTTAGTGATTCTTAGACCTGTCTTAAAACAATCTAATCCTATCTAAAATAAGTAATAATAGTGGCTGCGTGATTCGTCTAATGGCTGATGGACCTACACTGTGAACGTTGTAATAACCTGAGATTCTTTGCATGAAAAATAAGAATGGAACTTTAATAGGTATAAACCTAATGTATACCTAATTACAACTTAGTTATTTAAACATAACGTAGAGACTTTAGTAAGAGTTTGCCATATCATAATTCTCTAAGAGATATTGATAAAAATGAGTCCAAAGACAGAATAAAGATTCTAAGTAGATTTGTAATTGTACTTCAGATGAGATAACCCCCTTATGGGGGGGGAATCGCTACCATCATCCCCTCCGATTCCAACAACTACACCAGCCTATAACTATAAACATCTCCTTAAAGTTGCATATAGTTAGAAAAATTAAGCATTAACTTCGATGCTGTTAAAAGATCTTTAGTACAAATACAAAGTCTAACTTTCATTACTTATAGTCAACATTTTTAGACTACTGCTACATTTCATGAACACAGATTGCTCCAATCTTTAGGAAACAATACAAGCACTCTATTTATGAGTCAAATATCCTTATATTTAGGAAAGCAGATAGATCTAGCAAGACAAAGAACAATTTTATTTATTTAATTGTTGAATGGTATAAAAGGTTGGTGTTACCGTCGCTTATCCCGTTTTCTTAGGATAGTTGACGAGCATGGTTTTACTCGGTAAACCTCCTTAAATCTCATTCTTTTTTATATTGAATGCTAGTCTTAAAGTAATTTCTTTAATTATAAATATTAAGATTTGATCATTAAATATATGCTTAAAAATGAAGGACTTTTTATAATTCACTTCAGATTAGAACTTCATCTGTATTCAATTAATTACTATATTGCTACCTACTACCTACTACCCCATTATCTAACAATAAATTTAAAGTTAAAACCTATTAATCCTATTAAATCCTATTAAATCCTAGCTGCTCTAACATCTACTATACACGTTTCAACAAGCTAGAAAAACCCGGTTTTCACATTTAAATTACTCGCGTTCCCACTCGTATACGATGAATGGGTCCTGATCTAAATTACCCCTAAGTGAGTGAGTCAGTCTCTAAGAACTAGCCATAAGACTCGTGTGCTTGGTGGTAAAGACAGTTTGGACTGGGTTCGTCGAGTACCACCTGACAAATAATCCGAATGTATGTATAAATAGATAGATAAAGGTGACAGAACGATGATGAATTTGAAACACCAATAGGCATAACAAACCCTTCACAATTCTGGGAGAAATCTGGTCTGTCTCTTCAGGTATAATACAAGACCCCACACGTACTCCATATGCGGTTATTTTATTAATTAAAATGTATCGAAGGAAAGCTACCCTGTCAGTTGTGAAACACCGTTAGGTGACCCGGGTATCAATCCTCAAATATCAGCTTTCACTAGCTGAAACTTGATACAGTTCTCAACACTCAACTTCGGGCAAATTAAAGCATAATTTCCCAAACAATGATCATCCTAGTATTATGAACACTAGAATAAGCAAAGCCGGAAAACGACACGTCAATTTTAACAAGTATAAATACTTAACAAACCCAAAAACAAATTAATATGAGATCCGATCAAGTCCACTGACGTAAGTCAAAAAGCCCTCATTTACGAATTCCCTCTGCTTTTATAGCCGATGTGACATAAGCGCTACCGCCGACTTCGAAGACTCGAAAGCCACTGAAGACTGAAGACTTAGGGGCTATCGCGGACATCAGCTATTTCCGGCTACGTCAAAACATACAATTCAATACCTTTTAGTTTTACTTAATTCTTAATCAGCATATTTAATATTTCTAAGATTAAATTCAGAAATATCTTTAAATTTAACACTAAAAGATAATTTTCCTTTAATTTATAAACGCGTAATTAATAAGCTTAAATTTCCTTCAATGAAATTTCTATCGCCATTTTGTATGAAATGAATTCTCCTTTGCTAACTTTAGTTACTCTTTTCTACTGAACTGCTAACCAGAATCTGATGAAATTTAGTCAAACGGATCCTTATAACTCAAGGTTTCTTGTGATACAGGCTAATTCCTTGCATTTTAATCATTAATCTTGTAATAATAGAAAACTTATACTTTCTCATACGTTTGACATAATCAACTCCGAAATAACTTTATAATGAAATAGTGACTTATTTACCGCACCAAAGTTGATAAAATTTGGTCAATATAAAGCTTATGAATCATACATTTTATTTCAATAAGCATTTTCCTTGCATTTTGAGTTTTTCCCTAGTAATTTCAATATTTCAGCTACATACATTGTTTCTCTACATTTTCAACAATTTTACTTGCTGAAAATTCCTGAAACTTATACTACATACTTAGTTAATTATTTAAATCATTCCCACGCCTCATTATTCAATAATTAACGAAAAATTAATTTAAATACCAAATATTAATTTACTAGCGACATCTCATATCATAAATTTGAACTACTGAGAATAATGAAGCTAGCTTCATTACCCAAAATAAATTAGCTGGCCTAAAGGCTTCTAGTTGTTAGTGATTTTCCGTAAGATGGCGTTATAATCTATGCTATCTCTCAAAGTATGAAAATATATTCGTGATCTGGCGAGTTCATGATTGAGACAAGCCTGAACCGTTACAACATGTACTAAAGGATAACAGACGCGTTGACAGCCTAGAAGACTAAAATAGAATACCTCATGTGCTAGTAATTTCACTGGCTGTCCTCCTCTACTTCCCGGAGCAAAGCAGCGCAAGCACTGCTGTTCGCTGCAGGATTAGTACCTAAGTAAGATGACGGTAGCGATCTTTTACCCTGTTTTAAATCTATTTGCTTGCCTATACATCCAATGTAGGACACTTTAGGAATTTAAAACAATTAAAACGCAAAAAAAAAAAAAAAAAATACCATTTATTTTGGACATGACACTGATGTCATATTTATTGTAGACACGTGGGACCCAGCAAACACAGAATTTGGACTTCTCGAAGAACTGGCCGTTTATTTCAATAATTCTTTTCTCAGCGGGACACTTTAGGCTCTTAACACAATAGACAGGTACATAATATTGTTTTCAACACAGTTGCTCGTAAATTGAGTCTTATTGCACCGCATTTAAGCTCATAATTCAGCTTATTACGCACAAGTGCCGTAATATTATTACCGCACAAGTGCGGTAATGTAAACTTTTTTTTAATCTCAGCAAATAGTTCAGTTATGTATAGGAACAAGGAATATTTTCGTGAATATGAAACTATTTTAGGTTAAAGATGATAAATAAACAGTTAATTTCGAGAAAGTATTCATTTTTATCTGAAAAGTGACCATAATTTGCATATTTAAGACAATGATTAATTATTTTATTACTATTTTAATATTAGGCTGTTTAGCAGTCTTGTCAGTGCCTCGTCGCCCGCGTGCAAAGTGCACAGCGCGCATGCATGAGTGCTGCGCGCGGATTGGCGCGGACAAATGATATCTGCCGCCATCTTTCACACTCACAGATTTTGTTGATTATTTTACCTTGTTATTAGTTTAAAAATTACTAGTTGAAATAATAAAGAAAAACTAAATGTAAATAGTGTCCGTCGCCGGAAATACTAAAATATGTTCGGACAGGTTATGTCAGTAAGAAATCCAAGGTGTTAATTGCCAAATGACAAAGAAAAGTTCTAAAGCCTCCAGTTAAGCAATGTTTGGCAACAAAGGTAAAGTAAAGTTTTTTTATACTTACTTATTAAGAATTTCTTTTTGTTTTTCCTCGCAAATGTGTTGAAAAACGTCGTATGAAACGCGTGTGCATTGATCATTACCACACTCGGCACCATTAACGCGCTCGCTCCGCTCGCGCGTACAATCATGCCTCGTGTGTAATGATCAACATAGCACACTTGTATCATAATGTACTATTACGTCACCCTTGGCCGTAATTGGGATTTTACGCCCGCTTCGCGAACAGAAAATCTCACTTCCTGGCCGAGGCAAGACGTAAAACTTTATAGAAACCACGGGCGGTAATTCGTAAAGCCCCAGATCGCATATTTATGCCCTCACCTTCGGTTCGAGCCACAAACACCTGCGATCTGGGACAATTACGAATTCACCGCCCTAGGTCTGTAATGTACTATTATCATATCATAAGTAGTATTTAATTGAAACTTGTTTGGTGGAGTTTGGTTGCATTTGTCCACGGAATTACATACAAACCACGTGTATTTGTAAAATGATATTTTTAAAAGAAAAATAGGTACATTAAAGTTACAGTAATCTTGATGTTTTGGAAAAAAAGTCTTTGTAAAAAAGACGTGCCGGTACTTGATTATTGCGTCAGCTCTATCTTACAGGTAAGTACGAATTTTTTTGAATAACTAACTCTAAATAAAACTAAAGGTAGGTATGATTACATTGTTTGTTCTTAGTTAGTTTGTTAGTTACATATTTCTAAAATACAAAACAAAAAGTAAATTTGTGGCTGGGAATCGAACCCGAATATCATCAAAAAAAATGATGCGATCTTACACCACCAATTATAGCGAGTACCTAAGCCGAAATTCTTCAATGTGTTCTCATATTCTCATAACAGTGACGTTAAATTACTAACAATAGGATAGGTAGTTATAAAAATAAAAAGGTAAATCGTGAAGTAACATTTTCGAAACAATAACATTAGATAGTTAGTTACATGTGAAGCTGTTAATTACTCTTAATAAGTAAGTATTTACTAAAGTTGTTGTTAATAATGTGAGTGATGATGTCGTTTGTATTGATGACGAAGTGTGTAAGGTTCGGGCTCGTGTCTGGATTTCGGCTGACGGTCTACCCTCGGTAATCTGAAAACAATTCATTTAATTCAACTATCTTCAGGGTCCTTACCATGACGTCATAATTCCGACTCAGTTCAAGTTTTAGCTGTCACTTTTAGTATGAATCTGACAGCGAGCAAACCTAAACTGAAACGCATTACGACGTCATGGTACGGCCCCAGATCTTACCATGATTATGGCTGAGACTTTACCATTCAGTGGGTACGACACAGAGTTCTTACTTTTTTCTGGGATCAAAAAGTTCAGTCAGTTCATTTCACAGATAAGGAATGTTCTGACTGAATATCCTTACCGAGATCACTTTTAAATCAGTAAAAGTAACTATTGATGAGTTATAACCTTAACTTAAGGCTTGTACACGCGCTAAAGTCCTTGAGCGTACGGGCGGGGCTTGGGCGGAGCTTCTGCCTCTCGCCCCCGCGACCCGCTCCATTAATACGTGAGCGCAAAACTGTCTTACAGACTAACCCCCTTATTCATAAACGCTCTATAGGCTTCTGCTAAGTTAGTAATCGTTTGTCCTTATCTGTGAAAGGTAAATGTCAAAGTGACAGACAAGGACAAACGATTACTAAGTTAACAGAAGCCTATAGAGCGTTTATGAATAAGGGAGTAAAATTATAGACGCGCCATCGCGCCGCGCATCGTTACCAATGCACGGGTGGACGTGGACGGGTCGTATCGCATGATTATCGTTGTCATAACGTGATATTTATCATTAAGTATATTTTCCTACTCCAGTACTTTTATTTGACAGTTAAGGGTCACCAACACCAATATAATGGTACACATAATATACTGGAGACATTTTTTATTAATTTTGTCCGTCCGGACTAAGGCCAGAAACCATTCAGCCGTTTAGGACAAAATACGGTGTTAGCAATTTAGAAAGCAAACAAAATAAAAAAGTGTGTACAACACAATATTTCAATTTTACTGACATAATTTAACACTTGACATGTGAATGTTGATGGCTGTCGTTTTCGGGTAGTTTGGTGGATCTTATCACGAAATTGTAAAATTTTTTGGATCCAAGATGGCGGATGACATTTTGACACCTTTGCCTCAAAAATGTTCATGGGTGTCGTTTTCGAGTAATTTGGTGGCTCGGAGCACGAATTTTGCATATTTTTTTGGATTCAAGATGGCGGATGACATTTTGACACTTTTGCCACAAAAATATTCATGGGTGTCGTTTTCGAGTAATTTGGTGACTCTGAGCACGAATTTTGCATACTTTTTTGGATCCAAGATGGCGGATGACATTTTAACATTTATGACACAAAATTGTTCATGGGTGTCGTTTTCGAGTAATTTGGTGGCTCTGAGCATGAATTTTGCATAATTTTTTGGATCCAAGATGGCGGATGACATTTTGACACTTTTGTCACAAAAACGTTAATGGGTGTCGTTTTCGAGTAATTTGGTGGCTCTGAGCACGAATTTTGCATAATTTTTTGGATCCAAGATGGCGGATGACATTTTGACACTTTTGACAGAAAAATGTTCATGGGTGTCGTTTTCGGGCAATTTGGTGGCTCTGATCGCGAATTTGGCATAATATTTAGGATCCAAGATGGCGGATGTCATTTTGACACTTTTGACAGAAAAATGTTCATGGGTGTCGTTTTCGGGCAATTTGGTCGCTCTGAGCCCGAGTTTGGCATTATTTATGTTTTATTTAAAAGAACATACGCCTAGGTCCAACGCTGATCACCTTTCAAATGCTAATGATGTGATGACGATGATGATGATAATTTTAATGAAGTCGTAGAAAAGTTATTGTATGCAACGTTGTATAAATAAGTCAAAAAATGCTCGTGGTGTCTTTCTTTACGATGTTCGCTACGCTCACATCGTAACCCACACCACTCGCCTTTTTTGACCTCTCTTATACAACTGTTGCATAAAATACTATATTGAAACGTGATACCCTACTTAATATTATACATGCGAAAGTAACGCTCTGTCTGTCTATCTGTCTGTTACGCTAATGAAATTTGGTAAGGTGGTAGTTTTAGTCCCGAGGAAGGACAGGATAGTTTTTATCCCGGAAAATCTCATAGTTCCCGCGGGATAGCAGCGCAGACGGAGTCGCGGGCTACAGCCATTTGTCATAATTGATTAAGTTTAAAAATGATGTCCCCAATATACCATTACCTACTTTTGAAAATATTTATTTTTCTACACATAGCAAAATCAATATCTAAGGGTCCGAGTGGTCCTCAATTTTTCAATTTTTGATAACAGATTCATGCTTGGGGACCACTCGGATCCTCAGATATCGATTTTGACAACAATCGGCACACAAACTAAAGATTTCAAAAATGGCAGCCACTTTTTGAATTTTTGACAACGGATTCATGCTTGGGGAACACTTGGGCCATCAGATATCGATTTTAAAAACAATCTGCCCAAAACTAAAGATTTCAAGATGGCGCCCACTTTTTCAATTTTTGATAACGGATTCATGCTTGGGGACCACTCGGATCGCCAGATATCCATTTTGAAATCAATCGGTCGATAAACTAAAAATTTCAAAATGGCGGCCACTTTTTGAATTTTTGGCAACGGATTCATGCTTGGGGACCACTCGGATCCTCAGATATTGATTTTGAAAACAATCGGTCCACAACCTAAAGATTTCAAAATGGCGGCCACTTTTTCAATTTTTGACAACGGATTCATGCTCGGGGACCACTCGGGCCATCAGATATCGATTTTGAAAACAATCTGCCCAAAAACTAAAGATTTCAAGATGGCGGCCACTTTTTCAATTTTTGATAACGGATTCATGCTTGAAAACCTCTCGGATCCTCAGATATCGATTTTGAAATCAATCGGTCGATAAACTAAAAATTTCAAAATGGCGGCCACTTTTTGATTTTTTGACAACGGATTCATGTTTGGGGACCACTCGGATTCTCAGATATCGATTTTGAAAACAATCGGCCCACAAACTAAAGATTTCAAAATGGCGGCCATTTTTTCAATTTTTAACAAGGGATTCATGTTTGGGGACCACTCGGATCCTCAGATATCGATTTTGAAAGCAATCGGTTGAAAAACTAAAGATTTCAAGATGGCGGCCACTTTTTCAATTTTTGATAACGGATTCATGCTTGGACACCTCTCGGATCCTCAGATATCGATTTTGAAATCAATCGGTCGATAAACTAAAAATTTCAAAATAGCGGCCACTTTTTGAATTTTTGACAACGGATTCATGCTTGGGGACCACTCGGATCCTCAGATATCGATTTTGAAAACAATCGGCCCACAAACTAAAGATTTCAAAATGGCGGTCATTTTTTCAATTTTTAACAAGGGATTCATGTTTGGGGACCACTCGGATCCTCAGATATCGATTTTGAAAGCAATCGGTTGAAAAACTAAAATTTTCAAAATGGCGGCCACTTTTTAAACTTTTGACAACGGATTCATGCTTGAAGACCACTCGGACCCTTAGATATCGATTTTGAAGACAAACGGTCATAAAACAGTTATTCTGTACCTACCTTTTACGCAAAAAGAAGAAGAGAGAAAGCAAAAGTTAACTTTCACACTCAGAAACGCCAATTAACATAATTAAAGCACTATTTATTCCTTTGTATCTTTGGTTACGCAGGGATGATAAATTAAAACTTGAACTTGATCCGTTAACACGGTAAAACAGCGTAGAATTTCCACCGTCAGTCAATACAACCGAGAGGACAATTACAGTTAAGTTTCACACTCAGAGACGACAATTAAGTTCTAACTAATCATAATTATTAACTGACGTCTCTGAGAACGGCACTCGTTCAAGTTCTGCAACAATTTATAAATACGTTGCAACTCTAGGCAGCTACGACCTTTAACATGTTTATCGCTATCCCGCGGGAACTATGCAATTTTCCGGGATAAAAAGTAGCCTATGTTTTAATCTAGGGTACCAGCTATCTTCGTTCCAAATTTTATCCAAATCCGTCCAGTCGTTTGAGCGTGAAGAAGGAACAAACATACACACTCACTCATATTCACACAAACTTTGGCATTTATAATATTAGTAGGATCTACCTACTTTACGAATCACGAACCGGATTGTCCACTCTACGTAACAAAATTATTCCACAAATATTTAAAAACGGAGTTTTGTTTGGTCGCAGCGCAAATTGACACAGGTCCGTCATGCATCGCGCCTCGTCCCGCACTGACCGTATGGACGAAAATGGGGAGCGGTAGGAACTTGGGAGGGAATATTTCAGAAAACGAGGTAAATTTTTAAGAAATTTGACAAAGTAGGAAAATAAAGTTATTGTTCATTATTTTATGAAGCAGATTATAAAATTTCATCTCTTTATGATAAAAAATGGAGCAGTAAAATGGTTACAAGTGAAAAAATAGGGGTGACTTTAGATTGCTTTTTCTCTGCTTTTTTTCACTAAAATGGATTTCTACCAAAACTATGTTACTTCTCATATCTTCCAGATTAGGATATATTTTTTCCGACGTATAAATTGTTACGTTATAATGTATAAAATGGTTACAACACAACTCATTTTCACGAAAATTTCAAAGGTCGAGCCTTAATAACGTACTATGCCGCGGGGGCGTAATACGGCGTGCCTCATGACATAGGCCACCTCCATTTATTGGAGGGTTTGGGCTATATAGTTTCCACGCAGGCCCAGTGCGGATTGGGAACTTCACACACACCATTGAATTGCTTCGCAAATGTGTGCAGGTTTCCTCGCGATGTTTTTCCTTCACCGAAAAGCTCATGGCAAATTTCAAATGTCCGCACCTGTCAGTTTTTCGGAATTTATGTGCGGATTTACACTTGAAATTTTATATAAATATACCTAGTATACTAATAAATATTTTTGGTTTATTAGAGAAGTTACATAAAAGTTTGTAATAAAATATTAAAAACTTTTTTACAGTCATTTTTCACAAAACACGATTTTTCATGAAACGGCAAGTGTCGTGCCTATTAAAATGTACCTACATAACTCACGATTTAGACTTGGGAGCATATGAAAGGCAAGAACATAAAAACTTTTATCACATTATTGTTGTTTGTCTATTATTCAAAAACAGTGATGACGGGTGAAATAGAGATGGAAGTATCAATCACTCATTGTACCTATGCAATTAGCTTTGGCATATATCACATCCACCGGAATACATGAATCTCATGCTATTTTGGAACAAATTAAATCAATAAATATCTTGGGACAATTGACACCAATTGACCTAGTCCCAAACTAAGCAAAACTTGTTATATGGGCACTAGACAAGGAATAAACATACTTATATAGATAAATACATACTTAAATACATATTAAACATGCAAGACTCGAAAACAAACATTCGTATTTTTCATACAAATATCTGCCCCGACAGGGGATCGAACCCGGGACCTCAAGCTTCATAGTCAGGTTCTCTAACCACTAGGCCATCCGATCGTCAAACTATCAACACTCGTATCTAACAATCGTACCTACTAATATTATTATACGAGTATTATTATATGAACTTGGGGTACTTGTTTGTTTACAAAAGCGTTAAAATGGATTGGGATGGATTATAGTGCTAGTACGGCATTTACACTCCAAGTTTCAGCAACTACCCTCTAACTTACTTTTATATTCCTTGACTTTCCCATTGTTGTTGGTGACCACGTAGTTCCCGCCGGTCTTCATCAGCTTCCCATCTTTACCTCTTACTAGGCTGCTGCTCGATTGAGCAAAAACTCCGTTAAACAATTGCCCAGGCCTCGGGATGGTATTTTTAATCTGTTTTAGAGTTGGTATTAAGGGTACCTTTATGGTTTGAAGAGGTATTTGACCGAAAAAAGGAATAGGCGGGAGAGGCACCTGTAAAGTTGATTTTAGTATGTAGTGTAATAAATAATTGAAAACGTTTAATGAATACTTACACCTATTAACTATGTCCCAAACTAAGTAAAGTTGTCAATATGGGTAGGTAGGTATTATACAACGAATAAAGTCACATTAATTATACTCCTTGAAAATTTTAAATAAAAAATAGAACCGCCTTCAAATGCAACCGAAATCCGCCTATAGATTTCATAATAAATTGTATTAATTACGCTACTATAGAAATATATATAAAAAAATACAAATGAATTGAGAACCTCCTCCTTTTTTTGAAGTCGATTAAAAACATAACAACCAAAATTAGAGACCAAAAATTCGTATGTTTAATAATACTTATAATATGTATGCCCCGACAGGGGATTGAACCCAGGACCTCAAGCTTCGTAGTCACTTTCTCTAACTACACTGTGCTATCCGGTCGTCTAATGAGAACTTACCGTGAATTGATGGAATCTGAAAAAAAAAACAATACTTAACTCTATTGAGAACGTACAGTCGCCATCAGATTATATCGTAGCGGGCGAGGTCCTCAAATATTTCGAATTTCAAAAAATGTTCAGATCTTTATGACCAGCCTGACTGGTATCGACCTTTGACGATCTGTGCTTCCTGATATTTTTACCTCATTAAACGTTCCGAATTCATTGAAAAGTCGCTGCTCTTTTATTTATGACGAATTGCATGTTTTGATGTTATTAACCTTGGTATCTAGTGAATAGGTATTCAATTTTAATGCTGTTCCGAAATATTTTAAGGACCTCACCCGCTACGATATATCTGATGGCGGCTGTTCTTTTTTGAAGTTTGTCAACAACGTCGCATATAAATACTCACCTAGGTCCGGTGTTGTCGACGGCTGTTAATAAGAAAAAAAATTGTCATGTCACTATCAAAAAATCACGAAAATACATGATTTAGTCTACACTTACAAAGGTTGCTAGGTATAAGTGAAAAACTTAGGTAAATGACCTGTTGTATAATAATAATAATAATAAATATTAGGGAACAATTTACACAAATTGACCTAGTCCCAAAGTAAGCGCTAGTAAGGCTTGTGTTATGGGTACTAAGACAACGATATACATACTTATATAGAGAAATACATACTTAAATAGATAGAAATATCTATAACTCAGGAAAAAATATTCGTGCTCATCACACAAATATATGCCCTTACCAGGATTCGAACCCGGGACGCTTGCTTCGTAGGCAGGGTCACCACCAACTAGGCCAACCGCGTCGTATGTGTGAGTAGTGTGCGAATAGACAAATTGACGTTCCAAATTAGAAAAATTACTTAAGTGCGATATCAGTTCTGTACACTACTACACACAGCAGGTCATTTACTTAAGTTTTTCACCTATGTTACGATATTTTTGACTAGTTACTTTCTTACATAGAAAATAAGTTTTTTTTTCATAAGTACTCTTGCAAAGCAAAAATATTCATTTTTATTTTTTTTATTTTAATAAACAAAAAACATTTACCTTGCTACTCCGCTGCTCATAAAGCAGTGAGTAGTGAGTAGCTGAGTGGCTGAGTATGAAAGTAAATGTTTTTTGTTTATTGAAATAGGCCTCCGCAAATAATGGTCTGGTTCAATAAATTATTGATTATAATCATTTTTGACAATGAAGTTCAATTTAAAAAAAAAAACGAATATTCGAAGCCAAACTCACCGTGTACGCTGACAGCCAAAACTACATTAATTATCAGCAGGTTTATACACGTCATTTTGGAACTAATGTACTTCAGAAAGTGAAATATTTTGATTTCTTGACCACATACAGGATCACAAGTAGGTACCGGCCGGCACTAAGTCGAATCAATGAAATCAATTTAAAAACTAGAGTGCGTCAAAATTTCTGAAAATAAAGTGATCAGTACTTAATCAGTCATTTATTTGTTCAAACATGCTCTAAAAATAAGATGGTTAGCAGACAATTTTGAAGTGATACATGTGTATGTTTATATTTAAAAAAGTTAAGTGTATCACATGTGGAAACTTCATTCTAATTAAACTCTTAGATTATATTTTTAATAACGTCTTTTTTTTAGAATAAGATAATTAATTCGGTAAGACTGAAACTGACTGAAACTGTCGGACCTTTTCCGACGTAATAAAACGTGAGTAATCCGGTGTTTACATTAATATGCATTAATTCGGTAAGATTTGTTTACATCAAACTAAAAAATTATACACTACGTTTCTTTATTTCTCAGTTATTTAAAAAAAACTTACAAATCAATTGATATACTGAATATCTGATGATACCAACTGTTAGTGTGTCGTGAGCACGAATGACTTATACTTAGTCAGTACCCAACTGAAATACTTAAACTTTTAATGATAGACGTAAAAAAAATATATAAAACTAGCTTCTGCCCGTGACTTCGTCCGCGTAGGATAAGACTGAACTGATGTTGATAATATAATTATTTTGCAATAATTATTTACATTGCGGCTCTAGACAGCTATGACTTTTGACATGTTTATCGCTATTCCGCGGGAACTATCCAATTTTTCGGGATAAAAATAACCTATGTTTTTATCTAGGATACCAGCCATCTCCGTTCCAAATTTGATCCAAATCCGTCGAGTTTTTTCAGCGTGAAGAAGGAACTAACATACACACACATCACATCACACCACACACTCACTCACACATCTTCACATACTTTCGCATTTAGTAGGATTTAGTCAAACTAACCCAAACCTTTGAAGAGACCTTGAATGTGTTATCTAGTGGCCAAAAGCAGAACCAGAATCACAGTCGGTTCTACTAGCGCCATCTAGAGGTGAGGAGCAGAAAGTTAATCATAGTTGTGGATACTAGCACCATCTAGGGGCATATAGCAAAACTAGAAGCACAGTTGTTCTTACTAGCGTCATCTAGTGGTGAAAAGCAAAACTAGAATTACCGGTTGCCCTGCAGCGTCATCTTAACCACCTGTGATTCTAGTTTTGCTTTTCACCGCTAGATGGCGCTAGTAAGAACACTTGTGCTTCTAGTTTTGCTATTGGCCCCTAGATAGCGCTGGGAGGACCGACTGAGATTCTAGTTCTGCTTTACATCCCTAGGTGGTGCTAGTATCAACAACTATGATCAAAGTTCTGCTCTTCACCCCTAGATGTCGCTAGTAGAACCGACTGTGATTCTGGTTCTGCCTTTCGCCACTAGATGACGCTAGTAGGTCCACCTGTGATTCTACTTTTGCTATTCATCACTAGATAGCGCTAGTAGTCCCACAAGAAAAGAAAAACAGAATCAATTCAGAAGCCCAAGCAAACATAGCTTACGAGACCTCTCCAACCGGCGCACACCTGAAGCGTTGGTTACCAAACTTAGCAGCCATCAATCAATTCCGAAATGCGATACGACCGACTTTTGAAATCACCCAAATCCTCACAGGACATGGATACCATAAAGAATACCTGTGTCGATTCAAAATCACCATTGATGGTCTATGCCCTTGTGACGGAACCAGTCTTCAATCAATTGATCATCTCCTAAAACACTGCCCAAAATTTTCTTCGCAACGACTAGATCATGAAATCATCTGTAGCAACTTTAGAATAGACCCGTACATCTTAACAGAACTCACCTCAAAAGAAACGACGTTATCATTATCATCTTTCGAAAAATTCACTAGCATAATAATCAACAGTCTTAAAAAGTTCAACGGCACATAGTACCCACCTATATTTTAATATTAGTACCAAGCGAGCATTACAATCATCTTCACAAATCATTAACAATCCTCATGTCACTCATAAACATTACATAACATCACCGACCTTAAGTCATATTAGTTTATTTTAATTACAGCACTAACATCCTTGTCCATTAGTTCATGGAATCGCAGTCGCCCGTACCTCTCGCGAGGACTGCGATTTGTTCATTATCGTACAAAAAAAAAAGTACCACCTGTTATTCTAGTTCTGCTCTTGACCCTTAGATGTCACTAGCACTTGCAATTTTTTTTTGTATTATATAAGGACTAGTTTTTGCCCGCGACTTCGTCCGCGTAGACTTCATTTATTGACAAATAGCTTTTGCCCGCGGCTTCGCTCGCGTGTACCAGGAGTGTTTCAATCACATTTTTTTCCCGTTCCCGTAAGAATTTCAGAATATGCTCTCTTAATGCTCCTCTACACTCCCCAAGGAATCCACTTGCCAAATTAAGTACAGCTTTTTACGACCAGTAAAACGAAAAATCCCGTTTTTTCACGTTCTCGTGGCAATTTTGGAAAGACCTCTCTTAATGCTCCTCTACACTCTCCAAGCAACCTACATGCCGAATTTCAGCTTTCTACAACCAGTAAAACGAAAAGTCCCATTTTCCCGTTCCCGTGGGAATTTTGGAAAAATGTCTCTTAAGACTTTTTGAAGAAAAACTGCACACAAAAAAATTACAAAAAATATATAATGTTAATTTTCATCATATTTCAAACACGCTAGACGGGCTCGATACATAATTGAACAAAATCGGCTCGATAGAAAATAATTGCAAAGATTGGTCTTAAAATCATCATTAAACGGTTCTATGTCTTTATTTTTTCGACGTATGGGTCTGCAATTAAAAACATAAAGTCAAAATATTCAATACCTAAACGGCAAACGAGTCATATTTCTCAAATAATCCATACTTTTGTTTATTTCTTATGATTTGTGTCTTATTTGCAAGATTTTAGACGCGCGCCAAGCTGCCGGAATAGTTTCTTCTCTTTCACTAACAGGCACGTGAACCGTATGTGTGAAGAGTGGCGCTGCTCCAGGTCATTTGCTGTTGACAGCGCCTTAATGCGTCCATACACTCATCAACCAATCCCTGCCCTGCTAATTGCACTTGCAGTAATCGTAATTTTTGGGATTTTCACTTTTTTGCAAAAATGACATCACGTGGGCTTATGCTACATATTACATTTTTTTTTTCATGTTTGTTGTGTGTATGTATGTGTGTGTGTCAGGTAGATGTGTGTTGTTGTTTTCGTAATCAGCGACCCGATAAACCGTACCAACAATACCCATGTTCATTTTCAGACTGTCACCACATATCCCCCTTTTAGGGGTTGAATTTTCAAAAAACCTGAAACAGGTGTTTACTTATTTATCGTTAGAAATACTCCTGTGAAGTTTCGAATAAAATAGTCTGACTAATCTTGTTTCCCCATAAACTTTGGACCCCTATTTAACCCCTTTAGGGGTCGAATTTAGCAAAATCCTCTCTTAGTGCACCCCTAGACCTTATAAGGAACCTACGGGCCAAATTTGGAATCTCTAGAACCAGCGGTTTGGGCTGTGCGCTGATATGTCAGTCAGTCAGTCAGTCAGTTTCTTCTTTTACCTATATATTTAGATTGAAAGTGCACGTGAAGCGATAGTAGCACAACTACATATATCAAAGATCGCAGCAATAAATGGGGTTTGTAAGTCCACTGAAAAGGGAGCCTATCTCCATAACTATAATTATACTAGTCTTTAAATTTGGCATACCAGTAGATAAATAGGTATGATATTTGAAAACTGATTTCAGGATTTTGCGAAATTCCCGTAGGATAAGAAAAAAAGAGTAACCTGACTTGCTAATAATTAATTCCACTAGCGTTCGTGTCGCCTGCACAGTGTAAGTATGTTTTTTGTGTTCAGTTTTATAATTTTATCTGGGTCCCACCCACCGAAAAACAGCGTTGCGGCTTGCCGCAACATTATGCTGAATGGGGTCCATTTTACACCATATCGGTACTATTCCTTAGTATATTGTATTTCTCCTTGTTTTATATCTACGTGTATTGAATGTGTGTAAATAAATGTTTCTCTTTCTTTCTTTCTAAAATATGTAGTTTCTTGGTATTTGACAGACATAATTCATTAATGATACAAGTGCTAAAGTACGACTCGCATTTGGCTGGTTTTTGTACATTTTCGATGGGAGAGAGGAAAGTTTTAGCGCAAATTTTGATTCTGCGCGGACGAATTCGCGGGCAAGAGCTCGTTATTAATATTATTATACACGCATGGGGTTCACTAATTAGTTAAATGTAGCAAACCATGTAAGTAATGAAAACTTCCAATGAATCTATAAACTTGAAAGTAAATTTACAAAGCCCTGATGACTGCAATACAGGGTGTATCAGACACCCCCTAACTAACCTAGTATTAACTGTAATCATTCCTATAGAAAAAAAATACTCCAATTTTTTTTTATATTTCTTTTAGCTATGGTTATATACCCCAGTGGATTATTGTTAGGGGGTGTCTGATACATCCTGTATAATATGCCTACTTGCCTACTTGAGGCAAAAGGGTGAGTTAAAAAAAAAAAACCCAAAATCCTTTTACCTTCAGTAAGTTCTGTTACTATGACCAGAATAAATATGTAAGTAGAAAAGAAAATAAAAGGCATGTTAGTAATTTAAATTTAATTTTAAAAACGATATGTGTATAGCAAAGTAATAAAATACAAATGATTCGTGGGCAGTTACGCCAATTTTATCAAAATCAAAGGAAAATAAAACAAGTCTCTTAAATTCTATAGTTATCAAAATGAGTACATTTATTTCACTTAAACAAGAATATATTCAAAACACTAATGAATCTTAAAAGAAAGAGCAAATAAAACTACACACCTTTTTAATTTGCTTATACTCGTACACACAGACGTTAAAAAGCAGAGACTTGGAATCGCTAAAGATTTAGGGTCTGTCTCACCACTCCTTAACTGTCAGTTATCTATGATTCCGTCTCTATTTATTACTACGAAACAGACAAAGACGTCATCATAGATAACTGACAGTTAAGGAGTGGTGAAACAGGCCTTTAGGCTCACATTATGAGACCATTTAACGCTTTACATTTTATGTACTATAGGTATATATCAGCCAAAAAAGTGTTCCGAACAGTCGTTTTCATGATTATTTTAAGAGCCAACCTTTCGAGTGTCTATTCGCTCGCCGTAATGTTGTACCTTGATTTATTTTTGGCTGCAATACTATTGATAGTATTCATCCTTAACTTCGAATAAACTATCGATAGTATAGATACAATTGATTTTCAATATAACATCGATAGTAGGTATTACTTTTAATAAGAGCTAGATCTAGTAGTAGATAGGTGAGAAAATATTGATTTAGCGGCAACGCTACGCTGCCGTCCCGTAGTTCCGTGTTCATGCAATATCGGCGTCACCTTGGTGCAAGGCGGTGTGCTGCTCGGCAGTCTTCCCGTTGTCGTTGACGATGACGCTGCCGCCCGCATCGCTGACTGTCTTCCCGTTTATTGTTACAGTATTTTGAAACGACGAAGATTTACTCCCGAAGAATTTCTCACCTGGGATTACGGAATGAATGTTAATTTTATGACAGTTTTAAATATTTAATAAATAAGAGTAATTAATTTAATTTCTAAACGACACTGAAAATTATAACACAGAAAAATCCGAAAAGTAAAGCTACGGCCGGGAATCGAACCCGGATCCTCGTCATTCCTTGACGCGTGCTATACCTCCACACCATCCACATAGCAGGTGAGTAAGCCTTCGAATTTTTCTATCTGTTACCAACTGTCACGTGACCTTGTTTCTATGCGAATATTTGTCGCTAAGCGTCCTCTGTAGCTTTAATTTTCGGATTTTTCTATGTGTTATAATTTTCAGTGTCGTTTAGAAATTAAATTTCTAACGGTAAAACGTAAAAAGTAAACATTAAAAATCACGAAATAAAATTTCTTGATTCATTTGATATTTAGAGTAATTAATATTCAGGGGTTTTGCGAGTGGTAGGGCCTTGTGCAAGGTCCGTCCGGATAGCTACCACCATCTTACTCGCTAATCCTGCCGCTAAGCAGCAGTGCTTGCACTGCTGTGTTCCGGTGTGGAGAGTAAGACAGCCGGGGAAATTACGGGCACAAGAGGCATTTCATCTAAGTCCTCTAGGTTGGCAACGCATCTGCAATCCCTCCGGGGTTGCGGGTGTCTATGGGCAGTGGTGATCGCTTACCATCAGGTGACCCACTTGCTCGTTTTCCTTCCTATTCGCATAAAAAAAAAAAATAGGGGTGCGTAACGATGGATATAACAACATTTGCTATAATATTAGTCGCTATAACGCTCATTTGATATAATTATTAAATCATATAACAACATTTAATATATTTAAATATAATATAATTATGATTTTCTATAACGATCATTCAATCTAAAAATATTTCATATAACATACATTTAGTATAATGCATATTTTCTATAATAAACTTATGATATAAAGTTGATTTCAAATAAAGTACAGTTAGAATAACAATTTTTGATATAATGTATTAGAGATGTAATCCCAAATTTAATACCCCGCAAAACTTACTTAGGCAGATGGGTAAAGGGGGGACGGGGGGGGGGGGGGGCGAAGGCCCCCGCAAGGGGGGCTCGGGGGGCGGAGCCACCCGCATTAAAAAAACTGCTTACACCAACTCGTAAAACCACTTGGGTAGGTTCGTTAGTTACCTTGTGACCCTCAGAGCAGAAATAGAAGCCCCGCGTGAGCGGGGCTTCGTCGACTCGCACTGGAACCTCTTGCACGTGCATAAAACTAAGTGCTACCGGATATGTAGGTTAGGTTAGGTTAGAATATTACGTGCTACTTTTAAAAAATATACCACATGATAGTTATACAATATGAGTTTTATATGAAATCACGATTATACCAAAAGTTTATTATATGAAATCAATGTTATACCAAATGATCGTTATATGAAATAAAAATAGATATTTTGATATTATACCAAACGTTTATTATATGAAATGAGTGATTATATCATTTGAAATTATATCAAATGTTTTTATATTGAATGAAAATATATCAATTGTTGTTATACCGATCATTACACACCCAATATTCAGACCTGTAGACATCGTACATCTAACTAATATTATAAATGCGAAAGTATGGATGGATGGATGGATGGACGTTTGTTTGTTACTCAATCACGCCAGAACGGCCCGACGGATCTGGATGAAATTTGGCACATAGATAGAGAAAACAATGTCTTGTATTTCCATTGATTTCAAGCCATAAATGAATCTG
This sequence comes from Pandemis heparana, assembly GCA_963854515.1. Lineage (NCBI taxonomy): Eukaryota > Metazoa > Arthropoda > Insecta > Lepidoptera > Tortricidae > Pandemis > Pandemis heparana. The sequence goes on from OY978007.1 coordinate 5,811,782, forward strand.
AATAAGTCTGGAATAGCACATAGGCTACTTTTTATTCCGGAAAATTGCGTAGTTTCCGCGGGATAGCGATAAACGAATTCTTTGCAGACGAAGTCGCTGGCAACAGCTAGTATATGTATAAATCACGAATTTATCCCTTACGAGATAAAGTATCAAGAACTATAAAGACCACCTTCAGCATGATTGCGAGCGTAGAGGTTGAAACGAGAATCAAAATAGTGATGGGTTGCTAGCCACGTCGCTATGACTTGATTCTTACGATTTTCGGCGATTCCCTGGATGGGCTTTTATTTACCATCTGCGCGAAAAGAGATGCAACTGGTACAATCTATGTTTTTTCTATGCTAACAGACCAGCTTGAAAGGTCCACATTTCACATTTCAACTATTTACCGGACTTGAATTTTGTCAAAAACTATTTGGTAGTACCTAATGAACTAACTAGGTCTTCTAGGCTGGAGGACCCTTTATATCCACAAGGACCTGGGTTGTAGCCTAAAAAGACCAAGTAAAGGTCTGTTTATTTTAATGAAGATGTAACAAAACAATGCCTTTACATAGGGTTCGAGCCCTGGAAAATACTTCAAAAACTATGTGAACTAGGTCTTAACACCAAATCTTACCTTCTTTGGGCTGGTATGTTTTCAGCGTATCGTCGTCCATGGTCTCGATGGGATCAAACACAATCGGTTTGAACGTGATGGGCTTCATGGGCTCAAAAAAAGGCTGCAATTGAAAAAAAAATGGTTCAATTTTTTACGAAAATTTACGTTTTTTTTAATGCAAATTACAAATCGAGCTAACGGCAGTTAGTAGCCTTTCACTTATTAGGTATAGTTTAATCTGCTATTATTTATTTAAAAAGCAAGCAACTATAAGCAAAATATCAGTTCTCACAAAAAACTATGCGTATTTACCTCGAACGGTTTCATCTTAGGGAAGTGAGAAAACTGGAAAACAAATTGAATTTATTTGGGTGGATTTTTGACGTTGTAATTTGTGTGCAATACGTTTAGCATGGCACACAAATTACAACGTCAAAAATCCACCCATTTAGTGAATGAAACGTTACATTTTCCGACGCCAGCCGATACGAGAACAGTCTTCTTGACCGTACCTGCCGTTAAGATAGTTTGGTCCGATAACGGATATCGGATCCGACACCCGACATCGGATTTGAAAATCTTAAAGACACGATTTCTTATTCTACTTTATCGTTAGGATAATACAGCTAAGGAAAGCCGTAACTAATTACAGTAGAACTCTGATCTACCCGCAATTTTGTAGTGAGGCTTCATCTACAATATTTACGTTTTTTGCTAAAAAACTAGTGGTACTTTTTCTTGATTTTATTTTCGATTTGCCAAGTTTCTACCCAATCCGACCACTAAAAGTGGGTCTTTGACTTGTATGATTTGACCCGAACAAACATAAATTGCAAATAAAATAAAAACTTGTAGAAAAATGTTATCGTCATGTCATGATATTCCTATACTCAGGGGCGATAAATATGGCCCTCATAATATATGTTATACCATACCATATATACTATAGCTAATTTTGCATAGAGACAGAGCCAAACTTTGCGCCGCTGACTAAAGGTTATGATAACTGTTATAAGTATTCTTATTTATTTATTTTTTATGTGAATAGGAAGGAAAACGAGCAAGTGGGTCACCGGATGGTAAGCGATCACCACTGCCCAAATTTTACAAACACACAACGTGTTCCTAATTATAACCACTTCCAGAAAAAGTAAAAGAAGGTAGGTAGTTGTAAAAGTGTACGCAATAACGGCTCTACTTAAATGAGATGTTCCCTATGGTCTGGTTTTTGAAAGCACATTCCTCGAACCATTCGAAAGTGGAAAAAATTGTGTATTGCTCAAATTTACTATTTTCGATTGTTTAACTAAAAAGTTTAAACACATAGGTATACATTGATTAGATGTAATCCACTCATAATTTAAATAAAACCTTTATGAGGCAAATAAAAGAGATAAGTATCCAGGAAAATAGGAAGTTCAATTATTTGGATATACTTATATATATGTATATTTATGTGTTCCTGTATAGAAACTCCAACAGCTTCATTCGAAACTACATTATACGAGTATATGTATGATGTGTGTTATTAGATAAGAAAGAGTAAAGTAAATAATTAATACTTGTATAGGTTTAGGAGGAAGAGGTGTTTTCAATGAATTTTCTACCAAAATTGTTCGGTATACAAAAATAGTTGTTCAAAACTTAATTTACCTTAAGCTCAGGCATCTTAGGCATCTGCAACAATTAAAATTCAAAAGTGAATCAGAAAACTTTTATTCATTTTAAATAATTTTTTACATGTAAGCCAAGTTAGAACAGTATAAAAGTGAAAAAGTGAGAAAAGTTCGTCTTTGCATTTTTAGTGAATATTAAAATTAAACAGTTAGTTCTAAAGTTTTATTGGTTTTAGTTCTGGTGTCTTGTGTAGGTACAGGTATTGTGCCGTGAGTGTGAGGGGTCGAGTTGCACTTCACCACGGTTGGCTTACAGTCGGAGCCCTGTAATGGAAAATAAAATTATAAGTACCTATCAGAAAATTCCCCTTACATTTTACAATTATTCTGATATATTTGTTTATTTCATGACTTCGATTTAGATAATGTTTGTTAAAGAATTCTGAAAGGATTGGTTGGTGTGCATTGTAGGGTCGATTCCACCAAATGCGAATATAAACTAGACTAATCGTGATGGACTTTTATTTTCGTATTAAAGGGATAAAATAATATATCTCTTTTAATAAGAATATAAAAGTCCATCACGATCAATTATTGCATTAGACACATTAATACACTAAAAACGAAGTGCACTACAGACGCACATTTGAAACTTTCATTCAATTTCTGTGGAATAATCGTGAAAAATCACCAAAAATGCGACGTCACCTCAGTAGGAATATAAATGAAATAAAAACAATGTTCAGCTTACCAAATAGGCTTGCTAAGGTCAGGTGGTGCGTCTCCCTCTGTAATGAGTTTAGTACGCAATGTTAGCTCGAGAATATTTCAATACACTTGAATTCAACATAAGTAGATAATACATTTCATTTATGTTAGTGAATTATATTAAAAATAACTAGGTACCTACTAATTAAATACAAAAAAATCGAATGCTGAAAAAATACAAACGAGCTAAAACATCAAAATAAAACTAAGAATAAACACCTACAAATAATAGGTAGGTAAGTAAATAATGGCGCGAACTCCTTGGTTTAAATACTTTGGTATATGTCAATGTGTGAGTTGAAGACTAGTAAATAGAACGAGCAGGGGCCTTACCATGACGTCTTAATGCGATTTAGGTAGTTAAGGTTCGCTCGCTGTCAGATTCATACTAAAAGTGACAGCTAAAACTTGAATTGAGTTGGAAGTAGGACGTCATGGCAAGGCTCCTGTTACTTAGTGTTTTACTTGGTATTTCTAACTTCCCTTGCCCATAAACTCTTAGCAAATCCATTAATATCATAAATTCATTTCTTGCTTGTTTTTTCTTTCTATCTTCAAGCTTTTAAAGGTATCCCCATTTGCCGGTAACGCATTGTATTACATATTACTAACGTTTAACTAACTTACGTTTGAATTCTTGAACGTTTCCATTGTCGTTGGTAAGTACGGACGTGCCTCCGGTTCTAACCCACTTGCCATCTTTGTCCTGAACCATACTGCTGGTGGATTGTACAGCTATTCCATTAAATACTTGACCTTGTCCTGGGACCACGTTCTTAATCTGGTCTGGAGTGGGGACTACCGGCAGTGGAATTTTCGGGAAGTTTGGAAAATTAGGGAAGTTAGGGAAGTTAGGGAAATTAGGGAATTGCCCGTAGCCTTGGCCGAAAGGCGGGAAAGGAGCGAAAGGAGCGAAAGGAGCGAAAGGTGGCGTAGGAGGCACAGGCATCTGTAAAGTTAGTATTAGTAGAGTGTGACAAAGACGAACTGTTGAAAGTTTTGTTACTGATTAATAGTGTTCGGAGATTGGTGTGACCCTCAAACTTACCCTGATTGGTTGGAATCTGTAATAAAAATAAAAACTATTAATTTATGACTTGATTCAAGATATCTCACACAGTCAGTCTTGTTTATGAACCCTTTCATTACACGACGATCTAAGTCTCGATCTCGAAGTCGATGATCTAAGTAATCCGTTTGCGCGTTGCGTTTGGAGTTTGTCCCACGATGGGTAAGGGTGCGACCACACCGCCGCTTAAAAAACGGTGACGTTACGGAATCGCAACAAAATGTATGAAGAAACGGTGAGTAAACGTGACGGATACGACACGTCACTGCGTAAACGCGGCGGTTTGGTTGCACCCTAATTGTTTCATTCTCATGTGAATGGCGACTTAATTATATTTTGAGCATTTTTTTCATACCTATGTTATTATTTATCAATAAAACTTTATACTCACTTAGGCCAGTCGTCGTCTGGCCACACTAACTTTGCTGTTGAAAAGAAAAAAAAAACATATCAATAAAAAAAAATAGTGACTTTGTCGCTTCGTATATGCTAAAAGTTACCTATTTGTTAGTAGACTGTATGAGAAAATGAAACAAACAAGTTTTAGGATCTGAGAATCCAAATCTGTTATTTAACTTATTATTGAATCATCGTAATTATTGGCATCTACTGAGTCTGAGTCTACTGCTGAATGTAGACCTATCCCATATTCTTCGATACTACGCCACCTCCAGCGTCGACATAACACCGCAAGGGGTTGCCCGAAGATAAAAAAGTTAATTAAATTTGATACCTACTTACATCAAATTAATTTAATACTAAACTATTTTCATAGGTACTGCAACTACCCCGCAATAATCGCCTTACATTAAACGTCTGCTACTCAATATGTTCGTTTAATGAAGTAAAATAATTTTATATAAGTATTTGCGAGAAGTCTGTCTTTTGTTCGATTCCTTATTTGTTCAGTTGCGTGGATGAGCAATGTTTTTCCACTGAACAAGTGAGTTTAAGATCCAACGTCAGATCATTAATCATTTCCAATATTTGTTAAAGAATATTTTCAACCTGCACACATGTGCGAAGCAATTCAATGGTGTGTGTGAAGTTCCCAATCCGCACTGCACGCATGGGAACTATAGCCCAAGCCCTCTCATTCTGAGGCCTGTGCCCAGCAGTGGGACGTATATAGGCTGCAGATGATGATGACGACGATGATATGTATTTTTTATCAATTTCCACCAACACTTTCGAAATCATTTAGACAAATTGCGTACTCGTAGTTGGAAAACTTAAGCATTAAGAGAACAATTAACACAATCGTCATATCCAGTACGCAATTAGAAGATATTCAAAGCCATGTCGTAGCCAAACCCTACCAGGCTATAGCGATTTGGAACGTCGCTCGTAAACTTAAGCGTAAAATGCGACGTTGCCAAACCTAATAGCACGGCTTAGAAGACAATAGAGAAGGCTATGGTTGATCATAACGTATGTCTTTTAGAATGAACAAATAGATCATCAATGTAGCCTATTTAATTCCGTAAGCTACTAGATTATACGCAGGCAGTTCAATTTATCAAAAAAATAATCCCGAACTGTAACTCTAAAAGACAATAATCGTATGTTGGTTACATAACGACAATGTTAATTTAAATTTAAATTTTAAAGCAACCCTTTGCGTTATTACTCCGCCACCACAAAAACTGGTGTAGGGAAGTAGAAAGTTAAATGTTTTTCGCTCATCAATTCGGACCTCCGCAAAGTAACACCTGATACTCTCAATCCAATGTGAATGTGCAAATATTCTTACTTTTAATTATCTAATCGCAACCAAGTTACACGTTAGTAAATAAACACGTGAATCCAACTCACCATGTGCGCTGACAGCCACAAGTGCAGTCATGATCATAAAATTCGTGAACGCCATTGTCGTCACGAATGGAACTCGGAATGCGAACAACAGAATACTCGGGTAACGGGCAGACGAGATCACACTGGAGACTCATGCGCAAACTTTTCTTTTAAATATTATCAAAGCTGCCACAGCACCTGCTGAATCAACAGTGAGTCGAATGCCAGTTTCACGGCGCGCTGAAAAGGCGACGCTGCTGAAAACAATAAAGTTTCCGACTTTGTTCAAATGATCACGTGGCATAACATTTTCAAATTGTCACGAAACTTTTCAAGCGTTACTAATTGAAGCAACTGCTTGCTGATACTTACAAGGAAACGTAAACATGTTGCAATAAACCTTTGAAATAAAAATACCGTGAGAGAAACAATTATTAATTTTAATTTATTGAGAACTAGGTTCTGCCCGCGACTTCTTCGCGTAGAATTAGCAATTAACATGTTTATCGCTATCACGTGGGAATCATGCAATTTTTTGGGATAAAAAAAATAGCCTATTTTTTAATCTAGAGTACTAGAGCTATCTCCGTTCTAAATTTGATTCAAATCTATCCAGTCGTTTAAGCGTGAAAAAGGAACAAACATACACACTCACCACATCGTCACATCGTCACGAACTTTCGCATTTATAATATTAGTAGGAGTTCCTACTCCTACTAATAAGGATATAATAGGATAAAATATTTACGAGGTATTTAACGAAATGTATAAGATTTTGATTATATTAAAATAAACTTAATAATTATTAAATAAAATAATATAGACCACTCACGTATATTTTAAACCAAGGTATAAGTTATAATTATTACCTTACTCGTATCAAGAAAAGATCTTAAGTTGGCAGTCTTTTCGAGTTCAACCTTAAAGAACCACGGATTCGTTCTAAACATATCGGGCATAATATATCACGTATACATATCAATTTCATTTAGTTGTGTTGCAAGTAACGTTGAATCTTACATCATTGCACACCTACAAAGTTCAATTTAGATCACAATGCCTAATTTTTTTTACTTCAACAGGTTTTAAACACCCTTGTTTATCACGAGTTAAAATTGTGGTTGACTAATGTTACGGAATCAAAGGGGTATTTTTGGGTTAATTTTGAATACAAAATTACGATGAAAAATAATTACAGTGTTCAAAAAAACTAAGGGCAAACATAGAGGCATACCCAAAGTCCTATATACCTAAAATAACCAAATATCGATTCAGTTTTGAAAAAGGAAAGGCCGCTTTCATCAGTTTTCTGTAAGTATGATCAGTACGGGCTGCAGTTGTCCCTTTCATGCTTTTCTTCGGACTTGATTAAGGGAACGTCAATACGTTATTCAAACACCTACTTTTCAAAAGCCTTGGTGAGCGGATTTCGTCTGAAGCCAGCCTGCAGATTCTAAGAAACACAATATTTTTTTTACTTTCGTGGTATGACGCATGTAAAAGTGAATAAAGTTACACGTGATACGATGTTGACTCAACTGCATGCGACTGAAGAATATAAAATTAATAATATTGTTTGAATGATAGAAGGCGACATGCATTACCCGAAACGTGACTGAAGTTGTTATAAATACGGGGAAATTGTACTTGTATACTTTACATTACATTTTTAGGTTATGTTATTAAGTTATCACCTCTATTTAGGTACGAATAGCTGTTACTTTGAATTAAACCTCCACTGCACTAGAATGCATGTCTAGTTCTGAAGCCTGTCGGCTATTGTAGGGTAAAAAAGTCTAATCTAATCAATCCCATTTTTAAATAAATGTGTTAACCGTTGTTGCCTAGGGTGCACTGGGCCAAATGTTACTCATCCCACCTTAGAGGGGAACCGTAATGTTCATGCAGATAGGAGGGGTCTATATTTTATCCTATAAAATTGAAGTTCCGAATATACGGTGTGCCATAATTTTCGTTTAGTCATCAAGCGTTTTATTTCTGAAACAGTATTTTTTTTATAATTTATGGTAAACTAACCTATCCTAACCTACTATACTTACCTTATTTTTAACGCCTACAAAAAAATTGTGGCAAACATTCAATTAAAACACAAATTATATTTATTCGTTGGGTATCTACACGTTTATCGATCGTATTTAACTTAACACAAGTTGGACATAATGAAGTATAAGGGTGCGACCACACCGTCGCGTATACGCAGTGAGTCGTAGGCGTCACGTTTTCTCACAGTTTCTTCATACATTTTGTTGCGATTCCGTAACGTCGCCGTTTTTTAAGCGGCGGTGTTGTCGCACCTTAAGTCGTATCGTATCATATATCATAAGCAGAGCAGAATAACCAAACCATAATGTAATCAATACTATGCCGTCCCTTTAATGTTAGTATAAATGTTTCCTCATTGGCCTTTATAGGTACACATTCTTTTCTCTCTATTAGGTTTGAATATGTTTACAAATTGCTTTGTTGATTCCTATTAAGCATAAAGGCATATTTTGTCCAGTATTTTAACTGAACTAAGCTTTGAAAAAATCTACAAGTAGGTACTAACTTAGTTGTATAGCTTTTGCCTTCTTGAGGCTGAGCATTATTGATTCCCAAAGCATCGTTTGTCACAGATCAGTAGGCTTATAGGTAACAAACGTGCGCACTGTCGCCATCGTAATCGTTATTGGTATTGCGATTACGAGCGAGTTGAAAGAATATGGTCTTTGATTCTTGTTTCTCTTACCTTCTAATTAATTTATACCTAGTTTCCTCTATACGATAGACATATTTCACCATGGCGACAAGTGACAATTCAAAATGCAATGCGTTAATCAATATGAAGTCAACCAGCGTAGATACTTGCCGAGTTTTTAATGTAAACAGTAAGCTTATTGTCTAACTCGCTCGCAATCGCCATCGTGTTCATTTTGACAGTTCATGTATGGGCTGACAATTGGCATCGGAATCAGCTAGCTGTCACATTCATACAAGAACTGTCAAAATGAACACGATGGCGATTGCGAGCGAGTTAGACAATAAGCCTACAGAATTGTCACTTGTCAGCGACTATTGTCGCGTCGGTGAAATAGGGACCAGTCCTCCAATGGGATTGACTTATGCCTCAATACCTATTTTGACATTTGAATATTTTGCTTGTACCGATATGGAACCTCTGCGCCAAATTTAGAAACCTAACTCTCAATAGGGGTATATATCAGTGGCGTCAAGTATATCAGAAGGCAAGCCGAAGGGAACTTATTAGCCTTTTCCTCTAATTCTGCACAATAAATTGCCCAACTGCCTTAAATTAGGCAAGCCGGTGGGAATCGAGTTCTATGGACGCCACGCCACTGGTATACATATATAGAACCAGAAATCCGGAAATACTTACAGAGAAAATAAATCAATTTATTAGACAATGTAAACAATGTGTTAGGGACTATACACACAGCGTATTTTTTAACTCGCCGGTGACGCACGTTTTACTAGCCGTAAATGCCCCAAAAAGTAGTAGTTAATACAAAGACAACTGAATCTCGTTTAAGGCGCATTAGCGTGCCTCACATACGCGTCGTCTGTGCGTAAAAAATACGCAATGTGCGTAAGCTCTTAGGACTATATTTTTTACATTTAAATCGTTACTGTGTACAGGATACCACAAACAATGATTGATAATATCCATCTGGACCAACGGCGCCAAATTGAGACAAATGAATATCACCAAATTCCATTACACCAAATTCGAGATCGCCAAATTTCTCGAGGATTTGAGTCCCGTCGAAAGACTGTCGTGATTTGCGCTGTGCGGCTCCCACGTCTTGACTAGACGCTCGAGTCCTGTATCTCGAGTTGAGTAACGTCACATGCAGGTTGACGTTCTTTCGGCCAAATTCCTCTTTTTTCATTAAACCTGCAAAAAATGAGATAGTGACAAAAATTTACTTAACAAATATTTTTTATTTAGTCTTTATTTTTTCATGTGAATCTAAATTGACATTTCATATGGTTTTATTTTGTTTGTTTGTTGTTGTTATTTTGTTGTTATTTTGTTTTAATTTTATTTCAATTATTATTATTATTTCTTTTTGTATTGCAATTGACGATCCTTTTGTGAATTACTTATGTTTGACATTTAAATGTATTGTATTTTTAAAAAGGTGACAAATAAATCTATCTATCTATCTAATCTCGGTCAGACTTTCTAGTCTCTTTGTATGTTTTTTTTCTTCCAATACAATAAAATAATCCTTACATGGAACATTGATAACTTTGTAAATAGCTCACATTACACAGTAAATTTAATCTCAAACTAATTCTTAACTCAGACATAAAATAAAAACTAACTGAAATAAATGTAAATTAAGAACTAAAGGAGGTCCCCCGCGGCATAGATCAAAAAAACTCCGGCCGGAAGTCTTCGATGTATTACAAACATTGCAATGCTCTTATTTGTGTATCTTGCAAAATGAATAAATGTCTTCTTTCTTTCTTTCTTCTTTTCTTTCTTTCAATGCTAATACGCTGTGCGAGCAAACTGCTAGAGCTCTTCGATTCCATGGATGGTGTACCTAAACCGTTATGTCAAATCTCTCAACCTTGAGTGGTACAAAATTGTATTAGGACCCGAAACCTCTGAATTTGTCTTTAACTTTTCAGCTGCCTGTGCTGCCGCACCCGCTCTCTTAGCTGCTCCCAGGGGATCCACACCAGAAACAGACCCAATTTCCACGGTATCAGTGAATAATAGAGACATTAAAACATCTTACCTTTTGAGTCAAAATAATCTACAACGCCGTCGGCTATTTGCTGTAGAACTCCAGGTTGGGAATCACATTCTTCCACTTTTGCGTATAAAACATTGATTTTTTTTGGATCATTATTCATGTAGGCCAAGCCTTTCATTCTGATTTTTAAAGGCAAATTCCTCTCGAGTATAGGCCTGAAAGAACAAAATAATGCAATTCAAGTTGCAGAATACGGATTTCACATCCTTGTACCGAAAGAAGTTGTGCCAAAAAAAATTACGTTTTGATCATATAAGTACATACTAACTTTATAACCTTTTCTTTGGCGTCCATAAGAACCTTAGTAGCCAATAACTTTTCTTCATCGTCCATCAAACTCATGACACCGACAGTCAGGTGAAGTTTGCTAGCATTAATAAAAACAGACTCTTCCAGACCGCGGCTACAGCAATCACGAAGGACATTTTCCTAAAACCATTAAAAAAATACAATAGATTTTACAATGTAAATTCTTCGGTACACTATCTATCACTCAAACCATCCCCTTCCTACTGCGTGAGTCAGAAAACGACACTGATCGACCCAAGAAAACGGTTTTCGTACTAAAGATGGTTGGGGCTCGTGAGTCAATTTGTGTCCGTGTCAATACTACCTGAAAATTTGTGAAGCTTCTCATAATTTCTGGACTATTCATGGGAATGGAAATGAAGTGGGTAAGCTTCACTTTCATTCTTGACGACTTAACTATATCATTAATTAGTCGGCATGCTGCTTTCACATTCTGTAACAAATATACAGATTACAGATAACAAGAAACTTAGCAAAAGATAATCTTAACAAAGCATATTATTTATATATATAGGTTTTACTTACAATACAGAAAGATTAATAGTTATTTGCAAAAGTCAAAGTGTGCCACAGACTCAGACCAAAGACAAAGACATAGATAATTAATAAAAAGTAGCGACAGTTCCTAACGCTCAATTTTCTATTGGTCGTTATCACTCGACAACTTAGGAATTTCCTAGAATTTCCTCTGTAAGCGTTTAACATCCATGCTCTTATTAGAATTCTTCCATGCTGGTCTGGGAGCAAAGAAAAAATATAGAATGTACAGTTGCTTCTCTTCGAGGGAATGGGTGAAGACCGTAGGGATCATGTTATAGGCGATGCGGCTAGCAACCCGTCACTATTTTGAATCTCCTTTCCACCTATACGCCCACTATCATGCTAAACGTGGCGTGGTCTTGTTACCTTAGGCTCTATCTACCCCGTCAGGAATATAGACGTGATTTATGTATTCTTACTAAAATAATATCTTACAGAAGCACTGTGTCCAACTATGGTGACTTGTCCGTTCTGCCCTTGCCGCGGTATTTTTATTTCTGTGTGTGTTTCATTTTCGATGCCTATTTTTGTTTGTCCTCTCTTACCAATCACGTGTCCTAGGTGGCATCTGAAAGAGTAGTCCATGAAGTCAAAAATGGAACGGAACATACTAAAATCTTTTAAAAATTGTAAGAAGGCAACACCATCAATCAAAGATCATCAAAAATTTCGCCACAGCCTCAAATTTACTAGTGGCGTAGCTTCAAAATGGATGAAACGAATGCAAGTCAAAATAACAAAATGATCTATCCCTCGGGTATTTTATTCTGGCAATTTTTTAATTTTAGTTTATCTGTCGTCTTTCAGCGTTGGATTTATATCGATCAAACGTGACAATGTATGAAGCAGATACTTACTGTGCAACATGGAAGCTGGTGCTGTATCGGGCATCGCCAAGAGCAACAACTTGTATATCATCCTCCTCATCGTCAGTTTGATTAGTTTCTGAAATCATTGAGGTCATTAGATAAGGGACTGAAATAATGCATTTTGTTTTATGTCTTGTTGTACATATTTAAATAAAGGATTTTCCGAGAAGAATTGGAGTACATGATGTAACTTTTTTCATAAACCTAAAAAAAATGGTCATCAAACTAATATCGTCAACTGTATTGTACAGTCAAGTGTAATAATAGGTATCTAGTCTAAGTTTCTAAAATGAGTATCATACGCTCTTACACCGACGTAATAAAGTCGTGGTATATATTTTTGAGAAGTTCGTATCGATACTTATTTTTGCACTTGAGCGTAGGCACAGGTACGTTTCTACCTCTTTCTTAATTAATGAAATGCTTACCACTTTTCCTATTATGCGTGTGAGTGTTAGTCTCATCCATCCTGATTTTCCTTAGCAGCCTGGGCTGTACCGGCGCACTAGGCTTGTGTAAGTAGTCCGTAATACTAAAGTCAAAAAGACGCAGTTCCCTACATTGTACTAGACCGAATTACAGATATAGTGCAAAATGATTTTCCATAACATTTCGTTGAATCCCATGTGGTTTTCAACTTTAACGAGATTTGAATAAGGTTCTTATTTATAAAACAATTTAATCTGACAGCTGCCCTACGCAAAACGGGGACATCCCTAGAGCGGGACCGGCCATCTTGTTTTTACTCACTGTACTGTATTTAGCTAGAGGACGCAGAAGGAACAAAAAATTGAAATAAATTGAGATACGATAAAACTAATAATAAACTTAAGAAAGTATTTATTTAAATGAAAAACAAAAAAAAACAATGCACTACATCTGTATTCCGTTTCGATCGATTCTGCTCTTTAGTTCATTTAGTACACGCAAACAAGCAAGCGCTGGAGGGAGCGAGGGAGCAGTCATGGACGGTCGGACACGGATACATCCATGATGCCGTTTATAATACACTGACAGCAAATTAGCCAATGGCGGCGTACTAAGTTGCTTGATAAAGTTGCCAGAATCGAAAAGTTAACGTTTTTAGTAGGTTTTTTGTTGAACCAGTCGTCAAATTTAGTGTGACGCAAGTGACGCAACCGGAATTTCCGGTACATTCAATTTCCTAGGACAGAAGAAACAATAGTTTTTAAAATTATTGAACGTATTTTACGTACATATTTTCCAAAAATATATTTGAGGCAATATGCAATTTTTATGTGTTGTAGTACTTGTAGTTTAATGTTTAAAGAATAAAACAAAATAAGCAAGACGATTTAGTTGGGGTTTTAACATTGCCAGACGGCTTTATAAATATTATGCATAATTTGTTAGGTCACCTCTGGCAGGTAGAAAGTCCCACCAAAGTGATCTGTCTTTTTTGGGAATCTTATGTTTTAGTTATAAATACTACCTTATTACAATTTCAAGTTGCCTCAAATACATTTTTCTAATTTTTTTTTGAAAAATATTTTTGCACGCGCCTGGCAATCTTAAAACCCCGACTTATATTTTTTAGGATTCCGTACCCAAAGGTAAAAACATCCCTATCACCCAGACTTCGCTGTCCGTCCGTCCGTCCGGCCGTCCGTCTGTCACCAGGCTGTATCTCAAGAATCGTACTAGCTAGACAGTTGAAATTTTCACAGATTGTGTATTTCTGTTGCCGCTATAACAACAAATACTAAAACCAAAATAATAATTAAGTGGGGCTCCCATACAAAAAACTTTATATTTTAGCCCTTTTTCATGGCTTCCACTCGCCGCGCTAGATCTCAAGAACCGTAATAGCTAGACAGTTGAAATTTTCACAGATTATGTATTTTTATTGTGGCTACAATAACAAATACTGAAATCAAAATAATAATAATAATTAAGGGGGGCTCCCATACAAAAAACTTGATATTTTAGCCCTTTTTCATGGCTTCCACTCGCCGAGCTAGATCTCAAGAACCGTAATAGCTAGACAGTTGAAATTTTCACACATTATGTATTTTTATTGTGGCTACAATAACAAATACTGAAATCAAAATAATAATAATAATTAAGGGGGCTCCCATACAACAGAGTAGTTGTTGGCGTTTTAACAGAGTAACGTTAACAGAGTAGTTGTTAGCCTTTTTTCTGGTACGGAGTCCTTCGTGTGCGAGTCCGACTCGCACTTGGCCGGTTTTTTATTCTTTAAATTAAAAATTTAAATACAGCACATAAAAATTATTGCATATTGTCACAAATATATTTTGGTAAGTAATTAAAAAAAAAATTAGGGTTTGATTTAGCCCCGCTAACTCACCAGCCAGGTCTGCAGTTCCATGTTGGGGTATAATAAGAGAGCTATATGTCAATTTTCAGCTTGCTTCAAATACCTACTCAAAAATTGGTGCCAACTCTCCTACTATAACAGGCACGCGAGCCGTATGTGTGACGAGTGCCGCTGCCTTAAAGTGAGTTTTCTCTTTCCTACTGTACCTACTCGCTTAAGGGTGCGACCACACCGCCGCTTAAAAAACGGTGACGTTACGGAATCGCAACAAAATGTATGAAGAAACAGTGAGAAAACGTGACGCATACGACACGTCACTGCGTATACGCGGCGGTTTGGTCGCACCCTTAATCAAAAACCAAGAACAACAGGTTAAAATACTAATTTTTAAATAAAATGTTTATGACACCATATCAATGTTAAGATGATTTTAAATCACTGAATTTAAATCAGTTACACATCAGCAAAATTGGTAATTTATAACGATTAAAACATTTTATGTGGAACCTTATCAACGAAAAAGTGATGGGTCTTTCCCCGACATAAACTAAGACGCGCGAAACCGTACTATACATATAGGAATTTGTCTACAGTTCGGGATTCCCCTAAATTTTAAGTTACGACTGAATCCATTTCGTCCAATAAGCTGTGATTAGCTAGTGAAAAGAGCTGATACGACTGGCAGCACTTGTAACATGTAACACTTGTGTATGTAAAACCCAATAAACTGGATAAGTACGACCAATGCCGGATTTAGAGCTCTGGAGGCCTCTGGGCAACAAAGGAAAGACCCAGGCCCCAAATTATTTTCCTTCCCAAGTTGTTTAGTGTTCACTAGACTGAATTTGTTTTTTTTTTTCCGAAGTCTATCGTGGGGGCCCCTCTTTTGTGGAGGCCCCGGGGCCGTAGCCCCGGTTGCCCTCCCCTGAATCCGGCCCTGAGTACAACCATTAATACAGGGTGTATCAGACACCCCCTAACAATAATCCACTGGGGCATATAACCATAGCTATAGAAGCTAAAATAGTAGATTGTACACCGAGGGGATAAAGCACTGTATTATGTCACGGGCGCGATATTGAATCCTGAGCGCAGCGAAGGACTCTAAATTTAACTCCCGAGCGAAGCGAGGGTGTTATGAGTTAATTCCTGAGCGTAGCGAGGGAATTAAGATGAGTCCTGAGAGGAGCGAAGAATTTAAGCGCACCCAAGACATAAACAGTTTTATCCCCGAGGAGTATACTCTACTTTTCTCACCTTTTGCGAGACAATAATAACCAAGGCAACTAGAAAAAGAATTTAATTAAAACAACAGTACAACAGAATTAAAAGTAAAAAATTATATTTGAGACATTGGTCCAGTTGTGTAATGATAAGTAATATTTTTATTTGGAATCTTAGCAGTTCTAATGCGTACCTAACTGTAAAAATGTTTTTCACACCACTTGCTCGACAATGGCTAATTATATAGCATGTAAACCTTACTCAAAGTAACTCATTATAGCCCTTGGCTCTAGCCGGGTAGTAATATTGTACTGAATTTCATTATAACCCGCCGGTTAGTAATATGAATCTCACTTCTCTTAGTTCTTATTGTTATACACTTAAAGTCTAATTTCGTAAAAATCGCACGGCTCCGAAAATCGAGATAGCCATGCCACCAGCCGCAGCGCCACCTCCACCACGACGACGACCACCACCAAAACAAATTTCGAATAAAACAAAAGCCGCGAGCCTTTGCTGACGCTGTAATTATTGTTAGGTACGCATTAGAACTGCTAAGATTCCAAATAATAAATATTACTTATCATTACACAACTGGACCAATGTCTCAAATATATTTTTTTTACTTTTAATTCTGTTTTACTGTTGTTTTAATTAAATTCTTTTTCTAGTTGCCTTGATTTTTATTGTCTCGCAAAGGGTGAGAAAAGTAGAGTATACTCCTCGGGGATAAAACTGTTTATGTCTTGGGTGCGGTTAAATTCTTCGCTCCTCTCAGTCTCAGGACTCATCTTAATTCCCTCGCTACGCTCAGGAATTAAGCGGACAACAGCTAGTAGGTACTAGATTACATATTTCTTAAATACATACAGTGCTTCTGTTCTTAATGTCTCTCGGCAATCTTCGTTTTTCAGATGAATGACGTTTGAACTGAAGAAAAACGAAGTTTGCCGATAGACATAAATAAACTAGAAAATCACAGTACCAAATTAAAAAAATGTATTTTCCAGACAATTTTCAAATTCAAGCAAATCACAAAAATCCGTGAAAAAAATGTTCCCGCCTGCCTAGTCCTAGGTACCTAATGAATTATTGTTTGGCTTAACCGAATTACTATTAAAGTTTTAAGGCTTAGGGGGTTTTTAGGTTTTATTGCTCTTCTTTTTTCATCAAATAATTTTGCATATTTTTTCATAATATTTTCTGAAATCACGATTTATATCAACCATACCTTAGGTGTTATTAATGCCGGATGCAGACTTAGTCATATTTCGTCATAGCAAATTTCAAAAGGCTTTCAACGCAACACTCGGCATTGTAAAGATGACATCATTGTGGTCAAGAAGATGCGCTAAAATCTGAAACGAGAATATCAAAGTGGGCAGGCTCTGGTGATTTTCATGGTTGATTACGTGGTGTCGGGATTTTAATTGTTAAGTCTATACCTATTTAAAACTTTCCTTGGATGAGCAATGTGATTTGAAATGAGAGAGACAGAGAGAAAGAGATAAACAATATTTACACATATTCGATAAACACGGAAGGAACAAGTAAACATAAAATTTACACAAATTAGAGGTCATGGCGGTTGATTTCAAAAATTTGCCGATATATGTAAATATGTGTAGTTAATTTTGGTTCAACAATTATCTATAGTTTTACCGACTTTTCATAATTTAGTACTTTTACTACAACGTGTATACGAAATTACTTTAGTAGTATACCTACAGATCGTATTAAATGTATACTTAAATGACATTTATTAGATTAACTAATTTACATGTAAAACTACAATAGCTGGGGCCTTACCATGACGTGTTAATGCGATTCAGTTTAGGTTCGCTTGCTGTCAGATTCATACTAAAAGTGACAGCTTAAACTTGAACTGAGTCGGAATTAGGACGTCATGGTAAGGCCCCTGTACTGTAATTAACATCAAACTAAAATTATTCTAAGCTTAATTAATGTAAATAAAATAAATATGAACTGCAACTAAGATAAATTAAACGCTGAGCCTTTTAGCGGTTGTGGGTGGTATAACTACTACTACTACTATTACTACTTTATTATTATTTGTTATTATAACTATTCCTGCTGTAAAAAGTCGTCAATGTATTTTGGCTGGCAGCTCCGCTACGTTTATGCATTCCTTGTTCATTTCAATGTCATTGCTACTCGGCGCGTGCGTTGTGTAACTGCGACGTTGATACCATACTAAAATATTATTTACACTATGGTAATAGCTTTTTAATTGAATTCATTAGGTTCATCCAAGAACAGCAAAAACGTTACGTCAATAAAACTGGGGACCAAACTACCTGTTTCCACACACCCTGACTGATCTTGCTCCTGTTTTTTAGGGTAACCACAAGGAAAAAATGCACATTTCTCAGGTGTCTTGGAGAAAGACTAACGACCCACTTATGTCACTGATTTCGTCAAGGTTGTCTTCAGACTATCCGCACGGTATATATATGTATATAAGCTAAAGCAGTAGGGAAGATAGGCCTACTTTTTGAAATAAGTACCTACGCTCCAATAAAGCGTTAGGGTTGTCGATTTAATTTTTGTTAAGTTGAATAGTTTTTTTTAACCAAGGTTTGCCCTACCTATTTGACAAGTTATCCTTCAAGTGTAGTTTTCTATAATATATTAGTACATATACTATAGATGCAAGATGATAACAATGAAAGTCCGTAGAATTTTTTTTTCACCAAAAACACGGTCTCTAATATACGGCAACTACTTACCTACTTATCATCTAAACAGCCAAATGTTCATCATCATCATATCAGCCATAGAACGTCCATTGTTGGACATAGGCCACCCCCATAGACCTCTACCTGCCTCGGTTGGAAGCGGCTTGCGCCCACCTCGTCAATCGAAACGGTTGAAAATGCTACTGAAAATAAAATTACAGCTCTAATTTAATCTTGTCTACAGGCCGTAAATTACTTTGAACTCTAGTTTCGTCAAATATACTTTCGAATGTACTTTGAGCGGTTATGTTTTCAAAAAACTGGCTCCTGAACGTACATCTTATATAGGTCGAACCGTGCATTTGATTTGCGGTCAGAGAAAGGCAGTCTGTTTAATGTTTATAGTCAGCTTTATGCAATCATGCCAAACTTGTTAACAACTTTCGAAAATTCGACACTTAGGTCAGCTACTGTTTCAAATTGTATTTAAAGCAATAGCTCTACGAGTAATTAGTCAATGGGCGTTATCGGGATTACTCAATCAGTTTTATCAAAATAAAATTGTCGAAATGACTTTCTTCTTAGAATTGCAGCATTGATTGTGTCTCGAAAAGCACCGATGGTAGATTTAAAAAAAGACATCTAAAAGTCTCTTTGCGGCTTATCGATTTTCATTGTGACATTTAAAATATTTTGAAAATATCGATATATGTAAGTGCTGGATCCCGCGTAGCTAACGTCCAGCGTATGATGGCCGTGACACGCGACGTGCGACCCTGCTGCGAATTACTAGACATTAGATTAGACAGGGCTGCTAGTGAAAATTATAGTGACGAGCAAAAATCGCTATTTTTGCTTACTTTTCGTACAACTTTTCATACAAAATGACTCGTTATTTTTGCTCACCAGTATGCATTATATTAGAGTTGTTTTCTATTAATAATAAATAAAATTATTATGTGTTGTCGTTAAGTTTTTATATGACTACCGTGAAGTACGTATACGAATTTGTTCTAACGACAGTAATTCAAAGTAGGTATTATTATAGCATACTAGCCAAGCTTTTAAGGGTTGCCTCTGCTTGACGTTATCGAAAAAAAGAACACCATCTTCTTTTAATCTAACTAATATTATAAATGCGAAAGTATGGATCGATGGATGGATGGATGTTTGTTTGTTACTCAATCACGCCAGAACGGCCCAACGGATCTGGATGAAATTCGGCACATAGATAGAGAAAAGTCTGGAATAGCACATAGGCTACTTTTTATCCCGGAAAATTGCGTAGTTCCCGCGGGATAGCGATAAACGAATTCTTTGCAGACGAAGTCGCTTGCAACAGCTAGTATATTATAAGTTACTAGCTTCTGCCCGCGACTCGTCGGCGTAGAATTAGACTTAAGAACTGTAGGCTTATTGTCTAACTCGCTCGCAATCGCCATCGTTTTCATTTTGACAGTTCATGTATGGGCTGACAATTGGCATCGGAATCAGCTAGCTGTCACATTCATACATGAACTGTCAAAATGAACACGATGGCGATTGCGAGCGAGTTAGGCAATAAGCCTACTGATGTTGAGAGTTATTTCGCAATAGCTACGACCTTTGACATTTTTATCACTATCCCGCGGGAACTATGCAATTTTCCGGGATAAAAAGTAGTGTAAGAAAGTTAATAGAAAGTTTCAGGAGGCCTGGAATAATGCAAAATCTGACTCACCACATTAGACGAGCTGCGGTTTCCTGGGGGCCCCCGTCTGTATCTCCATAGGTCACTGGCTGAACTGTTCAGGGATTTTAACACTGCGGTGCTAATGAAGGCTTTCACGTGAAATTATATCGAAAAATAGGGATCGTTCACTAGTAACGTGCGTGCCGCCATTCGAACTTGTGTATAAGAGAAGAGCCTTTCTAAGACTATCGTAGGGGGGCAGCACTGTCGCGTCGATTCGTTCGGAAATCAGACATGCACCATTCCAGTAACAATTTAGAAAAATGACGTTTAGAAATGAGAGGTTAAATTGTATGTGCTAAACGATGCGAAAGAATAAAGAAACTAATTTAAATATAGGAAAGTACGGAACATGCCGCCGGCCTTAAAATAAGTGAATTATTTTAACTAGTATTAACCTAAGTAGTATGACTAATAAACACCTAAGTAGTATAAGTAGTATAGCTAATAAACACCTAAGACTCTTAGTCTATAGGCAATGGACAAATTTTTACAATAGGTCTTTTCGTGTAAGAGTTACCCATGCGTAGAGTAGCTACACGGGTAACGCCATCGGCGCCCGGGTGCAGCTCGTGCACACGCGCGAGGCGCCACTGCAGGGGCGGCAGGCCGTCGTCGCGCACCACCACGACAGAGCCCTCCGACACCGGGGACTCGCCTTCATCGCGGAACCATCGGCCACGCTGTTGTAATTGGGAAAGATATTCGGCGCTCCACCGTTTCCAAAAATGACGAACTGCCTGCTGTATCACCTGCCAGCGTTGAAGACGGCTGGGTCGTTCATCACTGTAGTCATACTCGGGCAACGCGGTCAATGGCTCCCCGACGAGGAAATGCGCGGGAGTGAGCGGCAACGGATCACTTGGATCATTGCTTAAAACGCAAAGTGGTCGAGAGTTGAGCACTGACTCAATCTGACACAGGATGGTGTTGAACTCGTCATAGGTAAGAGTGTGTGTTCCTATCACACGATAAAGATGTGTCTTAAGACTTTTTACGCAAGATTCCCAAATTCCGCCAAAGTGGCTTGCGTAAGCCGGATTGAAATGCCAGGTTATTCCGGAATCCATTAATTTTTTATTAAGTTCGAGCTGAGTCGTGTCTGTCTTTAAAAATTCAAAAAGTTCTTTAAGATATCTGTCACACCCAACAAAGTTACGACCGCAGTCTGAATATATGTCTGAACAAAGTCCCCGTCGGGACACGAAACGCCTTAACGTGTTTAGAAAAGCTTCGGTGGACAAATCTGGAACTAACTCCAAGTGACACGCCTTTGTGGACATGCAAACCATAACAGCGACGTAGGCCTTGAAAAGTTTTGCGTTACGAAAATTACTCGACTTTAATTGGAAATATCCAGCGAAATCTACCCCGACGTGTAAGAAGGGGCGCAACGCTCTTACCCGCGCTGCGGGCAGAGCCGCCATCTGAGGTTGTGGAGCGGGGCGAGGCCGCGCTCGAAAACACTGTACGCAGCGGCGGGTGCGCATGCGTACCGCGTCGCGTGCGGATAGGATCCAATACTCTTGGGAAAGAATGAATTGCAATGTCTGCGGCCCTACGTGTAGATTGACCCTATGATAATGATCAATTATTAAGCTTGTTAAATGATGTCCTTTCGGGAGTAAAATTTGATGCTTCGCGTTATATGATGTATGAGCCCGATCAATCCTGCCGCCGACCCTGAAAAGACCCGCACTGTCGACGAAGGGTTTCAATTTTTGTAAACGATCGGAACAATTTTTATTACATTTTATTTTTGAAAGGTCATCTGAAAATTGCTCACTCTGAACAAGGCAGATTAGACGTGAAAGTGAGCTCTTAGATTCGTGGACTGTTATATGTTTGGAGTCATTTTTAAGTTTGCGACATTTTTTTATGAAGCGGAAAGCGTAGGAAACCACACGTAAAAGTTTAGAAAGTGATGAAAATCTAGAAATAAATTCTGTATCAGTCGTATCAGTGCTGTTCACCGTCGAAACGAGAACGTTACTTCGTTTTTCTTCGTCTGTGATGAAATCGAGGTTAGATACGGGCCACTCGGCCTCAGGACGTTTCAGCCAAGAGGGACCGTGGAACCAAAGCTCCTGGTCGAGTTCAGACGGTAAGACTCCGCGGGATGCTGGGTCTGCAGGATTATCTGCTGAGCGTACATGGCGCCACCTAGATGCCGGGACGCGACTCGTTACTTCCGTAATCCGATTTGACACAAATGTACGCCATTCGTGCGACGAAGATCGTAGCCAGGCCAAAGTGATCGTAGAATCACTCCACGCATAGACATCGTTATTCGAAATCAAACCTGAAAAGGTACTCAGTACGGTCTCAATCAGTTTTGAGAGAAGTACAGCCCCACACAGCTCCAAGCGAAGAATTGAAATGCGTTTTAAAGGCGCTACCTTAGTTTTTGCCAGAACGAGATGGACATGAATATTGTCGTGTATGTCCGTGACGCGAACGTATACCGTCCCAGAGAACCCCTTTTCAGAGGCGTCTGAAAAGCCGTGGACTTGTATGCACCTGCTCTCAGGAAATGCATGACGCGGAAAAGAAATTGATTCAAGCAGGGGCAACTCAGAGAGGAAATTAAACCAATCGTCAGAGATTGATTTCGGTGGGGTTTCATCCCACGATATTCCCGAGATCCAAAGCCGTTGAATTAAGTGTTTCGCAAATAGTGTTATTGGAGATAGAATACCAAGCGGGTCAAAAATTTTAGAAATCTCCGCCAATATGATCCTTTTTGAGCAAGTCGCAGGACTCGGTTTGACCTCATAACTGAAGGTATCTGATTTAGGAAACCATTTAAGGCCTAATACTTTGACCGAAGTGTCACCATCCAGATGGGAAATCGCTAACGCTTCGTTGGGCTCCGCATTAGACGTCACAGAAGACATTAACTCTGGACGGTTACTTGTCCATTTTCTGAGGTCGAAAGACCCCATCTGGCACAAAGAAATAAGCTCTTTTTGAAGAAGCAACGCTTCATCAAGAGAACTCGTACCTGAAATGACGTCATCGACGAAAACATCTGAAAGCAAAATCTTAGAAGCCTTAGGAAAAGAAGCACTTTCGTCAATAGCGAGTTGACGAAGGGTTCGTAAGGCAAGAAAAGGAGAAGACGCGACTCCGAACGTCACTGTACACAATCGAAATTCCTGAACAGGCATATCAGAATTGGTGCGCCAGAGGATACGCTGATAATCACGGTCTTCTGGTCGCAGGGAAATAAAACGGTACATCATCTTGATGTCTGCAGTAAATACTACTTCGTGCAAACGAAATTTAAGAAGAACCTGCACTATATCCTGGTGCAATTTTGGTCCAATGAGAAGATTATCGTTCAGGGAACGACCGCTTGTGGTTTTGCACGAGGCATCAAATACCACACGAACCTTAGTTGTGGTACTAGAAGATTTAACCACACAGTGGTGAGGAATATAGTAGGGCTTCGACGCCTTTGACGTGGGTGTCAGAGACTCATCAACGAGCTCCATATGACCGAGGTCAATGTACTCTTGGAGACATTTAACATAGTCTGACTTCAAGTCAGGATTGCGTTCAAGCCTCTGTTCCAGCTTGATTAAACGCGAAAGAGCAATGTCGCGCGACTCGCCCAGAGGAGGGGCGTCGGGCTTGAAAGGAAGAGCAACGATAAATTTGCCGGTTTCATCTCTTGAATGAGTTTGGACGAAAAGGGACTCACACATAGCCTCGTCTGGCGTAAGCGGTTTCACTTCCGGTACGGATTCTAATTCCCAGAACCTTTGAAGGTCGATATCACTTTGACATGAATTGAAACTGGCATGTAACTGAAATTTCGTGTCCCTCGCAGGAACCCGACCGTTCAGCAAATAACCGAAAATGCTATTCATAGCGACTGGAGTCCCAGGAGGTCCGACTACGTTGTCCTGAAGTAAAACACTGCCCGTGTAATCTGATCCTAACAAAAGTTCTACAGGACGCGAGGAGCGGAGCTCAGGGTCAGCGAGGGTCAGATTCTGCAAATGCGGAAGTTTTTCAACCGAAAAGTTGACATTGGGCACGTAGCTTGTGATTTTAGGCAAAATATGCGCTTCGATTAACAGCTTCGGCTCGACTTTACCACGAGGCGTTACCTCGACCACGACGTAACCACGGGATTTTTCATCCTTGTCACCTATTCCTGTAACGGTTAAGTCACACGCAGCATGAAAACGACGTAAATTCAGACGCTGAACACATGACTCTGCAATAAGAGTAGCCTGCGAACCCTGGTCCACCAGAACCCGCACGGCGACAGGCGCGCGGGGCGGCAGCGCAGGCGCCGCCGAGCGAACGTCCACAACAGCCGTGGTGAGTAAAACGTTGCACGGCGTGTGAGCGCGCGTGCCACAATGCGTCATGCTAGGCGGCGAGGCGGCGGCGGCCTCGGACGCAGCGACCGTGGGCGCCGGGAGTGAGCGCGCCGCTTGCTCGTTTTCGTGTAACGAGGAATGATGACGTTGCGAACAAATTTTACACGTAAATCTCGAAACACAATTTTTAATGTCGTGACCGACGTGAAGACAGTTGATACACACGTTGTTTTCACCAATGAAACTCTTACGATCATTAATTGACTGTTTAAGAAACTCTTCACATTTATTTAAAATGTGTGAAACCGATTTGCAATATATGCATACTTTGTTCGACTTCGGCGAACCATTGTTAGTCGAAGGCTCGACGTTAAATTGCACCGACCGCGGCGGGTTTTGTTTCGTAGAAACATTAGAAAATGTGCGAGTGCGCGCGGGCGAGTTTGCATAGTCCGACGGCGCGCGAGAGAAAGGTTGCCGCTGCCACGGCGGCGAGCGGCGCGCCGGCGCGGGCGCGGGCGCGGCGGCGGCGGCGGCGGCGGCGGCCGGGCGCGGGCCGCCGGGGGCGCCGCCGGCCGTGCCCAGCATCACCTCGTGAGCGGCCAGCTCGCGCCTTAAGAACTCGAGTAATTCCTTATAATCGGGCATCTCCGAAGAAGACGACAAGGAGAGTTCAAACCGTCGACGAATGTTGGGAGACATTTTTCGTAACAAAATATTCAGAAGAATAAAACTCCATTCCGAAATAGGCAGACTTAAGGCACTGAGTGCCGTCAAGTTTTCTTGAAAAACATTTAAAAGATTACGTAAACCAACGTAGGTATTTTTATCAGTAAGAGGATCCAGGTCTAAAATATTGTCTAAATGTTTCGTAGCAATGATCCGTTTATTCTCGTACCTATTGCTCAAAATTGTTAAAGCGATGTTATAATTCGCGTCTGTAATGGGAAGTGACTTTATCAGGTTATATGGTTCGCATTTCAACGTTAGCAACAAGTACCTAAACTTCTGCACATCTGTAAGATCAACATTGTCGTGGACAAGTGATTTGAACAAATCGTAGTACGCTGCCCACTCAGTGGGCTGCCCACTAAATGACGGTAACGGTAGCGGAGGTAAGTTCAGCCCGCGGGAACAATGAACGTTATCTTTATTATCATTACTGTTGCCGGTCTGACTAGCGCGGCGCTGCAGAATCTTGTAGGTATCGGCAGCCACTTGCACCTGATAGTATAAATCATCAAACTTATTGCGGAAAGACAGCTGCTCCTCTTTAGAAAAGCTATTACTTTTAGCTAAAGATTTTTCAATTTTGACCTGTATCTTAAGAAATTCTTTTTTAATTGAACTTAATTCTTTAATTCTACAACGAAATTGCATTTCATCTGATTCGGAACACTCTGCCATTTTTTGTAAAGTATTCAATTGAATGTCTCGCTCGAAATATAATTGTTCGATCTCCATCTTGTGGAAAATCTAATAAGAAAACGTGAACAAAATGTGTTTGTTTGTTGAAAATATTATTACGCAGTAATACGTAAATATTTATAACTAGTACGGTCGCAGTACGTAGCTAAATAATTTTAATGACGAAATATTTGCGTCACAAAATTGAAAGAAAAGAAATTTGAAATTGGAACAGAACTAATATTACAATAAATTATTTACCACGTAGTGCGTAAATATAAGTAATACTCGAAAGAACACTTATTCTTATTATTATAATATTGAAAGTAATAGTATTAAGCACGAAAATGCAACAATACCGAAATGCGCAAGTAAAGTCAGGCGTCGCGCTTATACGCTAGACTAGGCGCCGTGGTGGCGAGCGGCGAGCGACCTATGCCTACCGCACGGTTATCGAAATAAAAAAGTGCAAAATGAGAATTACGATGTAAAACTCGGAAATATTGATTTAATTGTTTACCTAACTACTTATTATAAGAGTCTTAGGCGGAATATCAATGGTTAAATCGGCACTTTTTCCTTAGAAATCACACAATTGAAGACGGTAGCACGTCGGTACTTTCCAGAAAATGTTATCGTACTTGAAATTAACTTCGTAATGTAATTGAAACTATTAGCACACACAATATATCGAGCCAATCCGGTTCGTAGGAACAACTAGTTATGTAAGAAAGTTAATAGAAAGTTTCAGGAGGCCTGGAATAATGCAAAATCTGACTCACCACATTAGACGAGCTGCGGTTTCCTGGGGGCCCCCGTCTGTATCTCCATAGGTCACTGGCTGAACTGTTCAGGGATTTTAACACTGCGGTGCTAATGAAGGCTTTCAGGTGAAATTATATCGAAAAATAGGGATCGTTCACTAGTAACGTGCGTGCCGCCATTCGAACTTGTGTATAAGAGAAGAGCCTTTCTAAGACTATCGTAGGGGGGCAGCACTGTCGCGTCGATTCGTTCGGAAATCAGACATGCACCATTCCAGTAACAATTTAGAAAAATGACGTTTAGAAATGAGAGGTTAAATTGTATGTGCTAAACGATGCGAAAGAATAAAGAAACTAATTTAAATATAGGAAAGTACGGAACAAGTAGCCTATGTTTTAATTTAGGGTACCAACTAACTTCGTTGTAAATTTTATTCAAATTCGTCCAGTCTTTTTAGCGTGAAGAAGGAACAAACATACTCACTCACTCACATCACATCGTCACATTGTCACAAACTTTCGCATTTATAATATTAGTAGGAGTAGTATATCCAAATGTAGTCTTGTAAAAAACTTGTTTTAAAATGTCACAAATTTCCCATTAAAAATTAGTTAATAAAAGCAAGGCAACCCTAATTACTGATACCTAGTTTTCCATGGATAATTATTCTTCCAAGTTCGTCGAGTTTTCTTCTCTTATCGATTGCACACTTGACTAGTCGCTATCTACGAGTACATTAGCGTCTCCATACTTTCGATACCACTATCACTGTATTTTACCTATGTTGCCAGGCCTAAAAGAGACGTAAAGATATTTTTTCCAATGTTCATTGGTGATCCTGGAGGTACCTACCGTCTAAAAGTAAATGGCTCGTTCTTATTACAAGTTGCATCTAAAAGGAGTCAATGAATTGCGGGCGGGACACAAAGAACTATAACTATTTCCCATATTTGGGTCAAAACTTCCTTCATACAATAAATAACTGCTGTAAAATCTGAGTCATAAATGTAAATCGATGGATTGTTCCGACGTGTTTGGATTCCAAATCGACTGCCAAGTATGTAGGACGGCTGGGTTTCCCAATCAATAACATTGTGCCTACGCCTCGCTCCACCTGTCTTCATAAGATGCTACGTTGCTACTTAGCTAAACAAAACATCGTTAAATCTAAAAGGAAAAAGGTCTACGAGTTTTATGGATGTCACCGGATCGTAGGGGGGATGTGGTACTGGGCAGGACGCAGGCGCAGGCGAAGCGCAGTGGGTTTTCTGAAGGCTACGGCGCGTGCCGCATGCCAACACCGCGGCTGACCTCGTGCGACCCTATTAAAACAAGATACTCCGCCGATCGGACATAGTGTTTACAATATTCCCAACCATGAAGTTCATCTGCGCGTGTGTGTGTCTCGCGTTGGCGCTGGACAGCGCGCGGCCTGCGCCGGCCCCGGCCAACGGGTTCGTGTTCCCCGATGAGCGGCGACGAGAAAAGAAACTGGAACCAGTTATCACACCTCCTGTTCTACCTTATATAGAGCATTTGGAGCGTGACCCGAGCACGCTGCTACCGAATGAAACGAAGGGAAGGCACGCGAGCCCTGGTTCGGTGAAGCCTCGATTTGGATTTGGGGGTGGTTTTAATGTGGCGCCTACAGGGAATGGAGGTCTGACCGCTAGCATAAGCAGCAGCGGCAGTGGCGGTGGTGCCAGCCACTCGGCTTCGCAGTCCTTCTCTTTCGGGTTAAGCGAAGGTTTTAGTGCATCGCATTCAGCCAGCCAAGCGTCGTCTTTCAATGGATTTGGCAGGTGAGTGGCCCACTTGCGAAGCTAGCTGATGTTTCTTCACCAATAAGGCCGATAAGGAGTGTTCGACCGGTCCTTAGTGGCCTGACACCGTTAAGCTAACTATGAAATGTTACATATAGTTACGCGAATTTATGTTTCGTGTTGAGAAATTTTGGGGCTTACCAGATCTGCAGAGCTGACAAACGAGTTATAGTTTAGTCTTATTTATTGCTTTAATGGCGTGCTTTCTAGTTCATTGAAGGTTCATTAGTTACATCATGCAACAAGCATATTGTTTTTTTTTTTTTGTAATCTTGTGGTCTATGTGATTTTTATAACGCGTGCATGAATTCTCGTTTTAACTTAAGTTAATGACTTGGTTAACCGGTAGCCGGAAGTTCCTGTGTATGTACCTACTTGATTAAACAGAAATGTTTTGTAATTGACGTAGTTTTAACTAACTTCATTTTACTTGTAATGTAATGTGTACGATAACAAAAACAAAGTAAAGTTACAATTTAAAGGGAGTCTCCGTAAGAACAAACTCCGTATAAAGTATGTATTAAAACCATTTTTTTTATATTATTATTAGTCAAGGGTATAACATAAATATAACAAAAATATAATGTACGTTACCAAGACGTCAAAAACATCTATAAGTACACCTTTATGCTACAAAAAAATTAAATAAGGTCGGTGACACCTATATTTGATATGATGGCTGTCTGTATCGATATTTATGCCCTCGACTATAGAGAACTTCTCGAGTGCTAGTCCAATTTGCACTAGGCCAGTTTTTAGCAACTTTTATTAAAGTTCAGCTGTCTCTGTGTGATAAAACTTGTAAGTCTATTATAACTCAGAGCTTAATCTCGGTCTGACGTTATTACGTACCTATAGTCAAGGGCATAAATATATGTACTTACTTACGTTACCTAGACGTCAAAAACATCTATACACCTTTATGCCTCTTGCTCGTTTGTCTTCATATTCATATTAAAAAAAAAACAATAAGATCGGTGACACAAATATATTTGACATGATGATTGTATCGTTATTTATGCCCTCGACTAGTGCAATGAGTGATGTGTGGAAATTTAGGTGAAATAGATTTGTTTACAAAGGCGTCAAAAGTGAATTGGAATGGAATATGGTTTACTCGTTAACGTTCTGAGGCCTGATTTTTGAATGTACTTACCTAACTCGAAAGTTACGTTCAAAAATATATTTGACATGAGGCTGTATCGATATTTATGTCCTCGACTGTACGTAACCGTTAAGTAATTAAATCACATTTGTTCATTGCAGTGGCTTCGGTGGCAGCCAAGCCAGCAGCCAGGCGGCGTCGTTTGGGGGCGCGGGGGGCTCTCTGTCCGGCGCGGCTTCCCAGGCTTCTGCCTTCGGTGGATTTGGAGGATCCGGTAGCCAAAGCGCCTCTCAAGCCTTCGGGCTGAACTCTCTTGGAGGTTTCCAGCCACATGAGGTGAGAGCTCTAATGGTAATAAGAACCTGGTAATAAAACTTAGCGGGATCCAGTGAAAGGAAAAAACGCTGCAACATGGTAATTTTCAATTCTTTGAATGTTCATATATAATGAAAGTTATCCCACCTTAATTGGGGCCATTTCTATCGGCTTAAACTCACACTCTTTTGCGTGTTATTTTGTAAAGTTCATTCTTTAAGAGCTTGTTGTGCAAAATGTAGATTTTTACGCGTCTAAATTGAACGCACTCACCGGATTCTACTGAGCATGATAAGTATTTAAAAAGCTGGGTGGGTTTGCAGACAACTCTTCATTTTTATGCACATAATGTTCGAGTGCTGAGTACCAGATTCACGGCTGTTCCATTTCTTTTATGTAAATATTTTCCGATTACTGCACATCTTGTAATTTTTGAGGACAAAAAGGGTACCTTCAAAAATCCACAGCAAATAAAACCAGTTATGAGATAACGGAGTTTGACAAGGTAATTAAATTCATTTGACATTCAAAAACTCAAAAAACATTTATAAAAGTTTAAATAAGTCATGGTTAATTACATTAAACTTGATTTCTACAAGATTAAATATAAGACCACCGGTTTCTTCTGAACAGAAGATCATCAGAGGTGATCACGGTCTAGTCTAGTTAGGTATATCTTGCAGAAATATACCTATCACCATTAAAAACATCGGTGGCTACTAATTAAATTAGCAATCTCACGTTGACGGACCCAGTCGCGATAAGCCATCGAACTAATGTTATAATTATTGTAATATCAGGCTGGTCCGATCAGAATATTAATTGATGTTGTACCAGTGTCACTAGGCACGTGAATCGTTATGCTTATTGTGGTATATATATGTTAGGTTTTGTACGAAATAAATACTTCGTCGGCGTGAACTTCACTTTTTACCCGACTGCGCTAAAAGAGGGTTAGGGTGCGACCACACCGCCGCTTAAGAAACGGTGAAGTTACGGAATCGCAACAAAATGTATG
Organism: Pandemis heparana; assembly: GCA_963854515.1. Taxonomy (NCBI): domain Eukaryota; kingdom Metazoa; phylum Arthropoda; class Insecta; order Lepidoptera; family Tortricidae; genus Pandemis; species Pandemis heparana. The sequence goes on from OY978007.1 coordinate 5,842,868, forward strand.
AAGAAACGGTGAGAAAACGTGACGGATACGACACGTCACTGCGTATACGCGGCGGTTTGGTCGCACCCTTATTCTATTTTTATATTTTTTGAACTGATTCCGCTTCTTTTTAATTACCTATAGTATTATGTTACAGTATATCTTTCTTTGAAGCAAAATCAATAAAAATAATATAGGTACTTAAAGTTGTATTTTCGACAGCCAATTTGAGAACAGATCTTATGCAATTAAAAATGTGAGATAAAGTTTGAGAGATTTTTTCTCTCTACTCTCTTTAATAAACATACAAGAAACATACCCTTCGAGATGTAATTTAGAGTTGTACATACTTTGTTCATTTAATCATAAATGGTTTCAAGCTTAATCCTAGTACTAGGTACATATTCACCAATGATGTTCGTTGCAACATAATTATATGATAAACTGATTCGACATTTTATGGTCTTCGAAGCCTACTTTTTATTTCCACGATGCGAAGATAAATTATTCATTTGGTCTATTTAACAACAAATAGATTTCATAATAATTTATGCGAGGGTCACAAAACAATCATATTCGTAATGTTTTTGGATTGTGAGTTGAATATTTTACGCATTTAGATTGTACTGTTAAGGTCAAACTTTGAACACTCGTGAACTACCATTTCTAAAAAGGACACGATGATTAAAATTTGTACTTAGCCGCTTAGGATAAAGATTATTTATAACTAGCTTCTGTCCGCGACTTCGTCCGCGTAGAATTAGCAATTGGTATGCTTATCGCTATCCCGCGGAAACTATACAATTTCTCGGGATAAAAAGTAGCCTATGTTTTATTCTAGGGTACCAGCTATCTTCGATCCAATTTTTTTCCAAATCCGTCGAGTCGTTTCAGCGTGAAGAAGGAACAAACATACACACTCACTCACATCGTCACTCACAATATTCGCATTTATAATATTAGTAGGATTTTAACTTCGATAAACAAACAAAGATCGGTTCAATTCAATAACTATGATATTTAACAATTTAATAAATATGATAATCTATATTGTAAACAGTGTATCACTATGGAAGGGTCCTGTAACTCAGGGTATCCCTTAGTTGTATAGTTCTGTAATTTCTTTTTGGAATAAAAAGATTTTCATTTTCATATTAATATTCCAGTAACCATAATCCTTGCAGGGGGTCTGCTCTAGGATTATCAAGATGTTAAAAACGCGTTCAAATTAGTTTTAATATCTTGGGGGACCAATGTTAAAATATCGCACTAAAATGTCTATATTTACAAATCCTCTACCAACTAAATTCTATACATACATACATACATACCGTCACGCCTCTTTCCCACAGGGGTAGGCAGAGACTACTTTGTTCATCAATCTCTTCATACATGCTCGTCGGCTTCGGGTACTCTTGACCTGGCCTTTTTCCAACACGTCCTCAATTTGACGCACCCATTCACACTTCCCATATAAATCTGTTTAGTTAATCTTCTTTCATCCATCCTCTCTACGTGACCAAACCAACTAAGCATACTTTTATCTATCCTAGTCACTATATCTTCTTTCACACCAGCACGTTCCCTTTTCACACTATTCCTTATTCTTTCAGTTCTAAATTCAATAAGTTAGTTTCAATAAGTTAGTGTTAGTTTCAATTCTATGCTAATTTTAATATTGTGGATGTTAGCATAACTGCACTGTAACGGTTAACCTAGCGGTAGTCGGGTCCTGAATGCGCCGATTTAACTACAATAACAGGTCTCAAGTCATTGGAAGCAGCCAGAAATCGAGGCCGAGTCTCCAGTTAACATTATGTGGAGCACAATAAGTAGACGTACCAAAACCGCTAACAGTCTTGCCTGCAGACCTGGTTCAGACAATGCAATACTTTAAAACATCGCTATATGGTTTCTTGTTACAATTTAAAGATTCATAATTTAGACATTATATAGCCACAATATTTTTTTTCTCTCAGACGGTAACCTCATAATTCGTCTGTAATAGACGCAAAAGCTTATATACCTAGCTAGCTTTTGCCTGCTTTTGACTTAATTTGTCTTCAATTAACTAAGCAATTTCCGAGTATAAAACTGTATCCAATAATGAGTTTTATATAAGAGTTCTAGTGATAGTAGAGCCACTTTAAAAGAAATTTACCGATCTCTTATTTTCTACCCCGTGAGTTTTTTTCTCAATACTTTACTAATTACTACTACTACTTTACTACTTACTACTACTTTACTAACGTACCCTACCTGCGAAATGCCTCCATCCCAAATTTCTGGTCTCTATAGCAGCTACATTGTTAGGACAATAATGAAAAAAAAAAAAAAAAAATTTAAAGTAGCCTATTACCTATTCCTGGTTCTCAGCTACCTCCACACAAATTTTCAGCCAAATCGATTCAGCCGTTCTCGAGTTATAAATAATGTAACTAACACGACTTTCTTTTATATACATATATAGATATAGATAAAGATAATGGTAATAATGTACATATAATGTAATTTCGAACGATTTTTCATGATTAGGTACTTTGCGATTACGAGTCATCGTAACTATTAAATGTTAAAAATCCTACGCATCGTGAATGGCTTCGTTCGTATTCAATTTTGTTTTATCACGTTTCAGGCAACCTTCGGCGATGGTTTACTGGACGTCCGACATAGAGGCATCCCAAACTTTCCTTCTTTCCCGGACTTCATCGGGAGGAGTAAGGGCATCGGTGCTGCTGCTTTCAGAAGCGGAAAGTCGAGGCCCCTTATTACCAGCGACAGCGACGACTTCTTAGCCGTTTTGGTCTCAAATAGTTAAACTGATTATGTTTCTTCTAAATATCTTCTTTCTATACATTAAAAGTGTCTAGAGGACCTTTGGATGTTTTTGAGCAGTTGTTACTTAGTCTGGTAATGAATAAAGTGGGTGAATGAGTCTTGGGAGGAAGGTGTGGGAGACAGTGATGGATTAAAAAAGGAGAGCTGAGTATTTTCGTATTTCGTGTAGTTATCTTTAAAGCAATACCTACATCTTTATAGCGACTATATAGTAAATATGATGTTTTCTAGAATTGATATCTTTAACCAAAAAGCAGACTGAAGTAAACTGAAATAAATCAACACTAACTTTGGAAATTAATAATTGGTGCGTTAGTTTCACTAATTCTGCAATTAGTTATACACATACAATAGGCCCGAGTCACCTTTTTTAGTAATAGGACTACAAGAATTACTTTCAGGGAAATACTACAAATAAAATATGCTAGAAAATGTACGTGTACGTATAGTACGTATACGGAAATATGTGTAAATGAAATGTAATATGTAGATTTCAATTACTAGGTCTCTACGTAGGTTCATCATAAAAAATTAAGAATGCGACGCAAACAGAGTTGTACAATACACCATAATCCTATTTAAATTTCTGTTTAGCGATTTATGATATCCGATGGTTGGCAGGTACATATACAATAAATTTAGTATACATAATAAATTTAGCACATTAGATTGAACAAAAAATAGTCACCTTATTATTCGTTCTTGCTACGAGTATCTATTTAATCAAAATAAATGAAAGGTTACGGGTGATAATTTTGTATTATTTTAATCCGTAGCAAAATCTAGTTTTTTTATATTTTGTAAGTATAGCTACATTATGGTGAGCGAACTGTACAAAGTGTCAAGTATAATGTCAAAGTTCATAGTAAATTTACCTACAATGTGTATTAAGCAATAATGCAGCAACATATTCCAGCACTTAAACATTAGTTTCGCTGAAAGAACAAGTGTGTTTAACAATTAGTTGTTTTACGAGGTAACAGCTTTAATATGTTGAAATACTAAGAATGTTTGAAATGTACTAGGTGTTTATCAGTAAAGTGGTAATAGGCCATGACAACTTCCCATGGAAAAATCGCGAAGTATTTGACGTATAATTTGATTAAGAAAAAAAGATTTTTTGATTAATATTACAAAGTATGTAACTAAAAAAACATACTTCGAAAACTATTTTGTTGCACGATCGCTCTCTTACTTTTCTATAAAAAGGACTACAGTTTGTAAATAAATCGTAAGTTAGTATATTTTTCTGTAAAAAAAATAGCGCAGTAAAGTTGTTATTTATTTTGATTAATTTATTAAATAGAAGAAGTTTTAAATGGTATCCATTCATTTTGCTAACCAACTTTTGACTAATGCATGATTTTGCCAAATAGGAAACTTCATTTTTAGAGCATATTTGTGTGATTTAGGTTAGGTTAGGTTACTTTTGTAACTTTTCCAAAAGGGTGTTAAGTATATTAGCAGAAAATAAAATGTTAATTGGCGTGTTTGATAAACGAAGCATTGGTTAATCGTTTGTCGGTGAAACTCTAGCGAATCGCTGTTGTAATAAATATTGATAATTTTCTAATAATAGTAATAATATAAATATAATTATATAAGTATTATTTAACGCGCTGTTTTCTTGTTATTTCATTTACTACGTACGACATCTTTCTGTCAATATTTTTCTGCTCCGACTTTATGTTCGCCTCGGGACATAACGTAAATATGGTCACATATTTTTCCGTTGAATAATTAATACTTAATTAAAAGGGGATGTACTCGTAGTATTTCATTGCTTTAAAAAATATGTCCTATATGCTGTGTCTGATTAACGAAATATAAGAATAAAACCAACATTAGTAAAACAATCATTGAATTATTAACTCGATTATTATTTTGACAAACCTCTTTTTATCTGTTAAATCGTGGACTTTAAAAACATCCATTACTTAATTTAATCATGATGAACGTATTGTTAACTTCATTTAGGTAACATACATACATAAATCACGTCTTTATCCTTGATGGAGTAGACAGAGCCCTTAGGCTTAGGGCCTTAGGGTACCTTAGTAACAAGACCCAAAGGCCACGTTTAGCATGATTGTGGGCGAATAGGTGAAAAGGGGGAATCGACATATTGATAGGTTTCGAGACGAGCCTTGATAAATCGGACCCTTATAAGTACCATTCACTGGAAAAGCGCCTGCTTCTTTCTTATATGTATCGGGTATCTTTTTGCGGGTATCACGTCACTCTGCTCATTGAATGCTCGAATAACAGAAGGCGTTTACTTTAACGCTTAACTCTTTAAAATTCAAAAATGTTTCTTTATACAGCGACTTAATTATAAAACGAGTAACTAATAAATATAGCTTTTTGATAGGTACTTAAAAGTAACGTTGCGGTCTAAACAATTACAAATAAACAGTCATTCGTCTCGAAACGGCGCCTGCTAGACTATAAAAGCCTTTCTGCAATTTATCTTTTGCGTGCTTCTACACGGTCTCTTGTTCCGGTACCTATACATTTCAGCAGGAGGTTGAGGTAACTTAGCAAATAGTCCTGGGGCCTTACCATGACCTCCTAATTCCGACTCAGTTCAAGTTTTAGCTGACACTTTTAGTATGAATCTGACAGCGAGCGAACCTAAACTGAATCGCATTAAGACGTCATAGTAAGGCCCCTGTTAATGTTGTTCAGGATTTTCGAATCATAGGTAGTCGACAAAATGTTTCCAAACATTACATTGTTCGGACTTTGGTGTTCAAAGTGAACCACGTCAAGGGGGGGACAAAATTTTGAAACAAAAATTTAAATGAAAAATCTTTGTTGGGTTAGTCAAATTAAACCAACTAGTACCTGCTGAAATATTTCGGAAAAATTTCGAGAGACTTTTTATACGTCGTACGAAATACTTAATACCAAAAAAAAACATTTATTCAATCAATATAGGTACATAATTATTTACAAAATATAAAAAATAATACTTAATAATGATAAACATCATCACTACGTAGTATAAAACAAAGTCGCTTTGCGCTGTCTGTCCCTAGGTTTGCATAGATGTTTAAAACTACGCAACGGATTTTGATGCGGTTTTTTTTTTAATAGATAGAGTGATTCAAGAGGAAGGTTTATATTTATGTATAATTCTACGCAAACGAAGTCGGGCAGAAGCTAGTATTATAAATATATAAAATGAACATTGTTCAAAATACGAAATACTAGCTGTTGCCTAGGACTTCGTCTGCAAAGAATTCGTTTATCGCTATCCCGCGGAAATTTTCCGGGATAAAAAGTAGCCTAATGTGTGTTATTCCAGACTTTTCTCTATCTATGTATCTCTCTATCTATTTTGCGGGTGGTAAGGCCTTATGCAAGGTCCGTCCGGATCGTTACTACCATCTTACTCGCCAATCATGCCGCTAAGCAGCAGTGCTCGCACTGCTGTGTTCCGGTGTGGAGAGTAAGAGACAGCCGGAGAAATTACGGGCACAAGAGGCATTTCATCTAAGTCCTCTAAGTTGGCATCGCATCTGCAATCCCTCCGGGGTTGCGGGTGTCTATGGGCAGTGGTGATCGCTTACCATCAGGTGACCCACTTGCTCGTTTGCCTTCCTATTCACATAAAAAAAAATGTGCCAAATTTCATCCAGATTCGTTGGGCCGTTCTGGCGTGATTGAGTAACAAATAAACATCCATCCATCCATCCATCCATACTTTCGCATTTATAATATTAGTTAGATTAGATTAGATTAGTTACTAGCTATTACTTGCGCGCGACTCCGTCTCAGTTTGCTAATCGCTAGCGGTGGGAACTATTTATGCGTTTTTATGGGATGAAAACTATCCTATACAAAATCCCAACTAAATCGGTTCAGCGGCTTAAGCGTTAAGATGTAACACACAGACATTCTTTATCTTGTATCCTCAGCCTTACTTTAAGGATTTCTCGATCTCTCGTAAACGTAAAGTTTAATTTATCGTCCTGTCATTTACATCCTTGTTCAAGCCGAGCTGCGTCCACGCAACGCATTGCGTAATCCTATAAAAACACAATGCAATGATTTGCCGTTGAGGAATTCCCAATTATTCATGATAAGGCTCAGAGAATACTTACCTTTGTGATTACAAATGGCCTCTTAAAAGTACGGCCCTTGCATCGACTGTAGTACGTCATGCGAAGTGAATTTTAAGAAGTGGCCCGTTTCTTGAAGAAACAACTTATCTAAGTAGATAGTAAAATGAAGAATGTCTCAGATCACAGTAACTTGTCACATGATATCATACTATATGTAGATAATAACACTAGCTCTCACCCGCGGTTTCACCTTCGTTGCAAAACCTTTTTCCCGTACAGTCTGGCAAAAAAAAGTACCTAGAAATTAAAAAGTGGCTTTCTAATCTATAGGTATAAGAAAACGGGACGGCACTGCTGTTTTGCCACTTTTTAATTTCTACTCTTTTTTGCGAGACTGTACCTATACACATATATAAACCTTAAAGTAAAATTCTTCCTTATTCCTTGTCTATATCATAAAAAAAACTAGGTATACCTATTGTTAGGACACTTTCATCAATTAAAATTCATGGGTCTGAAGTAACTCCTAAATAATCAACTTCATTATTTATACAATATTTTGACGCAGTGAAAAATTCATTAAAGATTGGATCCACATAACTAAATTATATTTAAGACATTTACGACAAAAAGTCGCATTAAAATTTACTTTTTGGCTTGCCAAATAAAAAGTCTTGTTCTGAATGATTAACGTTATACATATATTAATATGCATAATTGAAGATACCTAATAGCATCCTGCGAGGTCTAGGTCAAATTGAAATGGCTTCCTGAGTTCCGATCGAACTTGCCGTGGGTGTCATCCAAAAGGTTCATTTAGCGAATCCTCGGTTCAGGGTAAACTACATACTCCATTTGGAAATCGAATTCTTAATAATGTCATGTGACAGGCTTCGTATAAAGTGGAAACCCGCCATTCAACTTCATCAGTCCACAAAACATTCATTCGTAACGAATTGTAGCTACCTTAAACAAGTTTAACGTTTAAAATGAAGATTTTAACAGTGTTCGTGTGCATTTCGGTGTCTTGTGTCTGTGGATATACGATATTCCCGTTGCCTGGGCAACGTGTAGCAGTGAATCCTAAATTTGGAAAGTTAGACGTGCACCCTTTAAGTAGTGCCCAGTCGGTTACAGCGACAAATGTAGTACCGTTCTCGTCAACGCTTCCTCAATTGTCTACATCTTATCAGACACCTAGAGTTCCAGAAGTTACAAACCCTCCTACACCAGCGCCGCTGAAGCCGTTATTGGTATCATCGTATCAGACTTCAAAGGCTCCAGAAATAGGAATTCCACCAACACCATCAACTCTGAGCAGCTACTCCTACGCGTCGTCTTCGGAGGCGTCGAAGCCATCCAGTTTAGCCCAGAATGTTCAATCGCCACCAAGTATTGTAGTAAACCCGCTGGCTGAAGACCTACTGCCGCCACACGAGGTACGTATTGCTCTCTTTACTTAATTATTCTAGAATTCAACTATCTTTTTGTTCTGGATAGTATTGCGCAAGTAGAATTTTTTCCATATCCATTTTTAGGGAGCGAGAATTTTTGTAAGGAATAGTAAATGTTTTTACATAGATATATAAATACATAAATCACGTCTTTATCCCTTACGAGGTACACAGAGCCCAAGATAACATGATCTAATATTTTTAATTGTTCGCTACATAATACCGTGTTTAAAATATAAGTGTATACAATTTATTAAAACTATTAAAAGTTAACATAATTATACCACTGTCACTTTTTAAACCTAAATCAAAACTTTTATTATTTAAATAGACCGCTGTAAGCTCTTTAATTATATTTTTTACGCTTTCAGCGCTTTCGAAAAGACCATCATTGCCAGGTTTTATGCAAAAACTGTAAAAAAGAATTCTTTTTTTCTTCAGAGCTCCGTACCAGAGACGAAACCTGACCCATTAGAACCGATCAAACCGGAAATAGAGGCTCCATCTAAGGATTTACTACCTCCAAAGGTAATTAAACAGAGTTTAATAGACACCCTAATCTTCAAACGGGGTGACTGACAAAATTGAAACTACTTCAATAGGTTTTCGAAACTGAGATAAAAAGAACTTTATAATGATGATGATGACATCGACTAAAAATTGATTAATTACTAAAAAACTAGATATAGTTAATTATGAGTTCTTCTTAAAACTAATTTTTAATTAATTCAAATTTGTTTTCTTTTCAGTTGAGATAATGATTGGCTGTATCTACTAGAAGAAATTCACCTAAGAAGAAAATGTGTAGATTAAAAATTATGGACTCTGAATAAACTTCGAATTGAATGTTGTTTCTTTACCCTCTTTTTTATTTGCTGTTTTATTTGGAAAATACTAGAGCTACTTTGTTACCACAAGTTTTTGTCGGCTAAGGATTCCCACGATTAGGATTGAAACAAATATTAAAAACAAGTTTTTGTGGTCACTGTCGTCCAGCTCGATTCCGAGTAGAAGTACCGAGCATAACGCAAATTACGGCTGGACCAGTGGTGGGCAAACTTTTTTCATGGCGGGCCAGAAAATCACAGATATTTCAAAGAAGGGCCAAAATTATACTAAAATGCAATTTTTTTGACACATGACGTATGAACTACGTGGCTAGTCTAACTGGCTCCTTTGCCTTCGCATCTATTATTCTATTTTATACAGCAGCACCGTCTAAATATCGTCATCCTGTGCCATAACACTCCAATTCGAAGGAACGCCGGCGGGCCGCATTAAATTCTTTCGCGGGCCGGAGTTGGCCCGCGGGCCGTAGTTTGCCCATCACTGGGCTGGACTTTTGTATTGTACCTAATAATTATTATTTTAATCGCTAACCCTAAAGAGGCAACGGGCGCGGCGTGACGATTTAGTAGTACATACCTACATTACATATCGAGGATGATGAAATAAAGAATGTCTCAGATCGCAGGAACTTGTTGCACGAGCCAAAGGCGAGGGTGATAAACATGCGACCTGGACTTCACCGTCCGAGGTGTGTACCTACACGTCGTCACGCGTAGCGGGCGGCAATTGCTACTTACAGGGGCGACGTAAAGTAATGTAACTAGTACTTAATTATTTAAAAATGAAGTTAATACATTTACAGTCCGCGAACTCTTAGAACGACATTCGGGTTGCGGGTACCATCGACCGATTCAAGTATCAAACTCATAAGAGTGAGTGAGACAGCAATCATAATCATAACCATAAATCTTTTATTCGCAATAAACATGGTGTGTTTAAAAAAAAAAGAAAGGTAAGTTTCAAATGTTTAGTTACAATAATGCATGCAAATTTGGTGCAAATAGGTACAAGACAAACCGTTCGTTCTGGGAGCTCACGGAGTGTATGTATATTGTATAATACGGTAGGTACGGTACGGTGGTGGTTTTAATATAGACCTACAAAACATATTCGCCTACCGTAAAACCCCGTCTATTCGCCTAGGTCAGTTCGCCAGTTTTCGACCGATTAGTGGAGTTGGCAAATTCAGAATGAAAAAAAAAATTGAATTAATATGAACAAATAAACGAGAAAAATAATGCACATAGTGAATATAGTCTACTATCATTGAATGCCGTTTATTTTCAAGTAAGACCTAGAAATAATTAAATAATAATCAATAAAGCCGAAAATGCCAGTTTTACCAGTTTTCGACCGAAATTTCCAATTTCCGACTGTATATTCGCCAGTTTTCGACTATGGTGTGATGACAAATACATGAAGCACAAAATATGTTTTTAATATAAAAACCCGCATTTTCTTAAAATAAAAATCATATACAACATTATGCCAACAAAATGAAACGTGTAACTAAGATCAATCTTGGATTTATTTAGTTTTCTAATTACGGATTTACTGGATATTAAAAATCGTTCGTATTTTGTCTATTTTATCAGCTAAAATATAGATTTCGGGACAAAATACGTGTCGTGTTATGTGATATATGTGACGTGTGTGTGTTGTTCAAAAAAGATATAATTTTAATTTAAAAACTATATTTTCGAATATAGTAGTCGGAATATGGCATACAGTTATTACAAATCCCGATTTCGACCAAATGTTTACGACACGCGGAATGTTTAAGACATTTGAAATAATCCGGTCGAAAACTGGCTGACACAATTCTGGTGTTAATAAGATTCAAATTAAAAAATTAGGTTCAGTAGTTTCTTCAATAATATGTCAAAAAAGATGCAACCTTACTGTACTCTGCGGCGCCAGTTTTCGACCGCAACGGTCGAAAAGTAGGTGTTTACGAAAACGAGTTAACCAGTTACCGACTATTAAATTTTATACATTTTCCAAAGAAATCTAAAATAATACTTATTTTAAATAAATACTAAGACTCATTGTCTATCAATACAAATAACAAACAAATTGATAAACATAAAATTACATTTAAAAACATACCATGAACCGTGAGGCTCCTCACAATTTTTTTCGCAACAAAGTACGCGTCGTTAGGTGTTTGTTGCGAACCTAGATTGATTTGTTTTTTTGTTCCGTACGCTGTTTACAAACGTGCATTTTGTCTATGTGTGCGTATAACCGAACTATTTGGGTTTACCACGGTATTTTTGTTAAGTTTCTAATCTTGTTTGTATTGCTATTTTATACCGATTAGTCAAATATGTCGACAAAAAAGTCGAAAAGTGGCGACGGTCGGCAAACTGGCGAAACGACCCTATACCTATCTTCGCCTATTTTCATAAATGTTGAAATTCCCGCCTAGTTTTTAGGCCAGGTTCCACACAAAACTGCTGAATAGAAAGTGTTTTTTATGCTGGACCATATTCTCGCATTAATTGTGGTTAACTTAACGCCGTTTACGATCAGTGCCGTTTTTTCGTTGACGTGGCAGCACTTAACTTAATTAACTTTGAAGTATTCAACATTTACTCCGCGACACCACTTTTCTCTTAAATCTTCTCGGATGCGTGCGAACTATTGTTTTGGAGCGGTTTTTAGAGTCATTATTTCAGGTTGGAACGAAGCATTTTCAGTAATTTCCATTATTTCGTTTTAAATCGACCGACAATTTTAAGTTTTCAACAAAACAATATTTAGTTTACTGACATTGGGTGACACTGATAACTAGTTGACATATAAATTGAATAGACAAACTAGATATTTGCCGATTTATTTTTTGGAACTACCAACAGCCGCTCGGTAAAGTCGAATAAAGATCAAATAATTTTTTTGCAAAATATCCGTAATCCTTATGTATTTTTGAACGCCAGTAAGATAAAACAGTTCGCAAGCCCCATACTTCGAAATGGTTTTCAAATCAGGGTATGTTGTAAAAAAATGAACAATCCCAATTTGCTTTGTCTAATCTTCTAACGACAGAGTTAGTATGAGCTAATTCTAATGAGCTAGCATGTGAATGCAAAAAATGTTTCTACCTATTTAGTTCGAATGTCAGGGACAAATGATTTGAAAAAGATACGAGAAATCCGTGAAACAAAAACATTATAATTGAATTCCTATCAGCCGTATCAAGGTCAAAAGACCATGTGGTGTTATGTATTTGGCGAGTTCCACTTCCACCTATACTATAATTTATAAATAGAATTAACATTTACGACACTAATTAATACGCTGCTCTAATATTTTTTTTATATTTCGTAAAATAGCCACACATTTACGACAATAATAATTAATACGCTGTTCTAATATTTTTTATATTCGTAAAATAGCCTCACATAAAGGAAGAAGACCATTTTGACGTAAAAACTTAGAATGGCCACAATTTTGCATGGTCAAGTATATTTTATCATCGTTTCCTACTCTTATATTTATTTGTGAAATGTTTTGAGCTCTCGAAAATGGTTCTAATAACTTTGACTAAACTTGCGATATGGAGGCGATATATCGATTTAGTCAGATCTGAGCTAGTAGCTGTTAACAATTACACAATTTTTGTGTGACGCCATCTCTCAGCGAATAGCTGAACTACCTCGACAGACACCGAGGGTTTGCTTGCACGGGCCCCCAAAAGTATTAATTAAATTAGTTAGGTAGGTACTGATATTTAATGGATTTTCCACACAAAAATTACGGTTGAGTGTGGCGATTAGAATTAATCAAGCCGATATAAAAAAATCTTTACCGCATCAACAACGGTGATAAATTACGAGTACAAGTTACATGTTGTCATTACGTGGATGACACATGCTGTGAATACCAGCGTCGAATACCGACTGAGCCACTCCCCTCGTGTAGCTTCCCAGTAGACAATGCGAGATGATGAATCCAAAGCACTTACATAATACCTACATAATTTGTATGAACTGTAAACTGTATAGAATAGAATAAAATAGAAAAAGTTTATTTGCTCAGAATAAAATATCGCCGCAAGAAACATGAAATTCGGATAGATTGGTAAGTATCTGTACATATATCGTACCGATGAAAACATTAAATTAAAAAAAAATTAAAACCCCAAGCATTAATCATCCTACTAAATATGATAAATTTAATGCGAAAGTTTGTGAGTGAGTGTGTATGTTTGTTCCTTCTTCACACTAAAAGGACTGGACGGATTTGGATAAAATTTGGTAGGAAAATAGCTGGTACCCTAGATGAAAACATAGGCTACTTTTTATACCGGAAAATTGTATGGTTCCCGCGGGATAGCAATAAACATATCAATTGCTAAATTCTACGCGGACAAAGTCGCGGGCAGAAGCTAGTGTATGAATAAAAAATAATTCAATTTTACGCCAAAAATGCCTTACATCATTTTGGAAAAAGCTGATACTCTTCAAATGGCTAAATCAAATTTTACCAAACATAGCTAAGAACTACCGCAAGGAGACTGGCTTTCGATTGAAAAAAAACTGCATCGAAAAAAATCGAGAGCCAAGTACGATGCCAATGAAACGGACACACACAGAGAGAAAGAGAGACTGTCAACACCTGTCAACGTCCAACTTATAAATTATAACACTACTCTTTTTGCATCGGGAATTAAAATTCACATAAATTTAATATACTTACTTACTCTTACCTAACATAATTTCCCGTAACAATGTACTAAGGTAGGTATAACTTGCGATTGCTGTTCAGGTTACTCTGCATGATCATGTTGAGAGCGAGTGCAATGCCCCATCTGCAATAAATAAAAACAAAGCACTGGAATGAGCTTCTTCCAACCCTGTCCACAAAATCATCTGCAAAAATAAAATAAAAGCTGCATGCGAAAACTTTTTCTTATTCAACTGTTTTTATTATTAAAAATGCACCTAACGTGGTGTAACTAGTTAGTACCGGAAAGGGAGATTAAAGATAGAAAAGTAGTTTTTATAATCATAAGTAAATTTAAAATCGTGGTGACCGGTATAAGATAACCGGTGAGTAACCTAATTATAAATAACAAGCTTAGATATTGTCTTGATAAACCTGTTAATGAAGACGCGAGTGGAAAAATCAAATGACAGAAATCTGGTAAACAGGTAAATTTAAACTACCTATCTAATTAGATCTAGAAGATGACAAAGTAGCACCCGCGTTTGATTTCAAGACCATTGCAAAAATATTTGTGCTATATGTTACCGACATTTAAACGAGAGTTTTAGTATTATTCACGTTTATCTAGAGCATATAAAAGTAGGTACTTAAATTGTGTATTAACTTAGGGGTCGGGCGGGCATCAATCTGAAAGTAAAAGTAAATGTTAAAGAAACTTCTAGGAAAATAATAGTACCTACGACAAACGTTTTACCTACACGTGGTTCTTTATCTAACTTTTTGCGGGTGGCAGGGCCTTGTGCAAGGTCCGTCCGGATCGCTACCACCATCTTACTCGCTAATCCTGCCGCTAAGCAGCAGTGCTTGTACTGCTGTGTTCCGGTGTGGAGAGTAAGACAGCCGAGGAAATTACGGGCACAAGAGGCATTTCATCTAAGTCTTCTAGGTTGGCAACGCATCTGCAATCCCTCCGGGGTTGCGGGTGTCTATGGGCAGTGGTGATCGCTTACCATCAGGTGACCCACTTGCTCGTTTGCCTTCCTATTCACATAAAAAAAAACTAATATTATAAATGCGAAAGTATGGATGGATGAATAGATGTTTGTTTGTTACTCAATCACGCCAGAACGGCCCAACGAATCTGGATGAAATTCGGCACATAGATAGAGTAAAGCCTGGAATAGCACATGGGCTACTTTTTATCCCGGAAAATTCCCGCGGGATAGCGATAAACGAATTCTTTTGCAGACGAAGTCGCAGTTGCTAGTTTAAAATACAAATAATAAAAGATACTAAGGTACCTACTTAAAAATATGACAACCAAATACGTTACGTTGAAATGTTAATGGATAAAAAAAGGTTTATTAATTTTAAATTCAATAACACCATCCTTCATTCGCTGAGTCCAATTAGACTTAGTTAGTGATTATGAATGTTAAAACAGCTGATGATGAGTTTACTGACATAATGTACTTACTTAAACCTGTCAGCATTTAAGCGCTCGTGCTTAGCCCGTCACGATATGAACCGTGGTGTCATTGAATACACCTTATAAAGGCGGAACCGATAGTTCCTAATACATTCCACGTCGAGCACGATGAAAAAAACATCCAAAATATTAGCAATTTTAGTTCTAATTTTCAATTTAACTGCTATTAATGGTCTTAAAGAAGGTATAGTGCTTGTAAAGCCAGTGCTAGCACCGACGTCACGTTTTGGTGCCAAGGTAGAGACCGCTAAAGACTTTCCTTTGCTGATGATACTGGCTCGTGATAGCAATGATATAGCACTTGAGGTCTCCACGAACGAAGGAGATCGTCAACCTATTTATGTTAAAGTAAGTTATCTTAGAATTTAACTATGTGTGAGTATAAAGTACATATTACACTGCACATTCTCATTCATTCGTCTATAACCATGTCTTATTTCAGAAACTTGGAGAGCACAGCCGACACACCCGTTTATTCAAACGCAGAGACTAAATTATTCAAAAATGAATTAAAAAAAATACAAATGAGGTTTTTTATTTAATTATAGTCCAAATTATACGGTACAGTTCAGCTTATTTTATAGTTTTTTTATGTTAGAGAGGCCAGACATACGAACTAGTGGGTCACCTGATGTTAAATGAAAAAAAAGTTATAAAATATGTGATTAATGCGTTGTAACATAACTGTGACTGTGACGCAATTGTGACTACCGACGCAATTAAAAAAATACAGAACATAATATTGTGAAGAGATAACATTTTTATGACCTCCACTGGAAAATATAAAAGTAAAGAATGGACATCCTACGCCTAGATTTAATTCAGATTTCCAGAAAAGCAGACAAGTTGTAGCAATATCTTTAAAAAGTAATTGCTTCATTCGATCACGTGCATATTTGCGAAATAATGCAGAATAAGACAATAGTAGTAATACTATTTGCAGTCTCGTTGTTTACAATCGTGAAGTGTTTCTATATAAGAGATGAGATCATGGAACCAAGCGATATTGCCAGAGTTACGTGATGAGTTAAATGAAATATTATGTGCAGGATATACTCGATGTAGAAACAGCGTTGCAGGATTATAAATATAACTGTGATTTTTACTAGTCTTGCGGCAAGCTAGGATATAATATCTCACAGCCACATGGTTAAAAGCATTTAATGTGTAATGTGAAATTGTTGAAGTGTAATTGGAATATAATCATTATAAAATATAAATTATAGCCTATGTTTATCAGGGATAATGTAGGATTCTAACGATGACAGAATTTTTCAAATTGGTCCTGTAGTTTCAAAGCCTATTCGATGCAAACAAACAATTAATTCTTTCCTCTTTATAATATTACGAGTAGGTAGTGTAGAGTAATTAAATGATGTACTAGACTGCAATAAAATAGTAAAAAAGTTAACATGTACATATAAAGTCTGGCTTAGGGATATAACTTATCACAATTTCAATTACTTACTGCGATATACATATATGGACGAGTATGTACCTACCTATATTGATTGCTGCGCCCAACAGGGTTTCATATGTTTTAATGTGTATATTGCCATCACTACCTATGACATGTGAATCACATTAAATAAATAAATAAATATTTTTTATTGCTAATATAATAATAGTCATTAATTTCAGAATGTTAATAATCCCAACATTTTTTTTCAACAGCGTATCAAGAGAGAGGTTTTAGAATTAGGTAAGCATTCATTGCTTAGCCTCAAATTTAAAGAATATTAATGTCAAGTTTAATACGATTTTAGTAGTAGAACGAGGAATCGCTCAACCTGTTGGAATTCCACAAAGATACCAAACACTGATAGTTGTCCCTATTGGCGGTACTTAACTTTATATTTTGTTACTTTTTAACTGAAATTAAGTGCATCTTTACCCATAAATAGCATTGGCTGCATCCTCTTTATTTCAGGAACAACTGAGTAGGTACAGGAGCGTACCGCACGCTCCTTATAACTCAAGCAGAGGCACCTCAGTAGTCGTCAGTCAAATGTCAAGTAAGAAATTATTAATTTTATTCTGGACTTCTAATATGATCTATGTAAAATTTCATCGCATTCGGTTCCAAAGTTTCGAGATCACAAAATGTAACATTTATTATGTGCTAACTGGCAGTGCCTCTAGCAGCGTACAACATCAAACTCTTCATACAGTATTTGTCAAGTCAATAACTATATAGCAACGCCTTCGAAACGTTTCTTTCAATAAAACATAAACGTTATATAAAAGAGATTTTTCCTGATTTTCTTCATTACGTTTTTCATATTACAGGATATAATAATGTACCTAGAAATACATACATGGAAATAATGCCAATCAACCCCGTGGTGATATAACAGAAGAAGTCGAGAAGATAAATTCAGTATAAATCAAGTGACTGCGTAAAGCAATTTTGTATCATTAACGGTTTGCGCCTTTAACCTTTAGCAACATTACAAGCAATGAAGATTAACTTAATGTACTTAAATTAATTGTTAAGGCTCCATTTTAAGATGACACTGCTGCAAAAAATAATTTAATCTTCGAAAAGGAAGTAAATTTCCACGAGGTCAACCAGAAACGAGATGACACACTTTGTTGTTTTATCAAAAGTGCAAATCAAGTTTTTTACAAATGCGATAAAACAACACGAATAAATAACAACTACCTATACCTAAAGCTGGCCTAAACAAGCCAATGATAAAACCTCGAGGCACATTAAGCAATGAGCACAGATATCAGATATAATATACCATATCTATACATATAATAAAGCTGAAGAGGGTCGAAAGTCTGTGGAAGATATTTTAAAAAAAATAAGCTGGGGATACTTAGAATCGATAACAGAACACGTTCCAACAGTTTTTAGAATTTTTGTCTGTTTATCTGTTTGTCTGTATATTTGTGCGCGCATCACGTGAAAACGGCTGAACGGATTTTGTTGGAAACTTTACTAATCTGTTGAGAAAATCACCGGCCAGGTTATAGGCTACTTTTTATCCCGGAAAATCGCATGGTTCCCGCGGGATAGCGATGAACATACCGAAAATCGTAGCTGCCTAGAGTCGCAACGTATATTAAATATTGCTTCAGTATCATAGAGGTGCACTAATGAGGGATTTTCAAAATTCCCACGGGATTTAATACCGCTTATTGTAAAAAAAAATACCAATTAAATTAATGTCAGAATAGGTGTTAAGTGCCTGTTCAAATATGCATAGCAATATGTGACTTTTGTCAATAAATAAATGAAGTCTTCGCGGACGAAGTCGAGGGCAAAAGCTAGTCTAACTAATATTATAAATGCGAAAGTATGGATGGATGGATGGTTGGATGTTTGTTTGTTACTCAATCACGCCAGAACGGCCCAACGCATCTGGATGAAATTTGGCACATAGAGAGAGAAAAGTCTGGAATAGCACATAGCATAGGCTACTTTTTATCCCGTAAAATTGCGTAGTTCCCGCGGGATAGCGATAAACAAATTATTTGCAGACGAAGTCGCTGGCAACAGCTAGTATTATAATAAAGACGTGATTTATTTAAGTATGTAGGTATGTAGGTACGCAAGTACAGTGGACGTCCTATGGCTGATATTGATTATGATTGAATCAAAGCGGGCTGATTTCGTACCACTTACTGGGAGGCCACAGTCGAAATTTAGTGACAGGAAATCCATCCCGATTAATAACACCGATGTCCCTCCGCTCCGCTAGGATTGAAACGGTTCAAATGGAGCCGCCGCGCCATTAAAAATATCTTCGCAATTTTAAACCTCGACGCTTGGTCGGGGTACGAACATGCAAAGAAGTTGCATTTGCGTAATCTAAGGTAACTTGTATCGGGTATCTGTCGTCATGAGGTTCTTACAATGGCTCTACGCAGCCAGAGTAAACACGACCAGCCCAGCACCTTCCGAACTCCCTGCATTGTTGTACTGGTATGTAAGCAGCATAAGGACTCCCTTTGCTCTGTCTTCTCTCTTAACTATACAAGAACTTGTCTGGCAGGGTGCTTGTTATAAAAAAGTGTACCTAACTGGCATAATGCTTGTGGCAGTTGGGGCAATGCTAGGACGATCTGGTAAAATTGCGGGAAGCCATTGGCTGCTGCTAATTCAAAACCAAACGTGAACATCCTTGGGGAAAGCCTTATATATCCAGTAATAGACATTTTCCAGCTGATATGATGAGATGAGGCGTATTGACTCATAATCCCCACCGATGTTTTTAAAAGTTATTACAATTTCCTACCGGTGGGTTATTATTAGTGGGACAATATAACTTGCAGGTCACTATTTACTGTACATTCATTGCTTTTTGCAACGGTCCATCACAAACCTTCCATTATTTTTTGCACAAATTACCAAGCGGCAGTTTTATCGCTCGGGTTTTATAAATTGGATATTAGCTGTAAAGAACCTTTTCCACATTACTCGGAACAAACCTCTATTACCATATTAATGGCATAGCTGTGCTGTAATTATAGTAGCGCATGCGACGATACGAAGATGACGCAGCACTGTGATTGATACAATGCTGTTCTTGAACTATAGTATTCAATACACTAATCTGACCATACTTACAGACAAATACGTAATCTTTTTGTGTCTACTTTAGTTAAATAAGTTAATCTGTATTTAAATTCAACTCTTGCAAACGTAATTACTTGGCAACGTCCAGGGGATCTGGCGCCGAATTGTCCGACATGGGTACGTGACCACGACTGCTTTGACAAGAGTATCGGATGAAGAAGATATTATAAGTATTAGGTACCTACCTAATAAAGTAAAACAAAAACTGTAGAGCACTTAATATTTCACCAATTTTAGTCAATATTGCTTGCATTAAATAGGTACAGCATTTCGTCCTTAACATTAGGTAGGTATGTATAGGCAATGTCGTAAAGTAATTCTTCTAACATTGCGAAATAGTTTCAACAGGGAAGAAATAACCAACAGTGGATATAATTATTTTGTACATATTAAAGGATGAAAAATTTAAGCGTTGTATCCGGATGAATATTACTGCTGATACATCACTATGAACATTCTGTGTGTAGTGGGTAAGGGACAAATAAAATGGTCGAATGTATTTAATTCGATAAAACTGCACTTATTTTCACTAAGTACAGGTAAATAAAACATAAAATTTGTAAGACACTGAAACTTAATTGACCTTCTAGTGTGTTAATCAAACGATTAATCTTAGTGCTTAAAAATCTTAATAAACCTGACGTGTCCGCACTAAAAAAAAAGGATAACAATCGCTAAGCAACAAACCTGTTTAAAAATCAAGTTAAACCTCGACCAGTTAAATCTGCACAGCTTAGTATATGTAAATAAACTATCTTAATCTCTCATAAAAAGTAATAAAAAGCTCTCGCTATACATACGGACACATTTATTCTCCATATTATATCGAAACATGCCAAGCTGAGCATCCGGTTTAAGGGAATAACCAGATGTATACGTGCGTGGACTCCGCAAATTGCCAGGCGTGTAATATCACGTTTTGCTCCGCCACATAGCGTATCATCTTTTATTTTGTTTACAGCGAATTTGTATGTCTTTGGTAACCAAATTAACGTACATAGTACTAATAACTAAGTAAAGCATCATCCGAATAATTAAATCCTTGTTAACAAGAGCTATAACAGAGATTAATTCGCTTGTGGGATTGATAGCGTCACTGTGGGAATCGCACGCGTTGTTTGCTTCATACGAATCGAGTTGTGGCTCAGGTGTGACGTAGTACGGAGTCTGCAGAAAAAACTGGTCATATAAATAGGTTGGCGTCGTGGGTCCTGCGCCAGTAATCACTATGGGACGCAGTGGTGTGGTAGCGGTCGTTTTGGCGGTGGTTGTGGCGGTCAACGCTACCGTCGGGGACAACACCCTGGATGGTGGGGACCGGATAGTGCTGGTGGCTCCGGTGCTGGCGCCTCCGAAAGACTCCAGGACACACGCCACTGATCGAGCGAGGCAGTTCCCCATATTAGTTCTATTGGCTCCGCAGAACCCGCCGATAACTCGAGCCGAGCCTTCAGCCAAGTCTTTAAGCGGACCACCTCATCCTATTTATGTTCAGGTGACTATTGTTATGGTTTACTAATTTTGTATCAATTATTAAGAACCTTGAAAGTGGTAAGTTTTGTGCCAAGTCTAGACGCAATGCGAGATGCGCCGTGCCGACAGCTTTTAGGTACAACACGGGGCACCGGTTTGTCAAGTTTTCAGATCATCATTATTATGTACCTACGGGCGTTTATGCATTCTTTGTTGTGATTTAGCGGTTGGTTTGTGGGTGTTTTAATTGTTGAGGAAAATTTTTAATTGAAACAAAAATATTTTCTCAAACAGAAACTTGAAGATCAAATTAAAGAGCAGAGTGGTCAACATAGCAGACAAAAGAGACACTTGTTGAAGAAACTCCTTTTGAGCGGGGGAGGTGGTGGTTACGGCGGCGGTTACGGAGGTGGTTACGGAGGCGGTTACGGAGGCGGCTTTGGGGGTGGCTACGGAGGTGGCTACGAAGGCGGACACCACGGTGGCTACGAAGGTGGACACCACGGCGGTTACCAAGAACCTTCCAAAACGATCATCGTAAAAGTTTATCGTGATCAAGGTAAATATTATTAGATGGCTCGGCTTACTTTTACTGAGTATGAAGTTAAAAGAAAACATTCTCTTAAATATACCTTAAATCTTACATAACAAAGAATCCCATTAATTCAGTCAGACTAATATGATAAATGCGAACCTTTATCCATGGTTCTCTGTTTCCTACTCTATCAAAGTAAAATGGATTGATAAATTTTGAAGAAATTTGGTACAGAGAGACTTACTTTACATCGTAATAGCGTAGTTCCCACAGGAAAGTAACTTAACAAATACATTTAAGTATTTAAAAACAATAAAAAAAGGAGGTACAAGTTTCAAATCTCATTCCAAAAAACATTTAATTTCAGGTCACGACGGCGGACACCACGGTGGACATGGTGGACACGGTGGTGGCGGCGGTTACGGCGGCGGCGGTGGCTACGGCGGAGGCGGTGGCTACGGCGGCGGGGGCGGCTACGGCGGCGGGGGCGGCTACGGGGGTGGCGGTGGCTACGGAGGCGGGGGCGGTTACGGTGGTGGCAACCAGGGTGGCTACACGAGCCCTTCGCACGGCGGCTGCGCAGGAGACTGTGGTGGCGGCGGCTACAGTAATGGTGGTTCTTCGTCCTACGCTACCGCCACTGCTACCGCTACGGCACACGCTAGCTCATATGGGTAAGCGAAACAACTAAATTAATTTCATAATATTAAAGATAAGATGGTCTGTTAAGCTTGCATAACGCCTAAAATTTTGCAAATATTTTATATAGGTACTTAAATTATAACTTGCATAATACTGATATAATATGTTTTTGTACACGCAAATTAGATATGTTTTTCACCTATACAGGTAGCGTGTATGTAGTAGGATCTTGTAATTTAAATGAATACTCTTCCATTCATTGTCCAATTTAGGCGTGTGTCATAACACGATATTTTACCATTATTGCTCAGTATCAGTTTGACCTCAGACCGCACCTTAGTTCATTGCACTTCAAGAATTAGTTTGGAGACGATAACATAATAAGTTACTTAACAAAAATTGTAGCTAATAGCTAACGAACGATGATAATTCGATATTATACCGTATTAGATTCACTCAGTTTCGGAAGATATGTAAAACTATGAAGCATGTCAAACATGGTAGTGTTTTCTTTTCATAATAAATAAATTATAATAATACATATAAACGAAAAATGAGAAAAAAAGTAAGATTAAAAAAACTTACCTAGTTACATCCTTCTTTCACGCGTGTGGTCAAATACTCCCAAGAACATAGGCTTATTTTTTTCACTTTCGAATTATAATTTGGATTGAAGTGATTTCAAAAATCGAACCCTGACACATCATACACAGACCCATTCTACTTAAATACCTAATGGATTATACGTAATATATATATACCTATACAAGTATACATTAATCCGACGTATATCCGATGGCAATGTAATCTAACTAATATTATAAATGCGAAAGTATGGATGGATGGATGGATGTTTGTTTGTTACTCAATCACGCCAGAACGCCCCATTCCATTGTCATTCGGCACATAGATAGAGAAAAGTCTGGAATAGCACATAGGCTACATTTTATCCCAGAAAATTGCGTAGTTCCCGCGGGTTAGCTATAAACGAATTCTTTGCAGACGAAGTCGCTGGCAACAGCTAGTAATAAAGTATACCTGTAAAAAAATATACTAAAAATCATATCTACTATTTAATTTTGTGTCTTTTTCTTTCAGTAAAAAGCGCTAACTTTGGCCTGCAGTGATAAACTCGTTTTTACCACATGTTGGACAAGCAATCTGTGATCGTTTGAGTGGATAACGGACGCTAAGACAAAGACAAGTGTGCAATGGAACAGCAGTGTTTACGACAAAAACTTCAAGAAATTTACAGTTTTACTAGAATAAGTGGAATGTTAAAAGTAAAATAAAACATTTTAAAAGGTTTGCGCAGTGATAACACTACCAATTGTGTTTATATTTTTTCCTCTTTATACCCACTTAGAATCAACTAAGAACAGTCTCGATTACATTTATTTGTATGTACATTCAACGCCTCAAAATTATACACCCTCACGCTTTTATACCGGTGCAATAATAAGATTTCGGTACTTTGGAACCGTTCGCATAGACACATATTGTTGAATCAACTTTAAGTCTGACTGCTTTACACAGATTCATATAATTACTAATAATACTACCTAGCGTTTACATTGGTAGATTATAAAGTCTTTGATAGAGAAAAGCGTGAAATTAGAAGGACAAGTCATTATTTTTGGCAAAAACCAACAACCTTTCTAAAAAGGTAACCCAATGCCTAAATATGTAGAAATGTCAACTGACACATAAATAAAATTGATACTGGTAGGTAAGTAAATATTTAGTGTATTGCTACAAAACTAAAGTTGAATTAAAAAAATTGATTAAGCGGATTATTTTGTTGTATGTACTCGTATTTTAAATTTATAATTTTTCCCCACTTTTGAATGGTAATTTCAAGTGAAGTAGGTACTTTCGAAAATTAGGCTTCACATAAGATTTTTAATAATTAATAATTTATGAAAAATTAAATGAAAATCACGTGACTAGTTTTATATAGGTAGGTACTTTGATTTTTAAAATTTCCAAGTAATTAAATGTTTTATTTTCACGAAACCTGCTCAAACAACTAGGCGGGGCGAAATGATGTATATACTATTATACCATTATATACTTACTACAGAAAATAATATAAGTGGATCACATCAGTATAAGTATGTATTCCAAATACCTACGTTCAAAAACATTGCTATTGAATCGTTATTCAACTGTGGCACTGTTCTTCACCGGCATGGCAAAAAAGATTAAAATAAAAGGACGCCAGTGTCATAAATTCAATAAGAACTACTTTACTTACTATTAAATTATAAATGTTAGAACTGTACACACAAAGCCGTGATTTTATACAGTATCTAACCTATTACCAGATTCAGCATTCTAGTTCAATCGTAAAACCTGGTATTGCTTAATAAAACCAAAGCCACAAACTACCGGGGTTTTCTCAAATTCAAAACGTCCATAGTAAACGTAATGCAGGTTTATTAAAACGAACATATGATGATAATGTTCAAAAAGGTTCCAAATTTCATATCAATCCGACTAAAAAATGTGCATGTACTCGTAAGTAGGTAGATAAATAATATTTTATTAATACTTTTATTTTGCTCAATGTGTGAAAAATCTTAACGACAGTCAATGTTACGAGTATACACATAGACTATATTCTAGAAGTCTCAGTAATTAACAGCAGACTAGCTTCTTCAAATTTTGAAGCAAAACAATATTTATCGTCACGCTTCTCTCTTTCCTATAGGGGTGGCAGACTACTTTGTTCCACTTGCTACGATCCTGACAAACCTCTTTTTAGTAATAAAAAGACGAACACTGCTCCCCGCACAGGTTTTATAAACATTAAGAGTAATTTAGTCACCGGTTTTTTTAAATAAACGCTGCTCTTGGGTGAGTGGTTCTCTAAAATTGCTATTTGAAAGTGATAGGTACTGTCAGCACAAAACTATTTTAACAAAATGTTAATAATCAAAAGCGTGTTTAAGCTTAGAAAATAACATTAATTGAACGATATATGGTACCTACGAGGAGAAAATTAATGAAGTCGCGTTGGAATTCAACTACCAATACCTAATATTGCATTCTACGTTTAAGTTTATAAACGCCTTAACATTCCTTAAAGCAAAGTTACATTGTCATTTTTTGACAGGCATTCAATCCTCTACTTATAATGCATAGGTACTTAATAAGTAAGAAAATTGTCTTTATCTTAAAATAAATAAAAGAATACCTACCTCGCGCATTTTAGTAGTACTTTTTTACTAAGATAAATTATTACCTATTACTTTTTAGCTACCTATTGCCCACGATTTCGTCTACGAAGAATTGACAACATTTCATATTTCTGAGCCTATCATTTTAATGGTTCTCTGTATTCTGTTTGAAAAGATGAACATGCTGACAGTTTAATTTTTTCGCTAGGGTTTGTATTTAATTTATAATTAATTTATTAATTTTTGCTTATTCTAAAAGGGCGTAACTCCGATACTATCACAGAATAGACACTTATCCTTTTGTCTTTTCTGTATAGAAAAAAATCTGACATCAATTTCAAATTGTCAATGTCAGGCCTTATTCTCCGATATTCGATTTTCGCATTTTCGAGGTTCGCTTCGTGCTGTTCTGCTCATACTAATTTAGTCATTAACTTGAGAGTGAGAGAGAAGGTATGCAACGAACTTCAAAAATAGAATTTCAGAGTTGCCCCCTTTGTACTTTGAAGTTGTCATATACAAAATTATGGTCGCTTATTTTTTCTCGTGAAAAAGGCAAAGGTGTTTCACCTATCCTGTGGTAGTTTTGGTAAAATTAGAACATATTTTTAATTATTTTTTATAATAAGCGATAGTAAAAATATATAAACATATTGCAGTGATCAGGAGGCAAAATGCTTTCGAACCATATATACATTTTCAGGTGTTATAAAAATGAAATGTTGTCAATTCTTTTCCAGCGGGGGAACTATTTACTTAAGTACGCCATTTTTTGGGTTAAACAGAGGATTTATTTTTGCTTCCTATAACAATCAAATGACAAACAGGATCAACACGAATTCTCGAAATTTTATGATAAAATTATACCTATTTCTATAAAAATAAATAACTTAGATCTACCTATTCAGTTCTTAATGATCTCACATTTTCTATATTTAGGTACTTATATAGGCATGACCTAAGCGTTTTAAGTGGGTTATTAATAATTATAATGCGTCTGACTAAAGATTATGCAAAGTGATAAGGTTCGACGGATGAGCACGAATTGAGCTCATAATTTTACAACCAGATTACGCTCACAACTTCGCCCCCGTTGCCTGACGATAGCGTAACGGGGTAAATAGTTACCCCGTGTGAATTTCGCAAAATCTGTCACTTTTTCTTGTTCATTCATAATAAGTAACCTCCGTGCAAAATTGACGACGCGGTTGGCCTAGTTGGTAGTGACGCTACCTACGAAGCAAGCGTCCCGGGTTCGAATCCTGGTAAGGGCAAATATTTGTGTGATGAGCACGAATACTTATTCCTGAGTCATGGGTGTTTCTATCTATTTAAGTATGTATTTCTCTATATAAGTATGTATATCATTGTCTAGTACCCATAACACAAGCCTTACTAGCGCTTACTTTGGGACTAGGTCAATTTGTGTGAATTGTTCCCTGATATTTATTTATTTTAAAATTTCAGATTTTTGGGTGTCAGTTCCCCAACTTTAATATCCAACCAGTTTGTTTTTTTTGCAGTAAAGGTATTAAAAAAGTAAATAGGTACTTAAGTACCTACTTTATGTAGGGAACCAACCGCACAAGAATTTGGGTTGTTCCTGTTTTATCCCTTTCCAGAAGTTTTGTAAACGTATATGTCGGCGCGATTGATGTTAACGCCATCTAGTGGTGGCGTTATGAACGTTCGGAGATTGTTTAAATCGTAACAGCAAGCTACCTGCCTTTCTTGTGACGCCATCTAGCGACGGTTGCTGTAATTACGATTGGAATTCACTCTGTGGATCGGAGATCGGGATCGGCGGTAGGGGGGTCCTCACGATAGCGTGACTGAGTTACTTTTGGTCGGACCGCCGAGCCGCGCAGTCGTCGAACTTGGTGAGCGTATCCACCTGAACCACTTTTACCATGTCGAGCTATTCTTGTTGTCCTTTCTGTGCCTACCCTCTATCCAGGCTGGTGAGTGGGTTGGCCCACGTTCGAGCTTCAACCACGAAGGACTACCGGGCCGCCCGTCCGTCTAATTGTCTAGTAAGTGGGTAGGCCTGGATGGTATGGTCCTAAGAAGAAACCTGCGAGTTCGTTCCTTAATAACTAGCTGTCTTACTCTTACTGTGTATTTTCTAGCACTGATACAGAATTGTACTAATGCACTGTCTTTTGTAAGCGCCGTTGTTAGCGCGTAGTGAATACTACAATACTTGCCTCCACGAAGGTTCGTATTAGCAAAGGAGGCGTGAGGAGAGGTCGTGGGGAAGGATACGGTGGACCTCCCGGGGTCCTGTGGACCCCGGCTTTCTTATGTGCAACCTGTACAGTTGTGTAGCAAAACTAGGTTAAGGAGAATCTATGTGATTACCCGATAATGCCCTACTCGCACTGTGTTGGACGAACTATTGCGCAGCAGATCTATAATCATGAGTTTCCACTATAGCACTAAAACGAGTTACGTCCTCATATGTAGTGGTTGACTATTCTGGCCTTTACCCGAGCGCCAGGCATATACAGACTCACCTACAGCTACCTCATAACTCCGACATCGGAAGTGAGAATCAGCAACTATAATCGCCCGCTAATATGACCCCGCCAGTATCTGACCTAACGAATAACCCTGTGTCCGGTCGCATTTTGTCGACGTTGGCCGTTATTTTAGAAAAATTGACAAATCAACAGCAAGTGAATTTAAATGCGAATAACGAGCTTTTGGCAGGAATACTATCAAAAGTAGCGACTTCGAAACAATGATCAAGGTGGCGTTTACATTGCACAACTTAATCCCGATGGCGACGTGCCCGTGCGAGACTGGTGTAAGCACGTAGATCGAGCTAAAGAACATTGGGATCTCACTGATTATGAGAACGACGGAACCTGAAAGTCACTATTACTCTTAAGAGTTAGAGATTCGCCACTGCCCGAGCCCTCACACCACTTACTATTTTGGATTGTATCTACTCGGAACTTTGAAGATAAACTTTCTGTTTACGTTGTCTAAATTATCATACTGTCACCTTGATTTCTTTGTTATCAATAGGTACTAGGAGAGGTACCTTGACACAGTCATGCCTTGTCCATTTCAACTCTTTTAGCCGTCAGTATTGTGCTTCTGTCTTTTGAAATTATTCTCAACCCGATATTCAGAACCGATTTTTGACCAAAGTGTTGCTGTGGCTGTGTCACTTACTGTTATTATATCGAATTAGTCTTACTTAATTTAAACTATATAAAAACCTTTTTATCATCAATTTCGACCCGATATCGGGACCCGATATTTGATAACGAGTCTTCGGAATGTAACTATATCCTTCTAAATAATTATTTTAACAGCTGAACAACAGACCGGACGCGTTGTGTTACCTTACCGAGATTTTGATATCGTGGATCTACCCTCTAATTTAGTTTCCCTAATTCCTAAGATGTAAAATTGAAATGAAATGAAATAATTTGCTTTGCTTTAGAATGGTAAAAAAGTGATCTATTTAGTGTTAAATGTCCAGCGACACGTATAACCAAATAAATTGGCATGAAAACGTTATCTATCTCATTTCATAAAGTGGATTTTGTAGTTTGAAATAGCACATTTTACAGAGTTTTCATTATTATTAAACAATAAATTGAAATAAATTAAAATATGAATGTTACTATAAGTTAGCAGTATTACAAGTTTATCTTAAGTATTCTTTGATTGAATAAAATGCTCTGTCTTGAAGCCATTGAAATAATTTAAATCTGAATTTACTTAGAGGCAACAGCTATGTTCTTAAAATATCTGTATTGCCATTGGAAAACAGTTTCTGCATTACAAAAGCGTGTTCGTTTTAGGATAAATTAACTTATTTGGGTATCTGGTATTGAAATGACACACCTGGTCCTACCTTTTAAAAATATTCTGGATGAGATTTTACAAGGCTACATATTTCAAATATATAAACAAGAAAGTGACTGTCAATAAATTTTGTAGTCTTTTAAATAGTGGTTTACAAGATGCTAGAAGGGGCATCACATAGGCCACGTATACATTGCTTTTGCCCCAATTATATTTCATAGTATAGATATGTTACGTTCCTAGTAAATTGCGTTTGAAAAACGTTCCCTCTGTCAACTGTCACATTGACTGTCACGGACTACTCATACTGTGGCTTGTTTGAGATAAATGAGACAATTGGGTCATTTATGAATCTTCAACTCGAGCGCGGTAGTGACATATCTACTCCCAGTTCATATGTAATATCATTGTTTTGCCCTATTAATATCCTGTTTATATCTACTGAATTTCCCCACAACAGTATACAATACAATGTCTTGGTATAGAACCAACATAACCATGACAGGCTTTTAGTGCTGCTTGTTCGTCCGCAATTTTCGTTAGACTCCGTAGTGCATAAGTAAAGCCATATACCCTGCCTACCATACTCTTGATATGATGTCTCCAAGAACACTGGTTATCTATGAATAAACATAAAAATACCTGGTTTTCGTATGAGACTACAATGATTTCGACATTTACACTTCTGTTCCGAAATTGAACATAATATGTAGTTTTGTTTAAATTTACTTTTAAATCGCTTTGTTGTTTAATTCTGCAACTGAACTAAACAGCTGTTAATCCATTTTATAGTTTCTTTTAACTACATCATTCGTTGGTCAACGGGAGCACCTGGCGCCTTTAATATTAATTCTGTTCGGCATTTCCTGTTGCTCCGAGATTAAGCCTTACCTACGCCCTAGATATTTCAGAGTCTCATTCTTTCTCTTTAGTTGGATACCTACGTTCGCAAGAAAAAGATAAGCAAGCCTTGGAAGACAAGCAAAGATTCGACGAAAGCAAAGCACGGGTATCATAAATTTCAGAAAGGTGAAATTGTATTGCTTAAACTAACTCAAGAACTCAAGTCGAAAAGTTTGGAAAATGTCTCCCAAAGACCACTACCGGATTAAAAGGGTGAGTGGCAAGGGGAAACCGAAAAAGGTTGCTCGTGACCGGCTCCGCCTCGCACCGAGGCCGGGAATTTGTGATGGCCAAATAATCTCTGAAATTAACCTTTTTAACATCTCTTTAGCCAGACGTAAGGCTATCATTAGTAATAATGTGATTTGTTTGCTGGATTACAATTTGATTGTCTGTAGTTCTTACTTTTGTTTGTTTTGTTTCTTTGTTTAGTGAAAATAGGTTAAAATCACTTTCTCGAATTGTAGCGGATTCATTTCATGTATGCTCCTTTATAATACCCTTTTGCTGTTTTATTATGTGAATCAGTAACCTGTGGCAACTGTGTATAAGTTGCATTGTACCGTTTGTGCCCGAATAAACATTAGAAAAAAAAAAAAAAAAAAAAAAATCAAAAATAACCGCGTCGGCGAGTCAAATACCCAGTGTAGAAAATTTTGATACGAGTGAACTGTCCTAAAAATTACACACCTGTAGGTAGTTCAAGTGAAAGTGTAGAAAATGTTGATACGAGTGAACTGTCCTAAAAAATTACACATGTAGGTAGCTCAAGTGCAAGTGTAGAAAATGTTGATACGAGTGAACTGTCCTAAAAAATTACACATGTAGGTAGTTCCAAGTGTTTTGAAAAGAACGTTCTTTTGTTACCTATTAGTTTTGCGATACCTGATTAACATTAACATTTACGCGATTGTTCATTGTTTAGCAACATGGCAAAAAGGAGTCAAAATTATTGAAACAAGCTAATAGAATGTTTGGTTTTCGATTTATGATTTTCCAAGATTCAAATTTTCAGATTACAGATAAGAGGAATAAACTTATCGGTGTATCAATTGTGTATTGTTAAGGGATTAAAAATTTATACCGTGAATAGATATTCGAAATATCTAATTGTTATTCAATATGTTTGTTATTCAGTATGGTGGAAAAATTGGTATAGATTCGTGACCAGATTAGTAATGTAATGAATAGAATAATTATCAGATTCATACACAAATTTCAGGATGTCGATTGCTTTACTTCCAGTGATACTCGTAGTCGGTTGTGTGTGATTTGTTAAAAGCTTAGGGTTAAACTGTGTTAAAAGAATGATTGGTTGAATTAAACAAGTGGTTTAGTTTTGCTTTATTAAATTCAATTACGTTATTACCGTATCATTGTGGAGGAACGTACGATACAAACAGATCATTGAAAGTTAAGGAAGTAACAAATTACCTACCGGTCGTTTCTTTTTGAAATTTATCTGTGTAAGTTTTATTGTCGGAACACGTGTCGAGGACAGGGGCCTGCACGCTGTTGGTTGGAAAACATAGTTGTAGAGGACAGGGGCCTCCTTCTATGAACACGAATGCTTAAGGACGTTGAGGACAGGGGCCTCCTTTCTTGGCACTCATTACAGTCACATAGCTGTTGAGGACAGGGGCCTCCTTCTATGAACACGCACGCTTGAGGTCACATAGTCACACACACACAAATTGTATTGTACCCATGACGACCCATAATGAAGAAAATATCTTTATTTTCGTTTACTTGTTATCTAATTTTAATTTTAATTATTGACATATTTATTCTGAGCTGACAATTTCAATATAAATTCTTGGACATTTAATTTTAAGTGATGATGTAATTTTATATTGAATGATCAAATAAACATAAACATAAACACACACACACGCATGGTTCATATAGTCGTTGAGGACAGGGGCCTCCTTCTATAAACGCGAATGCTTGAGGCCGATTGAGGACAGGGGCCTCCTTCTGTGCGATCTTGCTGTAGAATTGGCCGAGTGGCTAATTATTGATTTTGTGAATGATGATGTGAGTGATGATGATATTATTTTTGTAGTGCCTGTCGAGCGCGACATGTTGCAGGACGGCCGTGTCGGCGCGATTGATGTTAACGCCATCTAGTGGTGGCGTTATGAACGTTCGGAGATTGTTTAAATCGTAACAGCAAGCTACCTGCCTTTCTTGTGACGCCATCTAGCGACGGTTGCTGTAATTACGATTGGAATTCACTCTGTGGATCGGAGATCGGGATCGGCGGTAGGGGGGTCCTCACGATAGCGTGACTGAGTTACTTTTGGTCGGACCGCCGAGCCGCGCAGTCGTCGAACTTGGTGAGCGTATCCACCTGAACCACTTTTACCATGTCGAGCTATTCTTGTTGTCCTTTCTGTGCCTACCCTCTATCCAGGCTGGTGAGTGGGTTGGCCCACGTTCGAGCTTCAACCACGAAGGACTACCGGGCCGCCCGTCCGTCTAATTGTCTAGTAAGTGGGTAGGCCTGGATGGTATGGTCCTAAGAAGAAACCTGCGAGTTCGTTCCTTAATAACTAGCTGTCTTACTCTTACTGTGTATTTTCTAGCACTGATACAGAATTGTACTAATGCACTGTCTTTTGTAAGCGCCGTTGTTAGCGCGTAGTGAATACTACAATACTTGCCTCCACGAAGGTTCGTATTAGCAAAGGAGGCGTGAGGAGAGGTCGTGGGGAAGGATACGGTGGACCTCCCGGGGTCCTGTGGACCCCGGCTTTCTTATGTGCAACCTGTACAGTTGTGTAGCAAAACTAGGTTAAGGAGAATCTATGTGATTACCCGATAATGCCCTACTCGCACTGTGTTGGACGAACTATTGCGCAGCAGATCTATAATCATGAGTTTCCACTATAGCACTAAAACGAGTTACGTCCTCATATGTAGTGGTTGACTATTCTGGCCTTTACCCGAGCGCCAGGCATATACAGACTCACCTACAGCTACCTCATAACTCCGACATATAGGTATGTATGCCGACGCAGTGCTATAATAAAGTAACCGTCTCAAAAGCTTGTGTTCAAAACAACTTTTTGTCAATAAATATTTTTTCTCTGCAATTCAAGTTAGATTATTTTTAACTAAGCTAAAAATCGGTACCATTTGGCTAGGTTCACACGGCGCCATTTTTCCCGTATAATATACCGTACACGAGATTTGATCGAGTATCGTAGTGACAACAAAATTTGTATGGCAACTTTGAAAATCGTTCACACGGCATCTATGCAATAAAATCTCGTATTGGAGACATATTTTTTACCGTATACCGTAGGGTCTTGCCACGGGTAATTCTCGAAACGGTCAAACCGCACGCGAGAAAATATCGAATAGAATAGTCGCCGTGTGAACCTAGACAACCAGTACATGTTGACATGGTATTCCCTGTACCTACCAATGATTCTGACACCCATCTTCACATCAATCATGTTTGAACACAACACAATTAATTTAATTGGCGGTCGTGACCCGGTGTTCTGGCTACGCTAAAAAATCGACCCACCGAAGTACTCAATAGTAGGTAAGTACTAGGTAGCTACACTTGTTATCACTACGAAGTTTTATGGACTGTACTATTCGTACTATTAAGCAGAGTTTCTTAAAGTGGGGTCCATGGACCAGACACAACAGTTAACCTTTAACACATTTAGGTCTACTTAAAGAATTTTCTTATAATAAGCTTCGATAGGGGTCTATGCGAACTTCTTGAAATCATGAAAGTGATGGTGTGAATCTACTTTTAGTAGTTTTATCTAATTTTATTTTACACTGGTTTGCCACCAGCACGTTAGGTACCTATAAATAAGTTTGCATTGAAATCAGCTATGACTCACTTAAAAGAGCATAATTAAGTGTTATTTGGTCAACCATGTTGTAAACATTGATAAGTGCATTGTCTTAAAAACAAGTTTTTGCTAAATTTATCAGTAAATGTTTATTAGTGATTAGACATGGGGAAAAGCGTTACTTTTTGATATCAGTGACTGACGATCTCGTTCCAAAAAAGTCACAGTGAAAAGTCACCGTGACTTTGTCACGCCTGTTACTCGTGTCACTGCATGATATTTGTGTCAACGTTATTTTTGTCACACTGTTATTTCATCGTGATTTTGTCACGCCGGTTACTCATATCACCATATGATATTGTCGCAGTGCTATTATGACGTGATTTTGTCACCGTTATCACACAAGTAGTTGATCCAAAATAACCTTTACACTTTTACAGGCTTAGAACTGTCGCACATTATAAGTAAAAAATAAATACATTTAGGAAATTAGTTCGTAGTCATCATAATCATCACAATCATCATCATCATAATAAAAAAATATATATATATAGTTCATAGTCATCATAATCATCAAAATCATCATCACAATCATCATGTCATCATCATCATCATAGCCATCATAATCATCATCATAATCATCACAATCATCATCGTCATCATCATCATCATAATCATCATCATAGCCATCATCAAAATAATAATCATCACAATCATCATCATGTCATCATCATCATCATCATAGCCATTATCATCATCATAATCATCATCATAATCATCATGGTCATAATCATCATCACCATCGTCATAACCATCATCATCATCATCATCATCATTATGGACGGTGTTCATCTTTTTCATGTGTTTTATGTAGGTGCAATAAAGAGTTATACATACTTACTTTTCTACGAGTATGCTTCATTAAAACAACTCTGACATGGATGAGTGTGCAAGCATTCATAATTTTATCGCTGTCTCACTCGCTCTCAGCCAGCAGGCATCATCCGATGTTCGCCACGAAGTTCCGAATCCGAACACTCCCGACTAAGCCCGATTAGAGCCGAGTCACGTCACAGTCAGTCACTGTCACTGCATCGCGTCTCGTCACTGCTTGCGCTAGGCGCTAGGAAGGAACAGTAAGGAACGTATGTGATTTTGTAACGTTGTTATTTTGTGAAAAGTCACAGTGACACGTTTTGAAGGCGAGTCACGGTGACTTTGTCACCGTGACGTTATTTAACCCCCATGTCTATTAGTGATAAGAGCCGAAACTTTCATTATTAAACTGCGATCAGAATGAGATTGAAATGTTTGTCATTTCTACACATTTGGTCGAAAGAAATTACCGATTTAATTTAAATAAAACAAAAAATAAAGTACCTATTTAATTATGATACTTTTTTACTATTTACGTGCGAAATTTTAATTCATCGTCAGCTTTTCGGCGAAGGAAAACATAGTAGGGAAACCTGTATACCTACCCACACGTGTTCGAGGCAATTCAGTGGTGTGTGAAGTTCCCAAATCGAACTATAGCCCAAGCCCTCTCATTATGGGAGGAGGCCTGCGCTCAGCAGTAGGACGTGTACAAACTGGAGAGTACCTAAGCATGTTTTTTGCCACAAAAAAACATTCATTGTGGTAAAAAACACGTTATTAAAGTCGTCGCAAAATAAAAGGCCCGTTTTGACATTTGTCTTCCCGACGTAACAAGTGATGTAACCATATATGACTCGGTACTCGATACTCACGATAAATCGATTCAAGTTTGCATGAGTATTTGATCGATTTGAATATGTATTGTAAAGTGCATTGGATTAAAGTTCTGATTAGAAAATTTAACTTAAATTGATATTATAGGTATTTTGAAATGATACAATGTTACGAAAAGTCAAGTTTCTTTCATTTAATATTTTGATCACAATAACATTCACTCAATCACAAAAAAAAAACGAGAAAAAGTGAATCATCACTCAATCATTTTCTTCAGATGATGAAGACGAGCCATTCTATAGAAATCAGTGCTGCCATTGTTTACGGCTTTGAGCTCCAAGGTCATAATTTTCAGTAAATATCACTACTCAGCTGGTGAAATTCAGTAATTAATTAGTCTAAATAAAATAAATAAAACGGGCCAAGTGCGAGTCGGCCTTAAAAAAATTATCTTGATCGATTTATTTTTTCCTTATGCACAGCACTTCGCTGAGTGAGCGATACCCATCAATGAAAAATGCAATTAGTTACCTTCAGAACATTTCGATCGGTAAAAAATTTTGAACTTCATGGGCGTGAACTGTCAAAACGGGCCTTTTAAATTGCGACGACTTTAGGTAGAGTACGTCTGTTTCAGTAAGACCCTTGTTCGCTCGCTGTCAGATTCATTTTAAAAACGTCAAGACGTTAAGACGTCATGGCAAGGCCCCTGTTCTAATTAAACTAAATATTCAACTAGTCCGTAATTTAATTGTAGCTGTAATTTTGTAGCAATTTACTTTTGTAGCAGTTTACCTAAAAAAAATTGTGGTGTAATGGCACTTTCGAGCGATATGCTTTCAAAAATCGGTCCCCAGGGGCCTTACCATGACGTTTTAATGCGATTCAGTTTAAGTTCTTTCGTTGTCAGATTCATACTAAAAGTGGCAGCTGAAACTTGAACTGAGTGGGAATTAGGACGTCATGGTAAGGCCCCTGTGCATTTGTCTTGAATATTTTACTTCTCAATTTACGTTTTTAGTTTACGATTAGAAAAAAAAGTACCAACGTATATATTTCTACAGAAAAATTCGAAAAGTCACACAATGGCTAGTTTATATAAAGTGTTCTAGCTTTCAGTATCGTATTTTTAGATACATTTAAAATTATTTCCTTACTTAAAATAATATACGTATTAAAATAGTAGGTACTTTATATACTAGTTACGCTCATGAGAGAGTTGAAAGGTTATGCGCATGTTTGAATCGTTTTTATCGACATGAATATTATAATGGTCAGGGTTGTTTTTATTGGGTTTTCCTTGTTGATCTGTTCTTTTATCGATTTGCGAGCATGAGAGTAGATAAAGATTGCAAAATAATTAACTAGAATTTTGTGAAAATAATACCGAAGCAGACAAAGAGAGTGTTCCAAATATTCCTTACTGCTTAGAAAAGTGAATTCCTAGTCAGGGACCAGACTATATTTTCAGCACAACCAACTCTTCATATTATCTACTGATGTATCTTTATCTATTATGGTCTTCTCGTGTTATCAATACCTAAGTATTTCGCGGAAGCATGTAGAACAGCACAGTGCGATTTTATTAGCTTCGTAGTTATTGTCTTATCCTACTTAGTTTTGAGATGATGAAATCCCGTGATGCAACATAAGTATTGTGTTAGCTAAGGCAGCAATGTCTTTAGGTTCCCAGCTACTATTTCTTAAGACTTCACTTAGCAACAAACAATGACAAATTCAAACCTGTCAATAACGGGCTAGGCTTTGCTAAAGCTACCTGGGGCCTTTACCATGACGTCTTAGTGTGATTCAATTTCGATACAGTTTAGGTTCGCTCGCTGTCAGATCCGTACTAAAAAAGACGGCTAAAACCTGAACTGAGTCTGAATTGAATCGCGTTAAGACGTCATGGTAAGGCCCAGTACAGTCACCAGCATAAATAAGTGATCATTTTTGTACCTTGTCGCTTTCAGTCGTTAGGTGATTTCGTATGGTTTTTCAAACATGACTTTAAAGTGACAAGGTACAAAAGTGATCACTTATTTATGCTGGTGACTGTACAAACTCAAAGGAGATTGGCTGCGTGCATCCAAAACAACGCCTCAACACGACCATTCTATGTTAGAATACAACCCAAAACGAAACCCCCTTTTTCATAATACTCTGTAGGCTTCTGCTAACTTAGCAATCGTTTGACCTTATCTGTCACTTCGACATTTACTGTGCTAAATTAGCAAAAGCTTATAGAGCGTTTATGAATAAGGGGGTAAGAGTCCACAGTAAATGTTCTTGAGTTGGGCACAGGGGTCTGATTATCGAAAACACATAACTTGAAAGTGGTGAATAATGAACTGAATTTGAAACACGAGTAAAATACTTAGAAGAAAATTACTTTTTGATTGACGTAAACAAAGCAGTCGAAATTTTTCACAATTCCCAACTTAAGAATCAGTGTTCCGCATTTGCATCCAGCCTCATATTATAAACGCATGCGGAAATCATTTACCACGATATTTCAACAGGTATTGAATAGGCGACACGAATTATCAGGTCAGTCATTCCAGATCGCGTATTCTGAGTCGTACATTTGTAGCGCCCACTTTCGATTCAATAGCTTCAGAGTCATTTTATATCGAATAGCAGAAGATGCGGCGGTCAATTATTAGATCGATCGTTTCAGATCGCGTATCCCGAGTCGTAAATTTATGGCTTCCACTTTCGATCCAATAGCTTCAGTCAGCGTCATTTTATCTCGAGTAGCAGATGCGACGGTCATTGCTCGGGTCGACGCCCCGGCCCTGGCCTTGCAACCGGCCTTGTTCACCTGCGGACATTTTTGGACACCACGGGACCGTGACATAATAGGACACGATAACAGTGCAGTAGATATTAGTCTCGTACACATAGATGATGTTTATGAACAGAAATGCGACTTTGAAGTAACTGTAAAAACTAAATTGGCCAATTTTCGCCGTGCACGCTGATCTCTCGGCTGTGTATAGCATGCATCACGGTATGATGAAGAATTGGGTTTGATATGGAATCCAGCCTTTTATTGTTTTTTTCTTTTTATATTGTTCTAGTTAAAATTCAATTTTTGATACAACCTTTTTTACTGACGTTTGTCGGAATCTTTTATTATATAGAAAGCATTTCCATCTGCAGTGGTGACTGCATTTTTGTCCATCCTACATCATTATGTTGTACCTACATGTATGTGTACTTACTTATGTATGTTAAGCGGGTGAAATTTGACTTTCCAGATTTAACTTGTACTCGTACCTATTAAGTATAGGTACTTACATGGATTGCGAGTTATATAATACAAGATAAAATCTGTCACAAATGCAAGAAAATTCATGATTCATAAATATACCTGCCTTACCATGACGGCTTTATGCGATTCAATTCCGAACCAAAGTTGGATCGATCGCTGTCAGATCCATACTAGAAGTGTCAAAAATGAAGAATGAACAGAAGCATGAGCAGGGGTCATGGTAAGGCCCCTGGATGGCAGTAGTAGGTAGGTGTAATGAAACGAAGGAACTGTACCTAACTATTTATAAAGCTACTTGAAAACGACACATCGTCAAAGTATTGCACTTTATACGACAAGAAACCTTTGCATCTAAGTGCAGAAAGCTGGATGAAATATGGACCCATAAAGCCCTTATTACTACTATCATAACTCACCGAGATTTCACCACTCCAGTGGTTTAAGTGCTTAGAATAAAATCCGTAGAGCCATAGAAAGCGGGGATACCGCAGCACATTATTTATAAGATCCATTGAATTCAATGCACTGAGTCCACAACTTTCTCAGAACTTTCAGTGTGCACAAGTCAAACTACAAAGTTTATAACTAAGGAAGTAAGTACCTAACCTACTACTTAACATTTACTTACCCATACAAAATGAATGAAATGTGGAGGTAAGAGTGGAATTTGCTAGGGAAGTACGATTTGAATGGTGTAGTAAAGTGAACTCTACATCTTGTGTACAAATGAAAAAGTAAGTATCACAGTTTCAACCAATACTTATTTGAACAAGTAAAGGAGAAGAAATGCCTTTTTGAGAAAGTGAGGTGAAAAAAAACCGCAAAAAATAACAAAGTTACTTACTACTCACTTTCATATTGATAAGTTCTCAGGTTTTATTAGCTAGTTAAGAAATAACTAACATTGTTGTTGAAGTTTTATTTTCATAGTATAACTCTTAGGAACAGAAGTGGTGGAAAGTTCATTATCATTATCATTCGGCTATAAAATGGGTTCCTGCTTTCTTGCGGATGTTTTGTCCTATCGATTGAAATAGCCTCACCGCAAATGACGAGAATATGTAAATTCGCTTTTAATATACCTATAATAGACTTAATTATAAGTTTACTAGCTGTTGCCAGCGACTTCGTCTGCAAAGAATTCGTATCGCTATCCCGCGGGAACTACGCAATTTTCTGGGATAAAAAGTAGCCTATGTGCTATTCCAGACTTTTCTCTATCTATATGCCGAATTTCATCCAGATCCGTTGGGCCGTTCTGGCGTGATTGAGTAACAAACAAACATCCATCCATCCATCCATCCATAATTTCGCATTTATACTAATACTAGCTGTTGCCAGCGACTTCGTCTGCAAAGAATTCGTTTATCGCTATCCCGCGGGGACTACACAATTTTTCGGGATAAAAAGTAGCCTATGTGCTATTCCAGACTTTTCTCTATCTATATGCCGAATTTCATCCAGATCCGTTTCGCCGTTCTGGCGTGATTGAGTAACAAACAAACATCCATCCATCCATCCATAATTTCGCATTTATAATATTAGTTAGATTATAGTTAGATGTCAGTCAGTGTGAATGTAGCTTTCCAATGGTGAAAGAATTTCTTAAATTGGCACAGTAGTGCACGCACACAAAAATACAAATCTTTCCTCTATAATAGTAGTATAGATAAATAGATATAGATAAATACATAATTCACGTCTTTATCACTTACGGGGTAGACAGAGCCTAAGTTAACAAGACCCAACGGCCGCGTTTTTTTTATACGAATAGGAAGGATACGTTTAGCATCATTGTGGGCGTATAGGTGGAAAGGGGAATCAAAGTAAAATAGTGATGGGTTGCTAGCATCGCCTATAACATGATTCCTAAGATGATTTCACAATTTATCTCTGTCTTAAACTTAATACTCCCTAGCGTCGGTGCTGTATTATGCTCTTTTATAACTCGGTGTTACTTTTTATTTCGAATGACAAGGTTCTAAATATGCTTAACATTTTTATGAGCCACTAGCTTCTGCCCGCGACTTCATCCGCGTAGAATTAGCAATTGACATGTTTATCGTTATCCCTCGAGAACTGTGCAATTTTCCGGGATAAAAAGTAGTCTATGTTTCAATCTAGGGTACCAGCTATCTTCGTTCCAAATTTTATCCAAATCCGTCTAGTCGTTTTAGCGTGAAGAAGGAACAAACATACACACTCACTCACTCACATCGTCACAAACTTTCGCATTTATAATATTAGTAGGATGTCTTCCATAAACATACAATCGTGGTCGCGAGAAGTCGTAAGTGGATTGGTGTCAATATTTAGACTTCCCAAAATTTACGTACATATTTACTTACTGTATCTCTTATTAGTCTTGTTGATATTCATCTCCAGTTACACTTCAGCCGTAACTTGTTCACAGTATATAGTAGTTTTGAAAAACAACCGAATCGTTAGTACCTAAGTAAGTAAATAAAATAATGATGGTTTTCCGTGTACCTTTTTTAAGTTTTCGTATTAAAAAAGGTACACGCGGCCCGAGACGCACTTAAAAACTGTGTTTTTTTAGCATAAAACTCTAACAGTTTCCAAGTGCACCTGATGGTGCAAACCTTGCTTAAAAAATATACCTATTAAGTGAACTTTTTTTCGAGCTTTTAAATGTGACGGAACTTAAATTAAGCACGGAACTAGTCATTATTCGTGTTTAATTAAGTGTACGTGGTAATATTAATAATCATATTGTAATCGTGCTTCTGCATGCAAAGATTATATCGTGCGAATTTCCACAGCATGATTCCGCCTTCAATT
The DNA here is from genome assembly GCA_963854515.1 of Pandemis heparana. Lineage (NCBI taxonomy): Eukaryota > Metazoa > Arthropoda > Insecta > Lepidoptera > Tortricidae > Pandemis > Pandemis heparana. Next base: position 5,884,982 of record OY978007.1, read on the forward strand.
ACTAAGTAGGTATAGTAACATTAAGATGCTACGCACGTATTACTTTGCATCGAACATGGAAGGAATTAAAGCTAGTAAAATGTACTTTTTACTGCACGTATCTTGCACTGACACTTGTTTTACATTGACTTCTGTAACAGCTTACGCCATTTCACCATTCTCTGAAAAATTCCTCATAACATCTCGGTTTATTCTAAATGTCCAAAGTCACGTATATTGAAGAAATGAGTTACAGAAAGCATCACAGTCATTGCAAGCACACTGTAGGTATCGTCTTAAAAAATCCTTACGTTAGGTGTGGCTTCAATAGAAGCGACAGGATGATAGCTAAGCATACTAAGAAAAATTGCTCTTACTGAGCTTGAGCTAGCCCATCCGGCAGCTCGCTATTTTACTGGTAATGGTAAGTCGAAGTTGTCAACATGTTATAAAAGCCATCAGTAGCTAAACAGCAGTTAGAAAAAAAAATACTGACAGCAGTTGACAAGCTAGTAAAACACATATTTGTCAGAATGATATAATTATATCAACAACAACTTATCAGAGAGTAATAATACCAGGCCTTATTTTTTTATTGTTAACTAAATCATTTTTTTTTATTATGGACTAGTACCTGGTGTTTTATTAAAAGGCATATCAATAAATATATCAAAGTGCAATAACGGGAGGGATATGTATGTATGTGTTTGTATACACCTAGTATCTTAGGTATAGTTATAGTAGAGCAACCACTGAAAAAAATGATTTGTTGGTTTTACCAAAGTAGCAAAGGTTGGCTGAATTACAGGGAAAACTTGATAAAAATGACAAGACATCGCTTTTGAATTTACAAAACTAAAAAGGTTAACGTCAAAATAATGTCACTACCAGAGTTATGGTTAAAATTACTAAAGAGTATTGTACATTTTACTAAACATATTAAAATTATTTGGTATTGTTGATTTTATCATGTTTATATGTTGATTTTACAACAAATAACAGTGGTTTTTAACATACCAGTTGGTTGTTAGTACTATTTTCATTTGATAAAAAAGTTTCCAGTGCCGTCGCATGGTGGCGGTACTATCGCTACCATAGTAACGGTTAAAACGACTAAAGAGTATTGTAAATTTTATCAAACAAATCACGACAATTTAGTTTGGTTGATTTCATCATATTACTAAGTTACTTTTACATCAAATTATAGTTTATTTTACCAGAGCAGATTGTTGTTAATACTATACTTATTTGATAAAAAGTTTCCAGTGCCGTCGCATGGTGGCGCTGCAATCGCTACCATAGTAACGGTTAAAACGACTAAAGAGTATTGTACATTTTACCAAATAAATCACAACAATTTAGTTTGGTTGATTTTATCATATTACTAAGTTACTTTTACATCAAATTATAGTTTATTTTACCATAGCAGAATGTTGTTAATACTATACTTATTTGATAAAAAAAGTTCCCAGTGCCGTCGCATGGTGGCGCTACTATCGCTACCATAGTAACGGTTAAAACGACTAAAGAGTATTGTAAATTTTACCAAACAAATCACAACAATTTAGTTTGGTTGATTTTATCATATTACTAAGTTACTTTTACATCAAATTATAATTTATTTTACCATAGCAGAATGTTGTTAATACTATACTTATTTGATAAAAAAAGTTCCCAGTGCCGTCGCATGGTGGCGCTACTATCGCTACCATAGTAACGGTTAAAACGACTAAAGAGTATTGTAAATTTTACCAAACAAATCACAACAATTTAGTTTGGTTGATTTCATCATATTACTATGTTACCTTTACATCAAATTATAGTTTTTTTTACCAGAGAAGATTGTTGTTACTACTAATACTCATTTGATAATAAAGTTTCCAGCGCCGTCGCATGGTGGCGCTGCAATCGCTACCAAAGTAACGGTTAAAACGACTAAAGAGTATTGTAAATTTTACCAAATAAATCACAGCAATTTAGTTTGGTTGATTTCATCATATTACTAAGTTACTTTTACATCAAATTATAGTTTATTTTACCATAGCAGAATGTTGTTAAAACTATACAAATTTGATAAAAAGTTTCCAGTGCCATCGCATGGTGGCTCTGCAATCGCTACCACAGTAACAGTTAAAAGGACTAAAGAGTATTGTAAATTTTACCAAATAAATCACAACAATTTAGTTTGGTTGATTTCATCATATTACTAAGTTACTTTTACATCAAATTATAGTATATTTTACCAGAGCAGATTGTTGTTAATACTTTACTCCTTTGATAAAAAAGTTTTCAGTGCCGTCGCATGGTGGCGCTGCAATCGCTACCATAGTAACGGTTAAAACGGCTAAAGAGTATTGTAAATTTTATCAAACAAATCACGACAATTTAGTTTGGTTGACTTCATCATATTACTAAATTACTTTTACATCAAATTATAGTTTATTTTACCAGAGCAGATTATTGTTAATACTATACTTATTTGATAAAAAAGTTTTCAGTGCCGTCGCATGGTGGCGCTGCAATCGCTACCATAGTAACGGTTAAAACGGCTAAAGAGTATTGTAAATTTTATCAAACAAATCACAACAATTTAGTTTGGTTGATTTCATCATATTACTAAGTTACTTTTACATCAAATTATAGTATATTTTACCAGAGCAGATTGTTGTTAATACTTTAATCCTTTGATAAAAAAGTTTTCAGTGCCGTCGCATGGTGGCGCTGCAATCGCTACCATAGTAACGGTTAAAACGACTAAAGAGTATTGTAAATTTTATCAAACAAATCACGACAATTTAGTTTGGTTGATTTCATCATATTACTAAGTTACTTTTACATCAAATTATAGTTTATTTTACCAGAGCAGATTGTTGTTAATACTATACTTATTTGATAAAAAAAAGTTCCCAGTGCCGTCGCATAGTGGCGCTACTATCGCTACCATAGTAACGGTTAAAACGACTAAAGAGTATTGTAAATTTTACCAAAGAAATCACAAAAAATTAGTTTGGTTGATTTCATCATATTACTAAGTTACTTTTACATCAAATTATAGTTTATTTTACCAGAGCAGATTATTGTTAATACTATACTTATTTGATAAAAAAGTTTCCGATGCCTTCGCATGGTGGCGCTGCAATCGCTACCATAGTAACGGGTAAAACGACTAAAGAGTATTGTAAATTTTACCAAATAAATCACAACAATTTAGTTTGGTTGATTCCATCATATTACTAAGTTACTTTTACATCAAATTATAGTTTATTTTACCATAGCAGAATGTTGTTAAAACTATACAAATTTGATAAAAAGTTTCCAGTGCCATCGCATGGTGGCTCTGCAATCGCTACCACAGTAACAGTTAAAAGGACTAAAGAGTATTGTAAATTTTACCAAATAAATCACAACAATTTAGTTTGGTTGATTTCATCATATTACTAAGTTACTTTTACATCAAATTATAGTATATTTTACCAGAGCAGATTGTTGTTAATACTTTACTCCTTTGATAAAAAAGTTTTCAGTGCCGTCGCATGGTGGCGCTGCAATCGCTACCATAGTAACGGTTAAAACGGCTAAAGAGTATTGTAAATTTTATCAAACAAATCACGACAATTTAGTTTGGTTGACTTCATCATATTACTAAATTACTTTTACATCAAATTATAGTTTATTTTACCAGAGCAGATTATTGTTAATACTATACTTATTTGATAAAAAAGTTTCCAATGCCTTCCCATGGTGGCGCTGCAATCGCTACCATAGTAACGGTTAAAACGACTAAAGAGTATTGTAAATTTTACCAAATAAATCACAACAATTTAGTTTGGTTGATTTCATCATATTACTAAGTTACTTTTACATCAAATTATAGTTTATTTTACCATAGCAGAATGTTGTCAAAACTATACAAATTTGATAAAAAGTTTCCAGTGCCATCGCATGGTGGTGCTGCAATCGCTACCATAGCAACAGTTAAAAGGACTAAAGAGTATTGTGAATTTTACCAAATAAATCACAACAATTTAGTTTGGTTGATTTCATCATATTACTAAGTTACTTTTACATCAAATTATAGTATATTCAACCAGAGCAGATTGTTGTTAATACTTTACTCCTTTGATAAAAAAGTTTTCAGTGCCGTCGCATGGTGGCGCTGCAATCGCTACCATAGTAACGGTTAAAACGACTAAAGAGTATTGTAAATTTTACCAAATAATCACAACAATTTAGTTTGGTTGATTTCATCATATTACTAAGTTACTTTTACATCAAATCATAGTTTATTTTACCAGAGCAGATTGTTGTTAATACTATACTTATTTGATAAAAAAAAGTTCCCAGTGCCGTCGCATAGTGGCGCTACTATCGCTACCATAGTACCAGTTAAAACGACTAAAGAGTATTGTAAATTTTACCAAATAAATCACAACAATTTAGTTTGGTTGATTTCATCATATTACTAAGTTACTTTTACATCAAATTATAGTTTATTTTACCAGATAGTACGGGTCCTTAACTTAAAATACGGTCCCATCCTGAAGAAAGCATGAAACTTGGCATGAATGTAGCTGTCATATATGTGTTTCAATGTCGATATGGAAGCACGTCGAAAAATTATTTTTTCCCCCCATCCCCCCCCCCCCTTTTTATGTGCCAAATCGTGTTTTTTATTATTTTTTATGAAAACGGGTACAGCTATCAGAAAACTGTCAAAGATCAATACGTACCTTATTAAATTAGCTACAAAATGACACTTATTTCATAGTCGTAAAGGCATTACTTCTAGAGTTACAGCTCATCGATTCTGACTCAAGTACTCTTTTTTTTACCTTTTTACAATACCATCTTTTCGTATGCTGTTCAAGAGTACCGAGTGGTTTTGGAGTCCAGAAGATATGCCTAGTAAAGTAAAAAAATTGGTGCTGGTTTCAGGAAGAAAAAAAATTTTTTTCGTTATTTCAGGCGCTACAGCGTCGTCAAGTTTTTGACCATAACTTCGTCATTTTATATCCGAATTTCAAACTTTGAATTGTAATGTAAAGTTTAATAATTTATTTTCACTATCGTAGCACATTATTTTAGTCTTTCATTTTGGTGCAAGAAATAAAAGTTCGTAATATTTTTCCAAGATTATTATTATTTTATTTATAGCTCTTAAACGTGAACATTAATGCAATTACAGTTAAGAGCACAAAAATAGTATATTTAACTAGCTTTCATTTGATACCCCACATGTATTCGTGCGTTGCATAAGTTGGGTGTAATTTTAATTTTTCAAAACGCGGTGGCGGCCAATTTGATGACGTCATAACTGGTGACCTTGACACCTCAGAAACTGTCTCCCGGCAGTTTTGGGGTCCAGATGATATGCCTAGTAACATATAAAAATTTGGTGCGCATAGAAGGTCAGATTAGACTTACGTGCCGGCACTTATTAAAAGTTGGCTTTTTAATAAAACTTTTAAGTAACATGTACATATTTTGTAAACTATAAGTTCTATCAACATATGTCTAAAGACAATATTGTAGCTAATTTAATAAGGAACATATTGATCTTTGACAGTTTTCTGATAGCTGTACCCGTTTTCATAAAAAACACGATTTGGCACATAAATTTTTCGACGTGCTTCCATATCGACATTGAAGCACATATATGACAGCTACATTCATGCCAAGTTTCATGCTTTCTTCAGGATGGGACCATAAAACTGATTTTTGTTAGGACAAGGAGCCGTACTAAGAGCAGATTGTTGTAAATACTATACTTATTTGATAAAAAAGTTCCCAGTGCCGTCGCATGGTGGCGCTACTATCGCTACCATAGTAACGGTTAAAACGACTAAAGAGTATTGCAAATTTTACCAAACAAATCACAACAATTTAGTTTGGTTGATTTCATCATATTACTATGTTACCTTTTCATCAAATTATGGTTTATTTTACCAAAGCAGATTGTTGTTAATACTATGCTTATTTGATAAAAAAGTTTCCAGTGCCATCGCATGGTGGCGCTACTATCGCTATCAGATTAACGATTAAAACGACTAAAGAGTATTGTAAATTTTACCAAACAAATCACAACAATTAAGTTTGCTTAATTTCATCATATTACTAAGTTTCTTTTACATCAAATTATAGTTTTTTTTTACCAGAGAAGATTGTTGTTACTACTAATACTCATTTGATAATAAAGTTTCCAGCGCCGTCGCATGGTGACGCTGCAATCGCTTCCAAAGTTACGGTTAAATTGACTAAAGAGTATTGTAAACTTTACTAAACAAATCACAACAATTTAGTTTGGTTAGCTTCATCCTATCACTAAGTTACTTTTACATCAAATTTTAAGTTTTTTATACCAGAGCAGATTATTGTTAATAAAAAGTTCCCAGTGCCGTCGCATGGTGGCGCTGCAAATGCTCCAATCGCTACCATAGTGACGATTAAAACGACTAAAGAGTATTGTATACATTTTACAATCACAACATTTTTTTTCTATGTTAGTTTTACAACAGATAACAGTGTTTTTTAACAGAGCAGTTGGTTGGTTGCTTGTTACTAATCCTCATTTAATTAGATAAAAAAAACCAGTGCCGTCGCATAGTTACTATGCAAAATAATTAAATTTTAAATGCCCAACCTAGACTATTTCAGCACTTTCTATGGCTTTCTTTTGAGTTCCAGTGGAAATCTTTCGACCCTTATCATCATGCTGAATATGTATGTATGTATGTAAAACTCTTTATTGTACATAAAACACATGAAAAAGATGAATACAGGAAAACACGAATGCACAAAGGCGAACTTATCCCTAAAGGGATCTCTTCCAGTTAACCTTTGAACGATTGACAGGACATAGGTATTAAGCAAGAGTAGACACACAGAAAAAGTAAAAAAACTGATCAAAACCTAAAATAATCCTAAATGCCTAAATTTTAAATTCTTAATGTAAGATATAATACATAACAGATAAATACGATAAACTAATACATATATACAGTCATAATAAATACATAATAAATAAAATGTATTACACAACATATACATATACATAAGTCATAAGAATATCAGTTACCTATGACGAGAAGACATGTCAAGACAAATCAAACAAGCCCAAACTCGACGGAGTTGCGTCATGCTATCTTCCTGCATTCCTGCTCAATTATCAGACCCTAAATATCATCTATGACCAGATAGTTCTTGTCGTGACAAGTCAAACGAGCCTAAACTCAACTTTTCATCAGGTTGTAGGACTTAATAAGTACTTAGGTATGCAATATTTCAGCTCAATTGAACGTCGGGAAGTGGGTCAAATTTAACTTAAGTAAATAAGATTTGATTAAGTTGATCAGGTAAGTACCTACACTACACACACACACACACACACACACACACACACACACACACTGGTTGGTTTACTTTGTTCTCCTTAAAATGGTATAGGTAATGATCATTTTTGTGCCTTGTCGCTTTCAGTCGTTACATGATTTCGTATGGTTTTTGAAACATGACTTTAAAGTGACAAGGTACAAAAGTGATCACTTATTTATGCTGGTGACTGTACACTCTATAATAACGACAACAATACTTCATTATTTCATTATTAAGCAAAAAACAGTACACCTGGTCTACCAAGGTAGGTATCTACTTTCTAAGTTTTTTTTTTTTTATATTAGAGGGGGAAAACGAGCAGACGGGTCACCTGATGGAAAGTAATCACCATCGCCCAGGGACACCTGCAAGACGTGGGGAATCACAGGTGCGTTACCGAAATGAATAAGAACTTAGGTTCTTTTTTTATTGCTTTACCTAGACTAATATACCTTATACCTATTAGTGGGTTGGTTTTTCGGAATGTATACTGTGCAAAATTACATATGTAATTTATCATGAGCTTTTCGGTGAAGAAAAACATCGTGAGGAAACCTGCACATTACCTACCTCCGAAGCAATTCAACGGTGTGTGTGAAATTCCCAATCCACACTGGGCCCGCCTGGGAAGTGGGAACTTACAGCCCAAGCCCACTCGGTTTGAGAGGAGGCCTGTGCCCAGCGTACCTATGGTATACGCTGGAGATGATGAGGCAATCCCGAATGAGTAACGGTGATGATGGTGACGACACGAATAAGGGAATTGCCTAATGCCTAAAATCTCACACGTAGACCTACCTGTATGGCATTTCCGAGCAAGTGTAGGTAGAAGTACCTAGTAATATATATACACCAATTGATCTAGTCCCAAACTAAGCAGCTTGTATTAGGGGCACTAGACAACGGATAAACATACATAAGTAGGTACTTAAATACATAGGAAACATACATTATGACCCAGGTTCAAACATTCGTACCTATTCGTATTCATCAATACGCTACTATCTGAAGTTAGGTTTTTACAATATTCAAATAAAAAGTAATAAAGCAATATTAATACAAAATATAAAAACATTATAGAAACCTTACCTAGGGTGCCGCCGGCAGCGAGGCCTAAGATATTTGATAAAAAAAAAAACGTCGCATTGTTACCTACTAGCACAAAAATTCAATAAAACTCACACATTAAATAGGTGGTAAGGTCAACCGGGGCTATGTCGTCTACGGGGCTAATGCGTCCATTCCAATTATCATAAGAAAAGCGTTCTTTAGAACTACTCACGTCCGCTCACGCACGCTTTGTCACTAAAAGTACAAAAAATGATCACTAAATTTAGTGGCCGAGCTCTTTTTTTTTAATTAATCCGTGATCTTTAATTTGTCATTTCGTTTCGACTCTTCTTGTGTGCCAACACGTGCATTTGTATCTAACAAATCTCAGTGTCTCTAAGTGAATCGATGTTTTTAAACCGTAAGTACTTTTGTTAATTCATTGGAATATGGAATACATGTTGTTTTGATTATTTTATCTAATTAACTTAAGATTTAAAGTTAATTATGCAATTTCAAATTTGTATTTTATGTTTTAGCTTCGGGGCTATTGCGTCAGTCCTGTTGGGGCTATTGCGTCTGTTGTGACGCAATAGCCCCTTTTCTCAGGTCCGAAACCTTTTATTTTAGGATAATATTATAGCTGTAAAACTTTCTGTACATGTCTAATAAAGGAATCTATATAAATAAAAATTAATCAACGAAATGTACGTACAGTTAGAATTTTATTTATATTTTTTATTTTTATATATTTAGATAATTATAATTATTTTGTTTATTTGTTGATTGTTTGTGGCGTGACGATATGTATGTATGTATGTATGTATGTATGTATGTATGTATGTTGATTCAATATAAAATTTTCGGGTAAGATATTAAAAAGATCAAAAATGAAAATGAAAATGAAAAATGAAAAGACATGTTTTTATTTCTAGACTTACGACCAAAAAATACTCGAACGGCTCTATATCTGAATCCCTAATAATCGAATGCCAAACGTAATTTTTGGTCGAATGATCGTTTGTCCTAAACTGAATTTATACTGAAACCATGAACTTTTCAGAAAAATCATAAAATAAACCTAACCTAACCCAACCTATTCTACAAAACCTTTGTAAAATAGTTTCAGAAATATTTTCAGTTTCAGCTGGAGAAATTTCAGGACAAACGATCATTCGGACAAACGATGTTAGAGGTATGTATGTATGTATGTAAAACTCTTTACATACATACAAAGGTAGGTATCAAAAGGTAGGTAAAGGTAGGTAGGTATCGCGACTGCCACTCTACTCGAACCTATAGGAGATAAAATTTTTTGGTACTCCTGGAATCCAGGAAGGGGCTAATGCGTCCATAAGAAACGTAGTCAATTAGACACTACAGCACCGAATATTTTTGTTCAACTGATTACCCTAGAGCTAAAGCTAAAGCTAGAATTTAGCGTACCACATCTATATATATAAAATTCAAAGTCCTGACTGACTGACTGACTGACTGACTTAACTATATATCAACGCACAGCCCAAACCACTGGACCTAGAAACTTGAAATTTGGCACATACATACATACCTATTAATACAATGTAGGCGTCCACTAAGGAAGGATTTTTGGAAATTCTCACGGGAATGGGAGAAAACGGGATTTATATATTTGAATCCAAGTGACCCTATCTCAGTGACTATAATAACTAGAGTTCAAATTTCATACACAAGTAGGTGATTACAAAACTAAGAAAGTTATTTCAGGATTTTGGAAATTCCCACAGGATAAGGAAAAAACGGGATTTATATATTCTGTTCAACCAAATCCTATGAACTATAATGACTACTCTTCAAATTTGACTTAGAAAGTAGGTGATTATAATAGTAAAAAATAATTATAAGGATTTTCGGAAATTCCCACGGGATAATGATAAAACGGGATTTATATTCAGTTCTACGGGATCGATTTTTCGTTTTACTTGTCGTAGAAAACTGAAACTTGGCCTTCAGGTGCTTTGGGGAGTATAAGGAAGCATTAAGAGACAATTGACTAAAATTCCCACGGGAACGAACGGGAAAAAAACTTGATTGAATGAGGAAGATTTACTGGTCGTAGAAAGCTGAAATTCGGCATGTGGTTGCTTGATGAGTGTAGAGGAGCATTAAGAGAGCATTTCCCGAAATTCTTACGGGAACGGGAAAAAAACAGGATTGAAATACTCCTGGTACACGCGAGCGAAGCCGCGGGCAGAAGCTAGTAATAATATACTTTTCCATGAGTGCTTTTATAAGGTTATCTCGATTAAAATCATTCCGACCAATCCGATCACATAATACTAGTGAAAGACGCTTTAGCCCCACCTGGGGCTATAGCGTCTAAAAATCCCAGCTTTTACAGAAACGTATGAATTTAGATAAAATATGCTAACTTGTATCATAAGTTATAGCTTTTAAGCATACATAATGTGTTTGTTATAATCTGATAAATATGCTGTTTAAAGTATTGTGACGCATTAGCTCCGGTTGACCTTAAATACACCTATTTAAAGTTTTATTGTTTTACGTAGGTATTTTCTTTGGCCTAGCCTAGCTTTAGCCCACGACGACTTTTCCTAGGTAGGTACTGTAGGGAAGTGTAGCTCAGAGTGTAGATAAAGTAAACTCATTATTCTTCAATTAAATAGATTGTAGGTATTCTGCTTCAAAAGTATTTCATTTAACAACCATGGGCTCAGCGTAGCCCCGAGATTCTACACAATAGGTATGACTGAGCGTCAAACGTATCCGTAACCATTCCATTAAATTAATACCTATTTTAAACACGTTCCGACACGCAATAATGGCTAACTCGCTACAGTATGTACCTACCTTATTTCTTATATTTTACACCTAAATGATCATTAAAAGATGTCATGCCATTGATTGATGGCAAATACCAGGCAATTATAAGATTTATAAGGCTAAATTTCGCTTATGTACCTACCTATGTAATGTAATGTATGTATGTGTAGGTATGTATGTAATAGTACTTTTAAACTTAAGTTTTAGCTCTTGGTGATACATGGTGAGGTTTAAGACTACCCCCGAGCGGTCGTCGGCGGCGCCGGCGCGTGAGAAGGTACTTCGTTCGTTGCCTAGCAACGGCGAGTCAAGGTCACACTACACGCCGCTTTTCGATTTAAAAATCGCGCGTTTGAAAAAATAATGAAAAATTAAATACACGTGATATCTTTACTACAACCCCCTCCCCCCTTGTGACATTTCGTGATTTTTGTCAAACCCCTCCCCCCCCCCCCCCTTTCAAGCCTCACGTGATTAATGGACGGCCCCCTATGCGTCTAAGATTCCTAGTCCTACCGTAGCGAACAAGAGCTCATGACCTTGAATGTCTAAAAACCATCGCTAGACAACCGGCTTTCAAATAAAAAAAACCGTATTCAAATCGATTCACCGGTTTAAGAGCTAGCTACGGTCACAGATTTGATAATAGTTACCTACGGTGCCTGCAGACAGACACACAGACACACTTGTACCTAACACCCCTCTTTTATGCGTTGGGGGTTAAAAAAAGAAAAAACAAAATGAAATACCTACCCAGGTACCTATGTACTCGCGATGACCTACCTATATTTTTGAAGTCTATAAAGTCCAAGTACTTACAGCAGGTAGGTAGGTATACCAATGTTATA